>CM057000.1:37070425-37457925 GCA_029891345.1 Dryococelus australis | reverse complement strand
TATTGCTCGCAGCCCGAGCGAAAGTGTGCGATGAAAATACACGCTGTCTGTGCAGAACATAGCGCCTTCATTCCGGCATCTCTTTGTAATGTTCCCATTACCAAAGCGAGCAGCCTTCGTGAGCAAACATATCACAGGCGGTGCATTAAGGAGCGTATTAAAATATAATAATTTAACAAAATCTTTTGACACCAACCTTTAAAGAGTCTTTCAGAAGTAACTCATGTCCTGTATAGTTTAGCTGTTCCAAAGTCTGTTGTAGTATACTAAGTTTTTTTTTTTTTTTTTTTTAACTCGACAGAAGCAGGTACATTTACGAGTTTCTTTATTGTGCATATTCTATGTCAAATATAGCACGAGGCGGGTTGCACGTTTTGACCACGGCCGAGGAGTGTCGTCAGACATAGAACACGTAATCGCCGGTTTTTGAGGGGATTTGATCGGGGCAATTTTTCTACGTTGATATCGTGAAAGTCAGTCGTGGTTTCATTTTTATGTACTGCAGTGCTAAATAAGTTTGTCAGCGTTAATAATACACGAAGTTGTGTGAGGAACGTTGCAGGTTTTGAAGTGACTGCAGACCTTCGTTCATTTGCATACTATACAGAGAGTCAATAACCAGTGTTAAATATTTTCTACGAAACAGGCGGAGAAATATAGTTTCAGACTTATGGAATCAATTTAGACTAAAGCCGAACGTATTTTCGACTCACTTTTTTCGTAAGGAAGAAAGAAATTGATACATGCGGAACTGACTACCGGGGATGAAATTTTAGTACATGCTTTTATAGGCTGTTCACGGCAAAATGAGCACTTTTGAAAACACTGTTTAAGATATACTGTTAGACACGTTGTGTATTCTTCCACCATGTAAAATAATCATTGACATGGTGATAACTTAAAATTATTTCTTTCGCTTTCTGTTTTTTAATGCATATAGATGTAAAAGTTAGTAGATTTTTAAAGTTTATACTTTCTTAATAATTTCACAGTTTCACTTGACCGACGCATGAAAAAAGTGATGAGGCCCACGGTAAAATTAATTCTACATAAGGCGGAGGAATACACAACGTTTTTTTAAGCAAGTCTTTCAAAAGTGCCAATTTTACCGTGAACAGCCTATAACAATGAATGGAGTATACAGCGCCGTACACACGGGATATATACAGAGCGGCTCGCCGCACTCTTTTGTAATTCGCCACCTTTAATGCTTCGAGCATCTTTAATATTTTTTTGTGGCGGCCTCCTGGCGGGACGTCCTCAACAAGCCGCGGGTTCTCCAAGGACGCCGGGCCGCCTTGCACGCAGCCGCATCTCCTCCCACAGCATCCTTCCTCTGGACCACTGGAATACTCGTCACGTGCGCCCCTTCATATAGATTTCCACCCGAAACCGCGATCCTTACCCCCTCCGCCATCCTACTAACCCCTCCACAACCACCACCTTACCCTCCCCCTCCCACCAAACCAAGTCCTCTAGAAGAGGCACGAGATAAAAAAAAAAAAAAAAGGAATGAGTAGCTGAAGAAGAAGAAGTCCTCTTCAGACGTCATCCATCTGTCTGCCCGAGTTCTCCCGCATATACGACGTTCCTTGCCGTAACTAATATAAAACCTTACACTTAGGGTATCGAGGATCTTCGAAAAAATTTTCCCAGTCCCATATCGAAACAAATAAGGCGAACTTGCGGATAAAGAAGAACACTTTGCCGCCCCTTACTGCTCCTATACTTCCCCTGCTTTTGACTTTCCGGAACTTCAAAGATTTCGCTGCGCCACGGAGTATCTCTGGGATATTAAAATGATTCTTGGTTACTTGGAAAACTCGGGGGGGGGGGGGGGGGAAGGCATCTCTGAATAAATAGAGCGAATAATAGAAAATATTTTAAAGGACGATTTGAAAATCTTTGAGATTCGTATAAAATAAATTACTGGCATTCATTAAATTTAGTGCATTGGGTGCCGACGTATTGTTAACACGAGGTCGGTACACTGAAAGAAATTCGATCAAAATATTAGTTTGTACAGGGCCAAAAATATATGGTCAGTCGACCAAACAAAAGATATTGTTGAGAAAACCAAATTTGTAAATAAAAAAAAAATACTTTTGTTCGTCTAACAAAATATAGGTTTTGAGTAAACCAAATTCTGTGTTTTGGGCCAAAAACAGTTAGACTGTCAACTAAATTTTTGGTTGAAGCAACTGCTTATATTTACTTGGCCACTCATTGGATAGCCTTCGTTCGAAAATACAGCGGGAAAGTTTTATTGTATTATTTGTGACACTTAGGAAAGTAACCGTGTTTGTTAGTGCATCTATTGGTGCCTAACAATCGTATAAACACATTAATAAAACAATGCAACGAGAAACTGACAGGTAAAGTTGTAAAACTTGAAATATTTTTTGCACACGTTGCCCAATATTTGCACACTATGTAATTAAAAACTTTCCGGTGTCATCTGTTGTCACACTACCCGAGATTACTAAGGCGTAGCGCTCGGACGCAGGTGATCTAGGTTCGAAACTTGGTCGAACCAAATGAGAATATAAAAATAAATTTGTTTTCAGCAACAACATTTTTCATTGCCCCTACACAAACAAATAATTTGGTTGCACCAAACAAATCTTGTTTGATTCATCAAAACTTTTCTCAGTGTACTGTCTGGCACGGTAGAATTACCACTACACTTAGTCTCTGTGTCCACACTTGCTTACTTCCTATTGGTCCACGCTACACCGGAAATGCTGTACAACGTTAATTATTGGCTGTCTCTCAGCCACTGGAGTAGCGAGTTAAACGTGTCCTCATTTTCTTATGTACAAAGTGTTATACAAGCCATAGTGTTCATTTAAGTGATCGAAGAGATTTTGGCGGAAGGGGCGGGGCGGGGAAATGGGAGATCCCCGAGAAAACCCACCGAGCAGCGACATTATCCGGCACAATTATTCCCACTTACGAAAATCCGGGAGTGCTCCGGCCGGGGATTGAGCCAGATTCACCCTGGTGCGAGGCGAGCAGACTAAACCGGTCAGCCACTGCAGCCGCTGTGTGAAAAAAGAATGTTTTCCAGTGGAGGTAAAATAGTTTGTGCCTGAAAGTAGTTCAGCTCATTGCTTCAGCAATAAAAAATAGCTAATAGTAAAAGGGATGCCTTCTCAGCTTGTTTATACATTAAGACAAGTAGTTATGTGAAGTTCACGATCAAGTTCTGAAAGCCCTTTTTAAGATCTACTTGTATGCACGTTGTGTAATCTTTCGCCATACGTGAAGTTAACATCGGCAAGGGCCTCATCAGTTTATTCACGTGTTGGTATAGTGAAACTGCGAAATTACTACAAAAATAGGTATTTTCAAACATGCTAATTTTTACACTTCGGTGCACTAAATAAACAGATAGCGAAATAAAAGGCTTAAGTCATCACGTATGGTCACTTAACACATTTTATTCGACGTTAAGATATGGAACTACTTTCCATCGATCATTACCAACTTTACTGGGCGCATGTCGCTCAATGCGTCCTTTAAACTTTATGCAGGTAGGGGCAGTGACTTTTTTCTATGGTTGATTTAGAAAGTGCTGACTTTATCGTGAACAGCCTTTAAACGGGGTTACCTCAATTAAATCATGGTATTTGAACACTCGAACTCTCGCCTTTCCTATATATATATATATATATATTATTATATATATATATATATATATATATATATATATATATATATATATATATATATATATTGGAAAGCGAGTTTTCGTGCGTATTTCTTCGCACAATGTAGTGTGTGTATATATATATATATATATATATATATTATATATATATATATATATATATATATATATATATACTAAATCGAGATCTCTCTTCATACTGAGCGAGGTGGCGCTGTGGTTAACCTTTGGACTCGCATTCGGGGCGACGGGAGTTCGAATTCCGGTCAGACATCCTGATTTAGCTTTCCCATGGTTTCCGGAGACCACTCCAGGAGAATACTGTGATGGTTCTATTCTACAGGCCTTGGCTGATTCCCTCCCGGTTCCTGATCCCCTGAGAAGCTTGCTACGGCTCTTATGGCCTCATTGTCGACAAGATATTCAGCCCCATCTACCCATCTACACCGAAAAAAATATATATTGTGGCGGCTACAAAATTATTTTGTTGGTATTCACCCTGCCAAATGTTTTGTGGCGTACAAAAAAATTGTAGATGCCTCAAAATAAGTTTTTAGTGGCCACTCAACTTCTGCAGCCACTGAAATCTTATTTTGTGGCAGCTACAAAAAATTTTGTGCACGCCACAAAAAATTTGGCAGGGTGAATACGAACAAAATATTTTTGTGGCCGCCACAAAATATCTTCCTTCATGATACCTATGAAGTAAGTTATAGACTATTCACGGTAAAATGAGCACTTTTGAAAGCCCTGCCTTTGATCTCCTTGCATGCGCGTTGTGAATTCTTCCACTTGATCTAAGATTAACATTGTTATGGGCTCCAACATTTTATTCATGCGTCGGTCGAGTGAAACTGTGAAATTATTAAAAAAGTAAATATTTAGCAAATCTGTTATTTTTACACTTCGACGCAATAAATAAAACAGAAAGCGAAAGAGATAGTTAAAGTTATTTGAAATAGTTACCTAATACTTTTTTTACGACGTTAAGATAAGTCATCAACCTTACAGGTCGCATGTCACTAAGGGCGCCCGTTAAAATACATACAGGTAAGGGTAGTGACTTATTCAAAGGTTGATTTCAAAAGTGCTCACTTTATCCTGGATAGCCTTTAAATTACTTTTCCACAATTCCACAATTCCCCCCCCCCCACCCGGATTTTCGCCGGACGCTTCCCTACCTCTAGTCGGCGGGTTTTCTCGAGGATTTCCCATTTCCCCCGCCCTTTCAAATCCGGCGCTGCTCCATACTCACCCCGCTTCGCACTCATCGGTTCTCAAGACCTCGATGTTTAGAGCCGGCCATATCTCTTCGCTCATTCACTCGCCCAAGTGGCTGGCGCAGGTGAAAATTTCCAGCGATATTATCAGCATCCTTAAGCAGCCTGAATCTGTCACTCCAGGGGCGGAATGTAATCAGCTTTTTGATGGCACGCTAATAAAAATAAAAGAATGATACGTGTCTAAATACGACACAGAGCTCCTGTGTAGATAATTTGCCAGCTAGCACTGATTCTGAAACCACCAGTTTTAGTCATTTTCACGTAAAAAAAAATTAATAATCCTAGGAATAGAAATAAGAAAAATGAAACTTGTCTGAACGAAGCGTACCTTAAGGGGGTCGCCTAGTGAGTGGTATGATTGTGTAAGACAAAAATTGATGTACCACTATGGGCGACGCTGACCGGCCCGTGCAAAGCATTATCGTCTCTACGCGCAAGGCGCTCGATTAGCGTATGGTCTAGTTACCGCAAAGTAAACACTTTTATTTGGAATAACATAAACAAATTATATTTTAGCTTCAGACATTAACTTCTGAGTGCGGTGGAAAGGAAAAAAAGTAACATGATCCTCAAAAGTGTTCACATTACCGTGAACAGCCTATATGCAGTCTTTCAGGCGTGACTCTGAAACAAAGTCCAATGCATGGTTCGATCGCAATTCCGCAGGTAGCCGGTTCGTATATTTTGATACTCAGCAATCTGTAAATGCCGCGGTTATTCACGTCGGAGAGCGCGAAAATAACGTTTCCTAAGTGTGCGATGTGTTGAAAGTATCGTTCTGTCGTCGTCTGCAACGTGCTATCTTTTAGTAGCTAAATCTACTGGAAGCAAGTTTAGTAGTTTCGTCAAAAAAAGTTTTTTCTTCAAACACTTTGCAACGCATTTGAGGTTCTATGCAGGCAACAGCCTTCAGTCTCGGCTTCGCCTATCATTAGAGACCTGAAGAATGTGTGTGTGTGTCTATATATATATATATATATATATATATATATATTATATATATATTATATATATTATATATATATATATATATATATATATAACTTTAGCCATTGGTCCACACGCCATTTGACGCCTCCTGGAGGACGCTGGCACAATCGTCGCCTTCCACTGTGACAGTAGAGACAACCAATGCGCAGTTGATATCGGCATATCTGTGCATACGACTGTAGAGTCTAGCCTGCAGGTCACTGAACTCACGGATTTTTCAGGTCTCTACCTATCATGCGAAAATTCTTCGTTTACTTGTCATAACTTCTGTTTCAGAGGTATTATCGGAAACGTCTGATTAAAGAAAATTCACACTTTTCTAGTCGTCCAATACTTCTGTGTCTTATTTGCACTCTTGTGTTATTTCGAATTTTACAACAAGCAGATAACACACAATCAAAGGTCAGCACAAAAATGTTAACAACTTGTAAAATGTAAATTTTCTATAACCGTGCATTGTCATAATTACTCTGAATCCGAAATTGCGACAAGGAAACGAAGAGATTCTGCAAAAGGAGTGAAGCAGATCATTTAAATGCTTTTCGTGTTTAAGACACCACTGGAAAATAATAGCGAGTTTTCTACCGAACTTATACAACGCCATTTGACCATTTCGTGTCCATTGCAGACAATCGTAAAAATGTTGCGCAGGAAGCTTGTAATTGACCGGTATTGCACTCTAAATACGAATCAGTGGAAAACCACTGATCCGCAGTGAAATTCAACTACTCTAATCAGTGAAAATGGCTATACTTAGAATCAGTGGAAAACCACTGTTTCTGAGAAAAAAATTCACTGATTGAATTATTGACGTGAAATAATTTCACAGACGAATAAGTGACGGCTGACTGCAATGGCGAATTAAAGATTACCTTTTATTGGATGTAGGCAAATAATTACGTGAAATAAACATATTTACGATAGTATACTATTTTTATTTTGCAATTTACCATAATTAAAAAATGCAAGACACGTTTCGCATATGGCCAGGATTGAACTCGCGCACCCTTCGACTATACACCATTGCCTTCCCATCTGAGCTACCACACCAAGTTGTCTTAGCGCGAGGAAAATACAAGTCTTATACTTCGGCTGCGAAATCTGCGAAATTGTGTAGTTTGGAGTTGTATGCTCATACTTTTCGTGTTCTGTTTGATTGGTACCGTTAAGATTCTTAAAATTTCACCGCATAAAATGCAGTTTAACCTTTCAAACAGAGCGCTGTGACGATTAAATGAAATCGAAATGAAAGACGTAAAAACGGAGTGATTTGCTGTGTTCATATTACCTGGTAAAATGGCGTTTTAAAAGATGAAACACATTTTAGAAAGTATTTTGTATTAGTTTTATTTGTTTATTCGCTGTCACTTCACTTGATACACGTTGTTTAACGGCCATTTTCAAACGATTTTCGACGGCCATTTTTACACGCATTTTCACTGATACATCAATAAAAAATAATTACAGACGGAGCAAGTTCCTCGGATGTTTCACTGGTCCATCAGTAAAAAAATAAACCACTGAGAAAACAGTGGAAAAAAAATCACTGAATTAATCAGTGAAGGAAATATGGTATTTTTTCACTGGTTTATCAGCTTCACACCCTGAAGTGACTGTGTATCAGTCAGACACGTTTGACTGATTGGAACAGTGAAATTCTCACTGATTCAGATTTAGAATATGTATTCTGCGACGCTCAGTGCCTAACGATCTCCCCGTTGGCTAACTGATTCCTGAACCACGCTACAGCTCTACACTATGATTGGTTCGCACCACTGTCGCCGAGTACAAACACTACAGTTTATTGGCTGTGTTAACGTAACAAGATCTTTGCCAGCTCAAGTACAGCACACATAAAAAAAGTTTTCTTTTTTTTTTTGGGAAACTAAAAATTGTTTAATTAATTTGGGAATGAAAGGGTTAAATATTTCGCTGATTCACGGGGATGGACTCGAGTCACGCGGCTCGAGCGGGAGGCGGGACCACGTGATCACTCTGCACTCGTGGTGTTGCAACGGCGATTAGCGGGCGATGGCGGAGCCGGCCCGGGCCGATAATCCACCGAGTGCGGTCACAGACAAACGGGAGTGCTAACAAGGCGAGCTCGCACCGCACCAATTACCGTCTGCAAGCCGCCAAATACATGCCCTCATCGCAGCCGCCTGCATTTCATCTCTGCTGTAAGTGAAAAAAAGGGGGGGGGGGGGATTTGCTGTATTCTATTCACGGTTTCAAGTTTGCGACCATAGTGGGAGGCATTCCAGAAAAATCCGACGATAACAAAATCGGGGGGTAGTGTTTGGCATTGCAGCTCCGAATCTATCGTCTATATTCAAAATTCAATTACACCACTCGATTGCCAAAGGATCAAAGAATATGTTAAGTTGAGTGAGGACTGCAAAGCGTCGCGCACGCGGGGCGCAATTTTGAGTTCGTTTCGCCGCGTCTCATAACTTACGCGTAGAATAACTTTTGACTAGGAGAAGCTACGACGCTCGTTTGAATTTCAATCGACAGCTCTCGTCAAGATCAATCGATTTCGTGTATAAAAACATTTGTGCGGCGTGGCGATGGTGAAATTGTACGCGTTTAATGTAAAATATAAAAGAAAACTTAACACAAATTCGGCCTATACTCGTCAAAAAGCCAAGTCGAAATACAGAAATCGTATACGGTTGGAAAGAGTATCTCAAAAGCAATCCAGTAATACCAAAACAAAACCTCATATGATCGAGTGAAGCGGTGCCGGGAACGTAAAATAAACATCAAGGCGTCCGAGCGCGTCAACGTAGACGTATTCACGCAAAACAAACCGCCGTGTCTCCAACACAGTTAAACCCAAATTTTTTAAATAAAAATCTTTGAAAAACCACCCCACACTGTAAAATATTTTTGTAATTTGTACTGAGAAATTGTTTGTAATTTTACAAATGCTTGCAACAGTGCAAATATTTCTCTTGTAAAACTACTCGGTTGTAAAACTACAAGGGCCGTGTGTGTAGTAGAACTCGCGCAATGTTTGCGCTGTATTGACCTGTATCCACGAGCTTCAGCAAAATGGCGGACACTCAACCGACAACGTAAAACCGTATGTAGCTGCTTGTGTAAAAACTGTTGGTGATGTAAAGTGAAGTTGCATGCAGGAATAAATGTATTGAGTGTTTGAATAACGCAAAATGCTTAAAGAACTCAAATAATCATAATAAAACAATTGCAATAAAACTGACCGTATTACTAATCTACTATGTTTCCTAGCTACCCGAATTTCTTAAAATTAAATACAGTACCGGTAAATTTATTCTTTTTAATCAAGTAACTTTATGTGCACTATTCAATACTGTGTTGTGATACGAGGCTATCATTTGTAACATTACAAATATACGATTTGCAGATTTTACAAGAAAACTGTTTGTAGTTTTAGAAAGACATTTCTTGGCATCTGGGTAACCAAGGATTTTTCTTGTAAAAGAGAAAACATTTTTTTAGAGTGCATGTATGATGTGTTTTAGTTTTTTCACTACATAGGCCTATGTATTACTTTTATTTATGTTTTATGTATAAATGTTTTATATATTTCACATTCAACTGACATAGGCAAATAGAGGGAGGAAATTTATATGAGCACAAATGCTGTGCGTTTTCCCTTTAGTTTAATGCATACTTTCTGCATAAATACATGCCACAACCACAATTTTATCCTTTTAAGAAATGCACAAATAATGAAAACTAACTTACGTGCAAAAATAAGATAATTCACACTGAAAAAAAAGATGCTAAGAGATACTTCCAGGTGTCTAAAAAATCGTACAAGGAAATGATTTGCAATTCCAAAAAAATAAATAAAAAATAAATAAAATAAATTGCTGAAAATAAGGAAATCCCTGCATGTTTTTTATTTGTGGTTGCAACTGAATTTTCGTAAAATAATATTTTGATTAGTATATTTTATAATGAATTACGGCAAGAACTTTCAGTTACCTTTGTAAAATTTTCTTCAAATGGATTGGTTAATTTAATTTGTAATTTACAAAAACAGTAATATTTAGACTTTGACTCCGTTATTTAGCAAAATCCAAGCGTTCTAAAAAAAAAAAAATTATCCAAGGGAAATGTAGTGAGAGATAATGTCTATAAGTTAGATAACGTGTGCTACAAATATAAAATAGTAAATTCTTGCGTGACCAATATCCCGCGTGTGTCTAATTCAGGGCAAATGCGTTTCTCTCAGATACATTCACTTCATCTTCCTGGATGTGCGAGTACATCCAAATGTGAATAGTTTCACCATCAACAAACAACAAATTCTAACTATTCGTTAAAAGGAAAATGGCCACACATTATCTAACGAACAGTGTTGCCAACACATGCGTGGTAGATGTCACTATGACACATGTTAGAATCCACCATAATGCTTTACATCATGAAAGTATACATACTCGTTTTTTCAAATAACCACAACAGTAACCATACCTTGTGTGTATCTTATAATTATAGTTTGACATATTTTAAAACTAATGTTTATTCACATATTTTGACTATTACAAATGAGTATATTAAATAACTACCTGTTGTTATAGCAGTTGTCCAATTCCCCCCACAATCCAAAAGTTCTTTCAGCTTTTCTGCGAGCAATATGCGTGTGTAAACTGTCACAAGTAAATGTAAATACGAGTGTTAACAAATTCAATGAAAATCGAAATGACAGTATATAATAAGATTTTAGTATACTGGTTAGACGTGCTCAAAAAACCTTCCTGCATCTTCAACTTGAGCATATAAAGAGACTACGTCTCCTTCGGTAGGAGATATTTAAGTTTACATTGTTCAAACTTTTCGTATAACCTACTGAAATATTTCCAATTTATTCCATGAAATCATCAATAGCAACTGTAGTTGCTGTTGTATACAGAAGTTTATCAAACTTATTTACCATTTTGCCATATATAACTTTTCTTAAGGCCAGGCTTCACCATGCATATGCGTATAAGGAATTAAATGCAAATTCAGACTAAGATCTCTCAGTCATTTTACTGTGGTAGTATTTTGTGTTGGAGAGTGAACGCATTAGTATTTGCAAACCTTCCTAATTTTAAATTCACTTTTTAATTATTTATAACATGTCACAATTTTATAAATAAAAAGTGCATTTAAAATTTAAAAAATAAAAAAAATTAGGAAGGTTTACAAATATAGTGGCATTCAATCATTAACAAAAAAACTTTGGTTGAAAATACTACCACAAAAAAAAACTACCAAGATATCTTCGTCTGAATTTAGCATTTAATTCCCTATACGCCTATGCATGATGAAGTCTGGCCTTAAAGATGTTGGGGCCGCGGTGATGTAGTGGTCAAACTACTCGCCTTTCACCTAGGCGAACCGGGTTCGAATTTCGATGGGGTCGCCCCTGAATTTTTGCATGTGGGAATAGTGTTGGACGATGCCGCTGGTCAGCGGGCTTTCTCGGGGATCTCCCGCTTTCCCCGCTCTCGCATTCCGGCGCTGTCCCGTACTCACCTCACTTCGCCCTCGTCGGCTCTTAAGATCACGATGTTTAGGACCACCCAAATATATGCATTCTACTCTCTTCACTGTTAAAAATTTGGAAACTTTTCTAAAAGATACTGCTCACAACCTTAAAAAAATATATCTAAAAAATATCCACGTCCATTGACCACAGGGTAAGAATTTTTCCCACTAGACACGATTTGAAATCCACTAAGTCTGCTGTAAAATCCACTGAGCTGGTAACAATTCTGAAGACATATAATTTAACTACGAACAGAGAAGTTATTAGATTAATGAAATACGGAAATAGAGCTGCAAATATTGGCTATCATAATTATAAAATTTTTGATGTTTTGTCTGGCATAGAGTTTTGTATTTTAGGCTAAATATTCCGCAAATGGCGTAGAAGTAAAGTTATGCCGACGTGATGTTTTCAAACATATTACACAAGGAATTTCCAGTCATTGCTTTATTTACTCAGCAATCCCGTTACTATTTCCCCCAGTTTCCTAAACAAGCGAGAATCATTTTAATATTCCAATGACACATTCCGCGCTGCAAAAATATTTCTCGCGTCTTAAAAAGTGCACACAACGCCATTCAGCTTAGCTTCACTTTTATGATTTATTACTTTGTTTGTGTGGTTCAAAGGTTACTAATTTATTACTTGTGTATTAAAATGAAAAAAAAAAAACACAAACAAATAGTTTACTGCAAGTTTTATAACATTGAATGGCATTTGATTAATACATAATCTCAAGAAGCCACTTGGTTAACTTTTGGCATTCCCATTAATTTGCGTACAAATGGTTTTTCCTTGCCTAGAATAAACAACTGAGTTAATATTGCTGCTTAACCTACAAATTACTTTCTAATAGGGATTTTACTTAGTGCACAAACACCATTTTTGTACGATATTACGTACTAAATGATTTATCTTCTTTTGTTGGAGTGTTTCGTCATTATTTTAATTGCAGAAATCACGAAGTGCAAAATTCCACACACTGACTAATTTCAGTCCAGAATGTTCGAGGAACTTAAGCACCAAGAAGATAAGACGAAGTGGATGAGTTAAATCGTAAGTACCAATTTGCTGTAAAAGTGTGTAGAGTTGCAGTTTGTACACTCTCACGCCATTAGACATGATTTTCACTTCATTAACAGAGTGTAATATGGCTTAAAATATTTTTCATACCACTAAGCACAAAAAAGTACGGATTAATATGTCGCACGGAAAGTTGTTGTAAAATAAACGCTATTTTATTTTACTCGTGGTAGAATATTTCACATTTCGCAGTAATGCCAACTTAATAGTCCTATTTGTTCGCGCACTAACAACTTTTTGCCAGTGGTTGGTCAAAGTAAAATTAAAACACAGCTTTATAGAGTCATAAAAACCACACAACACCGCGGCAAATAAATATAATTATTTGGAAGAAATAAACAGTTACAACTCCAGAGGAAATGTAGGACTTTTTTTTTTCTAATAAAAGAGTTTCGTAATAAATAAACTGCTCCCGGGGAGGGGAATTGGAGGAGAATAGAGCAGTAATAATTCTCAGAACATGACTGAAAGAATAAAAAAACGCCGCAGTGGAAAGAAAAACCCCGTAACCCGATCGTTACATAAAGGTATTGCTGCGGAAATCAGAAAAAAATTTTGATTTGAGCAAACAGATTTTATTTCAGAACATGTAGGTTGAGAGCGACAATAAAAAATTTAACTGTATATGTAATACGTGGGTGTGTGTGTGTGTGTGTATATATATATATATATATATATAAATATATATATATATAAATAATCTCATGAACACACACACACATATATCACCTCATTAAATTTGTCGGTTGGTTTTCACCCCTATATATATATATATATATATATATATATATATATATATATATATATATATAATATATATATATATATATATATATATATATATATATATATATATATATATATATACACATACACACACACACACGAGTGGGGTGGAAATTAATACCCAAATTTCATGAGGTGATTCGTTACGCAAAATTTTGTGCGAAATATGTGGGAAACTTTCTAACTAAACTGAATATGAAGGGAAATTATAAGCTCTTGAGTAGAATGATTATGATGTGTTTGGGGCCAACCGCGTTAGGCGTCGGAGCTCGTAGCTGTTTATGTTATGTCATTCCGGTCGGCCGGTGGCCATCTTATCCGCCATGCTATCGGCAAAATGACTTCTTGCACCCCGAATTTCATACTGCCCTCTTGAAAATCAAACTTTCAAATTGAACTTATTTGCGAAATATCAGAAACGAAGTGAAATGAATGTTGTTAGCAGCAGTGGTATTTTTCATAGGATTGTTTCAAAAGAGCCTTGTTTACCATGAACCGTCTACTGTATACTGGTTACAAACTATTATTTGAATTCTAGTTGCCGAAGATTTTCTTCTACCTCTACTGCGGAAATATTGTATATTAACAAGACATTATTTATTTTTAAAAAAACCTCACTGTGGCTCGTGACTAGCTCAGACCATAGTCTACCACGGGACCACACCAGCCATCCTTACCTACCAAACATACTGGCCAATAGCTGACTCCACCCAAGACTGGCTTCTGTTGAGACTCTTGCAAAACTGATTAGGATAACGGACAAGACCATCCAAATGCACCAACAGACGAATCTAGAAAAAATACGTGTGATATGAATCTCGCTGCTAACCTCCTCGCACAAAATTCCCGCAAATCGTAGCAAAATTTTCGCAAATTTTCGCAAAAAATTCACGAAAGTCTCACCCACAGCTGACTGTACCAAAGGAACATTCTAGCCGACCAGTTCAACCGACCAATCGTACAGACTAACCATAACCCTAACCTTTACTAGCTGTCAATACTGAAGGGGCCGCGATGGTCTAGTGGTCAGACTACCCGCCTCCCAACAAGGCGAACCTGGTATTGTATTTGGGGATCGTGCCCGAGACGACGCCTCTGGTCAGCGGGTTTTCTCGGGGATCTCCCATTCCCTCTACCCTTGTATTTCGGCGCTGCTTCATTCTCACCTCGTTTCACATTCATCGGCTCTCGTGCTTTTAAGAGCCGCCGATTCCTCTTCAGTCCAACCACGCGAATCATCCATACGAGATCGTCGTACCAATGAAACAAACGAACCGTCCATATAAACGAACCATATCAACTGGCCATACCAGCCAGACATACCTTCGGGCCATGTCATCCAGCCATACAAACGGACCATAAAGACAAACAATACGAGCCAACCATACAATACAACAAAACCAGCTAAAAATACGAACTACACCTCCAAACCATAAGCACCGGCCATACCAAACGATGAATCCAGCCGACAAGTGTAATAACCATCAACATCAGCCGACCATATCAACCTATCATGTCAACCAGTCAACCAGACATGCAGTCTCAACACTACTATAGGCCGTTCACCATAAAATAAGCATTTCTGAAAGCAATGCTTAAGATCTGCTTGTATACACATTGTGTATTCTTCCGCCTTATGTAAAATTAACATTGCCATGGGCCTCGTCGCTTTATTCATGCGTCGGTTAAATGAATTTGTTAAATTATTAAGAACGTAAATACTTTACACTTCGATGCATTAAAAAAAAAAAAAATTGAATGCGAAAAAATAATTTTAAGTAAACACAAATGGTTACCTAACATTTTTTATTCGACGTTCAGATATGGACCAACTTTCTGTCCATTTTACTGGGTGAATATCACTTAGTGCGCCCATTAAAATATATGCATGCTGGAGCAGTGACATTTTTCTAAGATTCATTTCTAAAGTGCTCACTTTATCATGAACAGCCTTTAGCAGAACACACCAAAAAACCATCATACTAGCTGACAGGGTACCAACCAGAAACAGTCATCCATATCAACCAACCATATTCGCCAATGACTGACTGTACCTAATACTGAAGCACCGAAGACGTGATCCTGCCGAGACCAACTCTGCCGAACTGAATATAACAATGAACAAGATCAAACAGCGACACCAACTGGCCATACCAACCATATATACGAACGAAAACGACTAATCTCGAAACAATTCGCCTAATACAAATCTAATTGCTAACATATTCTCGTATCAACTTCGCTAATCATCGCAAAATCTTCGCAAATATTTGAAATTCTTCGTAAAATCTTCTCTAGAACTCCGCAATTCACTGCAAAAATTTTGGCCAACCTTACCACATGGCCATTCCGAGCGACCAGTCGATACCAATGCTGACGAACCATCCCCACCCACCCTCCCACCGGCCACCCATACAAAACATCTATATAAGTCATCCATACCCAACGCCCAACCAAGCCAAAATCCCTACAAGACCGACTGAACACACAAACTGTCTATACCAAACACAAACTTCACCCAACTAGGCCAACAGCCCAGCTAGATCAACCATACGAACCATCCATACCCGCTGAATATATGAAGCTGCCATACTAACGAACTACATCAACCCTCCATACCAGACACTCATATGATCCACCCATACTAAGCATACAGTTGGTGTCGCCGCGTCTCATAACAACTTCTGCGTAGTATAACTTTTGACTAGAAGTAGCTACGACGCTCGTTTAAGTTTCAATCGAAAACGCAATGTTGGCCTATACTAGTCAAAAAAACCAAGTCGAAATATAGAAATCGTGTACGGTTGGGAAGAGCATCTCAATAGCAATCCAGTGATACCCATAAAACCCCGTATGATCGAGTGAAGCGGTGCCGGGAACGTAAAAATAAACATCAAGGCGTTGGAGCGCGTCAACGTAGACGCATACACGCAGAATAAACGGCGATGTCGCGAACACAGGCACACTTGTCGGCGAGCTCTGTCAGAGAAGCGAAGAGACGTCGCGCGCTGGCGACAGAAGGCCAGCAGGAAGCAGCCCGCATGTTCTCCGCTCGGGCTGACGGGAGCTGACAGATGAGAAGTGCGCCCCACTTAGCTGACATTCTCACCGCTGCAAATCTCGCCACTCTCCGGGCGGCGGATGCGACATCCGCCGCCCGGAGAAAGAAAAACTGAACACGGGCGGAGAAATTTACGCGCACTTTACCCCCCCCCCCCCGGAGAACGCACCTCACGTTATCCCACAGCCATGGATTTATAAAGACTGTTCACGATAAAGTGAGCACTTTTGAAATCAACCTTAGAAAAAAGTCACTGCCACTACCTGCGTATATTTTAACGGGGGTGCGCTGAGTGGCATGCGTCCAGTAAAGTTGGTAACGATGGATGGAAACTAATTCCATTTATTAAGGCCGAGTAAAATGTGTTTGTTAACAATCTGCGACAGCTTATATTATTTCTTTCGCTTTGAATTTTTGTAATTCATCGAAGTGTAAAAATGAGGAAATTTGAAAAATGTTGACTTTTCTAATAGTTTCACAGTTTCACTTAGACGCATGAATAAAGTGACGTGGCCCTAACAATGTTTATTTTACTTAAGATGGAGGAATACACAACGTGCATACAAGTAGATGTTAAGTAGGGCTTTCAAAAGTGCTCATTGTACCGTGAATAGCCTATAACCATTTGTGGTAACTTAAATAATTCTCTAGCTTTCTGCATTTATTAATGCATCGTAGTATAAAAATGAGCAGATTTGTACAATATGTACTTTTCTAATAATTTCACAGTTTCGCTTACCCAACGCATGAATAAAGTGACGAGGCTCATGGCAATGTTAATTTTACCTAAAGCGGAAAAAAAACACTCAACGCGTATACGAGTAGATATAAACCAGGACTTTCAAAAGTGCTCAACTGAGAACAGCCTATATGTAAGAGATCTGAAGAATTCGCAGATTCATTTCTGGACAAGCTGGAATTCAAAATACGTTTGTTTATATAACCTAAGGTTGAAGTAAAGCAACTGCCTATGGAGCACTGCACCTTACTGTACAATGTGAAGAACTTATAAAAAAAGTAGTACAGCTACCATGAAAATTGTCAGAAAAGGGCGATTTATACTGTATATGAAATACGAATCTATATATTTTGCAACGTTGAAAAATATTTTAGTAAAATATACTTTTTAAATGTAAAATAAATTAATCTATCGGTAGATTCCGCATTTTTAACGAAATTTAAGCGCATTTCCGTTTTGGATGCTTCGGAAAGCAGAATTTGCAAGGAGATCTTCTTTAAGAAATAACGTCATAATATTTACTGTGATCATATGTAATAAATTGCAGTAATAATGTATCAAACTAATTTTATAATTAACTTTATTTACGTCAGTTTCAGCCATAAATGTTTGTGACAAATAGACGCACATAAAATAAATTAAAAAAATTATGTCCTACGTTATTATTACAATTTTCTTACATGCAATCATAGAAAATATTATGACTATATTCCATGACGAAGATTTTCTTGTAAATTCTGTTTTTCGAAGCACAAAAATGGAAATGCGCTTAAATTTGGTTAAAAATGCGGACACTATCGGTAGATTAATTTTTTAGATTTAAAAAGCATATTTTAGTAAAATATCCTATACTGTTTCAAAATATATACATTCTTCTTTCATAAACAGCATAAATCGCATTTTTCTGACAATTTTCATGTTGGGTGTACAATTTTTTTTATGAGTTCTTCACATTATATAGTTGGGTGCAGTGCTCCATAGACAATTGCTTTACTTCAATCTTAAGTTATTGGTCCACATGGTGTTTGACACCTCCTGGAGAACGCTGGTCGAATCGTTGCCTTCCACTCCGACAGCAGACAACCAATGCACAGTTGATATCGACATATTTGTACATAAGTCTGTACTGTAAAAACGCTTTCTTTGCTGCAACGCATGATTTGTAGCTGCAAAGAAATATACGTTTGAATATGTATCACTGCAAAGTAGCCTTGCCACAAACATAATTGATGTTTGATCTATACAGTAATGACTATGATTACCTTGCATTGTCGTTACAGTAAATAAGAGAGAAGGGACAAATATTTTAAAACAATGCTCGCAAAAAAACACCCAAGCGGCTCCGAGGTTAGAATCCACACACGTTGTGTTATTAACCTAACTCACTCCATCACACGACCACTTTGTCTTTTTGGGTTCAGACAACTTTTGATAGGCATTTTAGTTTAGGTAGTAGCATCGGCCAGACTACAGCGCCACCTCTTCGGAAGAATTGAGATTATTGGCGTGGAGAATCGCCGAACTACAGAATGACATTAAAGTCTGCAGGAGGAGTATAAATTCGCTCAGTTGCTGTTTCGTAACTGCACAACATTCTTATTGGTTTATGAACGTTTACGTTGGGGCAACAGGTACGTACTGAAAACAGCAATGTGACAGAAACCTTTAAACCGTTACCTTTGGTACAAAGTAATATTTCTTTACTGTGAACGAAAGCAGCTAAAATAATGTTTATTTCGTCGCTATGAAGAAAGGTAACATTGCCATAAAACAAAAACGTATAAAGAAAACATTTATTAGCAGCAAACGTATGTTTCTGTAATGTTCTCTTTGAATTAATGCAACATTGTGTTGCTGTAAACATTACAGCATCAAATAAATGGTTTTCTTTGTCGTACTCAAAAATATGTATTGATTTTTTTAGAGTGTGTAGAGTGTAACCTGCAAGTCATTGAACTCGCTAATTCTACAGGTATCTAATTATAGGCTGTTCGCTGTATTATTGGGCCCCTTTTGGAATCAACCTTTGAAAAACGTCACTGCCCCCACCTGCATATATTTTAACGGGCGCACTGAGTGACATGCGCCCAGTAAAGTTGGTAACGACGGAGGGAAAGTAGTTCCTTGTCTTAACGTTGGGTAAAGATTTGTAAATACTGAAAATATTTCTTTTACTTTCCGTTTTCTCAGTGCAAGTGAGTGTAAGAATCAGCAACCTTAGAAAACATTTACTTTTCCGATAATTTCACAGTTTCACTTCACCGTCGCATGAATTAAGTGAATAGGCTTGTGGCAATGCCGTTTTACAGTAGACGTGGGTGATGGATACGCAATGTGCATACAAGTAGATCTTAAACAGGGCTTTCAACAGTGCTCAGTTTACCGCGAACTGTTTATACTTAATAACAGATAGTTGAAACAGAAGCATATTCCGCGAACTCCAGCCGCACGCGCCAGCAAAATGGCGTCACTTGCCAACGACATTCCGGGACGTCTTTCGCCAATTAGCCTCCTACTGAATCTAACGTCACAATGCTGTGAAAAATAACGCCAACATGTCCGGGTGTAAAAGCGCCATTACCCAACAGAAAACTAATTAAATACTGGTGCTGGACCAAGATGATTTTGTTGACACCACAAATTATGTAATAATATATTTACCAAATCGTATGAGCTAAAAAAAAATTCTTCTTCACTTCAAAAAATAATTATTTGACTGTAGCATTATATTTACGATGTACACGACAGCCAACCCGATTAGTTTAAAGTACTTATAAAATACTTGTCTGTCAAATACATGTACGTACATGATATCGGAGCAGCCGAGTAAATATTCGGTTCAACACATTATTTTTAAGTGCTTTGTTTGGTTCAAGGTAACGCGCGCAGGTGTTTTGAATTAGAGCGTAGGTTAATTGAGTGAATAAAACATTGTCCGTTGTAAATAAATGGGCTCCAAATAATTTAGTCTGTAAATCTTCAAGAAAATATTTTCTCTCAGTGAGGCCACACACGCCAACAAAATGGCATTTACTGGCCAGTAGAATGTTTGAAAGCCGCTTGCAAATCAGTGCGTGGTACCCTGCTCGCCTGACGGCGATCTAGCCAATAAGAAATCATGCCCACATCAAAAAGGAACCGCCGTGCCATTTCGCTTCTGTGCAATAATCTACTCTATGCCTGCAATCAAGCAAGGAGCTGATTCCGGCGCAACTGGCCTGGCTTTAAACTGGCTGACCGTTCGGGTAATAATGTAGTCCATTCATGGTTTCTTTGGACTTTATAACACAAACCTTTGAAAAATCACCCCCTGTATTACGTATTTGGTTATTTTGTAAATATGCCATGCATCAAGCGTTTTATACCTGTGTACATACAGACGTATTTTTTTTCTCGTTAAAATGAAGTTTTACGTATGTTTTATTTCCACATTAAAATATTAATTTTTATAATAAACACGAATAAATACCTTAAGAAAAAATCTGCGTTGGTAGCGCCTAGAAATAAATAGTTCTAATGCAAAATAATATTACAACTGAGTGCGCAGGAAAACGGTGCCTTGTCCTCTGGTGTAATTTGCACGAGGCGGAGGAATATCCTGCAAGTAGAACTTTAGCATGGCTTCAGAAATGTGCGAAGTAACAGTGAATTGATCATAAATGGACGAACAGCTGAGGCTGTAGTATACGGAGGACTGTGAAGGAGGAGAGAGATTTGGTCGGCTCTTTCGACAGCCGATGAGGGTGAAGTGAGTTGAGTATGAAGCAGCACCATAATCCAAGGGCAGGGAGGAAACGAGAGATCCCCGAGAAAGCCCGCCGACGAGCGGCATCGTTCGGCACGATTTCCACACGCGAAAATCCAGGAGAGACCCCGTCGGGAATCGAACCCGGTTCGCCTTGGTGGGAAGCAACTAGCTGACCACTATACCATCTCGTCCCCTCAGGGGTCTGAGGAGGTTAGCCTTCATGTTATTAAAACCGTATAATTTTCCTGGCCCTATCTAATTTTAAATGATGGTATCCCTTTTAGTATGGTTTTATATTAATAAGGGAGGTATTGAACAAGTAGTGGATTGTCGTACAAGATGATACCATTGGGGTGCCTACCAGAAATTCCACATTAGGACCCTGCATGAAACTACGAAGTCCATATGTTAAGAACAAAATTGTGGTTTTATTTTTGGAATTGAAGTTCACATAGACTAGTGCAATCAATAAAAACTTGCGTTTTCTGGAACTGGCTACTAAATAAATTGTTGTTTTAATTATCTGTTGTATCAAAGATTATAAAGTTTTAATCGGAACATTTTTGTACATTACATATCAAATAATTAAAAAATATATGCATTTTAGTGGAAGGGTTTGACCCTCTTTAAAAGCAGCTTCCGCCATGCTCCTTGCGGGCTAGAAATGTTTAATCTTATATTTTTATTTTTATAATTTAATTTTTACTTCCGCGGGTATGTGGGGGTGGTTTTTTTTTAAATAAATAAATAATTAAAATGATAATTTCTGCCAACCTGCTGGACCTGCCCCCGGATCCCCAGGCCCATAATATTTGTATGTTTTTTTTATATAGGTTGAAATATTTAATGTTATACTTTAAGGTCGTTGTCGTGGTTAGTTTGTAATGAACACTATATGTAGTGTTAACTAAATTATAATCACTTTGATCGCTGACTACCTAACATTACGTGGTCAGAATCCAACTGAATTGTATAGGGGATTCGCCATAACATGACGAAACCCGCATTCTTTGAAGATACGGGCGAAAAAATATTATTTACCGTACAGCTTTCGTAAGGTGCTTTAAGACGTTATGTTACTTCAGTAACACTTGCGTAAAGTATAAAGGAAGTGGGAAGGGTCATTTAAATGGGACGCTTGCAACTGGACATCATATTGGCAGAGATTCGGCCAGAAATGAACGTTGTTCTGTGTATAGGTTATTCACGGTAAAGTGAGAACTTCTGAAAGCACTCTCATATGGAATAATAGTCAATAAACACATCTTATTTTATTTTTAGACGTTAACTTCCGAGTTCAGTGGAATCTACACAGTGCGTTTATTACTTACATGGCAATATTTATTTTTAAAGTAGTTAAAGGATAAAAAAAATGGCTGAAATAAAAAAATTAACAAGGGCCTGAAAAGTGCTCACTATACCGTCAACAGCGTATAGTAAGTGTTACCGGTGCTGTGTGAACAAATTGGACGGTTGTAAATGGGAATAGAGACCAATAAAACCGACGGTTATTCAGTCGTGAAATATAGGCGACTCACTACAAGCTTGTCTCAATATAGGCTGTTCGCGGTAAAATGAGCACTTTTGAAAGCCCTGTGCTTTACGAGCTAATTGTATGCATGCTGTGTATTCCTCCGCCTTATGTAAAATTAACATTGCCATTGGTCTCATCAATTTATTTATGCGTCGTTTAAGTGGAACTGCGAAATTATTAAGAAAGTAAATACTTTACAAATATTCTTATTTTTACACTTCAATGCATTAAAAAAAACCCGAAAGGAATAATTTTAAGTTATCACAAAAGCAAAAGGTTACCTAACACTTTTTACTATTTACTCGACGTTAAGATGTGGAACTACTTAACATCCATCGTTGCCAACTTTACTGGGTAATTGTCACTCAGTGCGCCCGTTAAAATTTATGCTGGCAGGGGCAGTGACATTTTTCTAAGGTTCAGTTCTAAAGTACTCACTTTATCGTGAAGAGCCTATATCAGTAAATCCATACCGCACTCGAAGTGTCTTGTCGGGAAGAAGGAAGAGACATGTGGATAAAATATCCTCCGGTAAGGAACACCTAAGAAGGATCCCTTGTCCTTATTATTATTATTATTATTATTCATTTAAGTCCACACATGATTGTTCTACTGACGTCTGACCCGAAGATCGTCAGAATATATTCATCCGCGCTGCTGAAGTGTCAAACCGTTGTTGCGGCGCGTGCGAACTCATTCCTTTTTTACGTTCACTACAATTTCGCATTCGCATATTTGGGAATACTCAGGCTGTCTGCATTTTCCGTCAGGATTGCCTGCACTTGAAGACGTGGAATCGAGAAATGCTTGTTCCCCAGTGCATCGAACACATCTGTCAGTGTTTCATTTCCTGTTATCGACTTACGAACACCGAGTTCTGTGTTCGATCTAGCATCGTCAAATGTTGGATTGTTTCTTGATACCTAAAATATATATTACAGTATCATAAAAAATACATATTGCATGCGAATCTACAGACTCCGTTGCTTTCAACGACATTGGCGGGAGCAAACATCACGGCCCGCCAAGAAATTAGGTTACTTGTTATATTTTATTGCTAAAGGCCGTCCCCGATAAGGTGAGCACTTTTGAAATCAACTATAGGTAAAAGTCACTGGCCCCGCCTACATATATTTTAACGGGCACAGTGAGTGACATGCGCCCAGTAAAGTTGGTAACCGTGGATGGAAAGTAGTTCCATATCTTAACGTCGAATAAAAAGTGTTAGGTAACCATTTGTGACAACTTAAATTATTTATTTCACGTTATGGTTTTATTTAATGCATCGAAGTGTAAATATGACCAGATTTATAAATTAATTATTTTTAAAATATTTCCAGTTTCACTTGACTGATGCATTAATAAAGTGATGAGGTCCATGGCAATGTTAATTTTACATAAGGTGGAAGGATACACAACGTGCATACAAGTAGATCTTAAGCAGGGCTTTTAAAAGTGCTCATTTTACCGTGAACTACCTATACTTGATATTTCACAGGTTGAACCAAGTACTGCGTTTCGAAGAAGTTTTATTGTGCTAGTCAAGCGAATGCAGATTAACTTAAACCTTTTATAGGGAAAGAACCATTTAAAACTATTATAATATTTTGACTTCATATAAATGAAAAATTTATTATTATAACTTTATGCTTTTTAAATATTTTTTTTTGGAAATAATATAATTATTTGATATTATAAAAATATTTCGGAATAATAGGAGGGCGTTTTTATTTCCTTGATCACATGTATACTTATGAGCAATATGCACTTAAAATAGCTCTGTAGGCACCCTACCCTCCCAAGCTTCTACCTGTTACAGATATCCAACAACTCTTAGGGGTGGAGAAGGGGTTGGAGAGGGATGCAGAGGGCGGCTGTCCGTTTCCGCCGTGTAATTGGAACTCGTGTACCAGCCACGTGACCGAGCTCACGCGGCCCTACCTGGCAACTGTGCCACGTGACTAGGAGAAGGGGTGGCTGCGCCCCTAACAACCTTGCGAAGCAACCCTCTCCACGTGACAGAGGAGCCTCGTGTCCCACGGCCCGGCGAAGCTACCCTCTCTCTCTCTCTCGTGGTACAGCCGTTGTGACGCCAAGGTCAGCTCGCCAATTAGCCGGGTGGAAAACTGCCGCGGGGGGGGGGGGGATAAATAAGAAACGAAAGGGAAAAAAACGGGTGCGATAATTGACAGGGGCCAATGCAATGGACCGGCGCGTTTGTCATCGGAGCTGGGCAGCGCTGTTTTCCACAACAGCTGGACTGAACGTAAGTCATTTGCAGGACCTCCGTACAGCAATGGGTGATGTGTACTCGCACGCATTGTGTTTCCGCGCCAGCTCTCTACGTTCTACTCAGCTGTTTTGTTAGGTTTCAATAGCACCCTGAAGCCGGCGCAATATTACCGTCCGCATTAGAGAAGCTAATTTAACAGTTACGTCCTTGTTAAAGGCCAAGGTTGGACAAAGCCCAAGAAATTAAGGGGAATAATGCACGCAAACCGCATATTTATTTAATTTTTTGCTATAACGTGTCTTACAGCGGATTTTTTTTTTTAATTTTTAGCTCGAAAAAGGCGTAAATAACAATTTTGTGCACCTTCTTATATTGTTACAAATACACTGTGTTCGTTATTCTCGATGCACTGATTGAATATGAGAAAACAAAAATTATTTCTCTTTTCCCATCAGCCCTACGAGAATAACGACGGCAGTAAATATCTTAGAAAGTAAAAAGGCTCTGATAATTATTTTTTGCGTTTTGTCGAGCCAAAAATTTCGACAGAACCTCTGGAAAACGACGTATATCGAAAACCGGGTACATATACAGCTTTCATACACAATTCCCCTTAAAGGCTGTTCACAATAAAGTGAGCACTTTTGAAATTAACCCTGGAAAAAAGTCACTGCTCCTACTTGCATGTATTTTAACGGGCGTACCGAGTGACATGCACCCAGTAAAGTTGTTAACGGTGGAGGGAAAGTAGTTCCATATCTTAACGTTAAATAAAACGTGTTCATTTGTGACAACTTAAATTATTTCTTTGTTTTTCTGTTATTTTTTTTTTAATGCATCGAAGTGGAAAAGCGAGCAGATTTTTGAAAATATTTACTTTCGTAAGAATGCCACTTTAACTTGACCGACGCATGAATATAGTGATGAGGCCCGTGACAATGTTAATTATACATTAGGAGGAAGAATACACAACGTGCATACAAGTAGATCCTAAGCAGGGCTTTCAGAAGTGCTGATTTTACCGAGAACAGCCCATAGGATAGGTTACGTTGGGTTAGGTTAGGCGGGGTAGCTTGTTTTGGTAATCATAGGTCGACTAATAACCAACAAACCAAAAAACACAATATGAATTTGGTTAAGATAACAAAATATTATACATTCATATTAGAAATCCATTGTTAAATTTTAAAACATATCTGTCATTAACCACATTTAAAGATGGTGAATAATCGCGAAAATTTTTTGAGCCAACATATCTTCGATAACACTCTAGCTAAATTATTTTTTATGATTCGATGGACAAGGTTTTGTCTCGGCTAAGTCTCAGAATCTTCATTGGCCCAGTGAACTGGGTAGTAGCTTCGTTCATGCATGACAGCCAATAGGAAAAGAAAACTGTCGGACATGTGTACAAATACGGTACGTTGAATCCTATCAAACAGCCAACCCTTCCCGCGATAAACCACCATCTCTAAGCGTATTAAAATAAAACCTTGCAAACATAGTATAGGAGTGCATACACCAAATCTGATCATACTTTCGACCACTACCTAACCTAGAAAGCCCATCCCCATAATATATCGCACAACCGAGCGACGACAATATGTTCCCGACAGCATATGTCAAGGTCAATCTTAAAAATCGTTATCACCCAAGTATAGCTTTCTCTCAGGAGGAGGATAATAGCGATTCCCTGAATCGGAAGGCACTACTGGGCGAGGATTCTACACCCAGACGGACCAGCTACGGAGAACGCTAGCCCCTCAAACATGTCTGATATAGACATCGAAGAATTGCTACTTGACATATATACAAGATGTTTCAGGGGGAAACGGTCATACGTTCTTACGCAAAATATTACTATAGGCTGTTCACGGTAAAATGAACACTTTTAAAAGCCCTGTTGAAGATCTACTTGTATGCACGTTGTGTATTCTTCCGTCTTATGTAAGATTACCATTGCCACGTGCCTCATAGTTTTATTCATACGTTGGTCAAGCGAAACAGTGCAATTATTAAAAAAGTAAATATTTAACAAATCTGCACATTTTTACACTGATGCATTAAAAAAAACAGAAATCGAAAGAGATAATTTAAGTTATCAGAAATTGTTACCTAACACTATTTATACGACGTTAAAATGTGGAACAATTTCCCATCCATCGTTGCCAACCTTAATTGGGCGCATGTCACTCAGGGCACCCGGTAAAATATATTATGCTGATATGGGCAGTGACTTTTTTCAAAGGTTGATTTGAATAGTGCTCACTTTATCGTGAACAGCCTTTAGTAGTGTATACACACAAGATTGTTTGATTAGCTACCCAATGCAATCAAACAGTAGGACACCCTCTAGAGTCCCATTCATGGTTACTTCCAACTTTTGTGAATCCCTGCCAAAATTATTCTTTTCGCACCAGGCAAACAAAGCTTAACACAGTACATAGAATTACTCTCTGTTAAAATTAACTATGTTAACCACAAATTAAATAATGTAGTTTGTGTATCTATACGCATAGTACAAAACAAAGTCGCCCGGCCTCGTATGTCTGTGTATTCGGCTAAGACTCCTAAACTACTTGATTAATTTTGATGCGGCTTCCACCATCATCACCTAGAGAATTTATTGAGGAAAGTTTAAGTATGTGCTACATTAATATTTAATGTAAGCATAGTAGAGATGTGTCGACTTGTTTAATCAAGTCGGATACACCAAATTAATATACTACGGAATTGTAGAACTCAAAAGGTCTACACAAAGTCTGCGACAGTATATGTTTATCATTTAAGGATGACCCACAGTAACCATCCATGTTTGTCCTTTAAAATTTGAATAAAAATTGTGGTTCACTTACGAATACTTTTTGAACAACACAGTATTAATCGTATGGTAGTTACCTTAAGCATTCAGTGTATATACTTGTTGTAAACCTAAACAACGCCATATTTGTAAATCTCATCCAGAGCGAGGCTGGGGCGGGTCTCTAGTAAAATATAAGTAAACATTCAATTGAACCAAGAATAAGATACTTTTATGGTAACTGAAGCATAAAACGGTCGTGATATACGACATATTTATAACACAACGAACCACATCGTGCATAGGGCCATTATTCAAAGGCCTGATTCCAAAAGGGTGGATATACTGCGAATACGCTATAAAAATTCCACTTTTGATATTCCTCAGTTTTAACGAGTGCGGACGTGGTAGTTCAGCGGTCAGATTACTCGCCTACGACCACAGGGAACCAGGCGGGGCCAGGCCTTGCTTTCTTAATGTGGTAAACGTGGCGGACGTTGCTATTGGCCGGTGGATTTTCTCGAGGCACTTCCTCACCGCGATAACACTTTCCGCCGCTACCCAGTATTCACTTCGCTTCACTCGCATTGGCGTTTACGTTCTCACGTGTCATGTATCGCCTTATTTAACAAATAAATAAAAATAAAGTAATCTTTTAATGAATCAATAAATTATTTGTGTATATAAGTTTCGCTTTCCCGTTATACAACGATTTGCGAGATAAAAGACGTGTCATAAAAATAAAGGGATTTACATTTAATTTCGAAACATGTCCAGATGCGCTAAATATCACTTATCATCTTCGCAATTTACAAGAAAACTGGAGAAAAAAAATGGCGGATTCACTTGGGGACAAGTTAAAATAAAAAAAAAAAACCTGTAAATTTATGTTACATTTACAATTTGTCATCTCGTTATTGACACCTCCAGAATAACTCTGAGACGACAACAACAAAAAATGCAATAAAATGTAGACCCAGAAATCGTCTTTCCCTGTAATCGCAAGCAACCAAAGAGCGATTTATATCTGCGTGATTACAGAATAAGAGTGAAACATACAGCCTGTTGGTAGGGCCAGCTCTTTTCCGTGAAAAGATTCCACGATTAGTTTGTACTCCAAAACACGTTAGTTCAGAACGAATATCTTGGTTGGATGATTTTAACTCGCACACGTCTCAAGTGTCTGCCGGCCAATTAAGGACGTAAAGTGTCAGGGTAACTTTAATCTGATTGGCCCAGTGGAATGGAAAATGTCTTCTCACACAGACACGTGGCCAATAACCCTACGAAATTTGCAATAGCATGCACGTAAGCTTGAGCATAAGAATTTTTCCAAAAAATCAGGTAGCCCTACCTGAAGTATTCGCAGATTTATTTTGGGACAAGCTAGAATTCAAACAAGTGCGTTAATATAACTTTAGCCATTGGTCCACACGGTGTTTGACACCTCTTGGAGAACGGTGTCCGATTGTCGCCCTTCCACTGTGGCAGCAGACAACCAATGTGCAGTTGATGTCGGCAAATTTGTACATAAGAATGTAGAGTCTAGCCTACAGAACATTGAACTCATGAATTTCTCCGGTCTCTACCTATAGGTGATTGGAATCCCCCTAATTTCCCGGAGCTCTGCTAATTCCCGTATCTCACTTAATACTTTCCATTAAGAAATTAAATATTAGTAATAATTACAGGCAAGGAAATTTCGCGGATTCATTCTGCGTATTCAGGCTCCAATTAGTAGTTCGTTAGCTGCTCCTCTAGTTTAACCTTAGACCACGTATCATTAGATTTGATCGTTGCTTTACTTGCAGGTCCGTTATTGGTCGATAGTCGATTAGGCGGTGTTTAACACTGTGGTCCAATATAAGCATAAATAGGAACGTACATGTGGGTGAAGTTTTAACTTGTCCCCAGAAGAGTGGATTGGTATGGTGTGGAGAGAATTGGGCGACTCTCAACGAGGTCATAAAGCACATATGTAAACCCGGGTTTTTTTGCATAATGCTAAAAAGTATGATTTTGTCGATACGGTTCTTTGATAACAATCTCTCGAAATTAAACTTACTTTTACGAAACTGTCGGCAAGAATTTTTTTTGTAACTCTTAACACTTTGAGTGCAGTACGGATTTACTAAAAACCAAGACAGAGAGAAGTGAGTCTCCTACATCCACAACTGCATCGCCATCAGTTCTGCTGTTCTCTATGTTTAGGGGCAGGTATTTTTCGAGAAAAAAATTCGAGACCAGTTGTAATCCAAAACACTTTTATTCATATGCACTTTCGTGATTGGATGATTTTTAATGTAACGTGCCTCAAGTGTATATTGGCGAATCATGGACGTTCAGTGTCGGAGTACTTTATTACGATTGGCCCAGTCGAAACATATCTACTCACGTAGACGCGCGGCCACAAACCAAAGGAAGTTGTGGTCATGTACGTAGGCTATTGATAAATATTTTCGCAAAAAAACACCTCTCTCTATCTATATTACCATCTGCGACTGCCCTATTGGTCCATACACTAAACAACTTTAATTACTGGATGCCTCTCTGTTAATATAATGCCGAGCTGAAAGCGTCTCAATCAATTCTTTTTTTCCTGTGTAAAATAATGTACAATCCATCCTGTTCATTTGAGCAGTTTACACTTTGAGTGTAGCTGACGTGATATTACTTTGCATAGCACTTAATGTAAAGTGTAGTAAAATGTTAAGTAATATGTCCCCGCCCGTGTGTATAATGAATGCGCGTGTCGAAATATGACTGCAAACTCCATACAACTCAGTTAACCCTTTCAGAACCACTTAAACTTACTGTTTCGGGTGCAGCAAACAAAGAATTTTATGATACGTGCTGTACTTAAGTCGACACAACACTTGCTTCGCTGTCACAGTCAATGAGTTGTAGGCCATATGTTCGGCTACAGTTATATGACCTAATTATGACCTAGACTAATGAGACTGTTTGCGGATAATTTACCCACAGGTAAGATCATTGATCATTGAGTTTCGTAGTGTGCAGTACAGACAAAAAATTATTTATTAGCTGTACACGGTAAAATGAGCACTTTTGAAAACCCTGCTTATGATCTACTTGTGTGCACATTGTTTTTTTTATTCTGTCTTATGTAAAATTAACATTGCCATGGGCCTCATCACTTTGTTCATGCGTCGGTCAAGCGAAACTGTGAAATTTTTTACAAATATGCTTAAAAAAAACAGAACACGAAATAAATAATTTAAGCTATGACAAACGGTTACCTATCACCTTTTATTCGAAGTTAAGATATTGAATTATTTTCCACCCAACGTTACCGACTTACTGGACTCAGTGTGCCCGTTTCAATATGTGTAGGAAGGAGCAGTGACTTTTCTCTAAGGTTGATTTCAAAAGTGCTCACTTTAACGTGAACAGCCTTTACTCATGCGTAATGTACAAAACTGTGTACACTGGGCCTGGATGAGTTCAATTCCGGCGTCGTAATACCACGTCGACAGAAGGCGAACATAATAATCAAATATCTTAATGATGTTGGCAGAGTGTAAGAGGTTGAAATCACAGCAGCGTTCCGCAGCTCATGCTGGTGGTATCGTTGTCGGATGTTACTCGTAATATCCGGCTCGAAGGGTTACACAAGCAGGTGCCCGAACAACATGGAGGGCCGGCCGGCTCGAGAATCCAATTGCCCGGGCCTGTCCAAACAACGGCGTTTGTTTACGAGAGAAGCGAGCGACCGCTATCAGGGGCGGACAGGAGAAGCAGACAATAACAGCTAAAGGCGATATTACACGATACCAGATTCCGTAAAAGCTTGTGCAAGGGTCCGCCATGCCATGGCGGCCGGTATACGGGCCAGCGCGGCACCCGTCATGGCATTCCCCGCCTTGCACGGCCAGATTTCGTACCAGGTTTTGGTAATTGGACGCGTCCTATTTTTTCGTGGCAGGTTCCACGCCGGCTCTCGTACCAGGCCAATCACATCGCAGTTTCAGAGAGTAGCGCGCTCTCCGTGGCCACTACTTCAAACGAATTGATGAAGAAACCGAAAAGGACGCCTCCATCTTGATTATACATCCGTGAGGTTGAAACACTTTAAAATAGATTAAAAATAATACGACGACGAATAATATTGGCTATGACAACTTTTAATTACTGTTTAAAACCGTTCTGAATACTTAAAACAATAAATACTGTATGAAGAAATGAAACAAAACTCATTACTATATCTACAGTATATAAACCCCGCATCTGGCGCGTGGATTGATAGTACAGTGGTTAAATCGGGGTTTTACCATGTAACTTTTGGGCGTTAGTTCGAAACTCCGCAGGACCCAAATTTTATATCATTAAATTTTCCATGCTGATAACATCCCTGTACGTGGAGTAAAAACAATTTCACGACCGGTCAGTAATTTTCTTCAAAATTAAAAATAGTCCACTCGTACTCTAGTGACTTCCCTGCATTTTCAAGAAAACGAGTGAAACTAGACGTACTAGTAAGCAATCAATTTATATAAAAGGCGAACAGTAATATAGCAATATTAATATGTGCTAGCTAGTATTTTCATAGGCCTACGCATGTTATTAACTGGTATAGGCTGTTCACGGTAAAGTGAGCACTTTTTAAGACCCTTATAAATTTTTCCTTTCATCCTGTCTCCATCTTCCTGTTGCTTTTTAATATAAACATTGCAATGTAATCAATAAATACAGTGTACACGTTTCACCACCCTTAAAATGTAACGCCCGAAGCCGTAATAATAAATATTTATTAGTGGATAAAGCATGTTGGGAGGGCCTTAAAAAGTGATCACTTTACCGTGAACAGTCTATAGCAGTTCTACGAATGGGGTTCATATTTACTACAAACCACACCCTGCGCACCCACCGAGGGTGCCAAATGCTAGTACGCGAACTGCTGTCGTGTTATATGAATTTTCCATGGCGGCTCATATAGCAGCTGGTATACCGGCTAGTGCCCCAGGGCTTGTAGAATCTTGTACAGGAACCAAGTACGGCTGCAGGGAACGTGTAATATCGGTGCCACGGAATAGCCTAGCGTACAGATACACACGGTCTATTCGCAATTTTTTCATAGTTTTTGAAATCACTTTTGAAAATCACCCCATGTATGACAATCTTGGTTGTTTCCTAAATATGTTTTTTTTTATCATAAGCATTTTATAGCATACTTATATTAATTTTTTTTTTTTTTTTAGGCACTGAACAATTTCGCGAATTCATTTTAGTTTAAGGTAGACCTCAAACACATGTGTATCTACGTTATGTTTGCGATTGGATCGAAGTTTATTAGACACGCCCAGCTGAACTCTGAGCCGATAAGACCTGCAAGTAAAAACGCACGAATCCCGTTCCACCTGGCCTGGGGCAAAACTGGCTATACGCTGTTCACGGTAAAACGAGCACTTTTGAAAGCCCTGTTTAAGATCTACTTGTACATACGTTGTGTAGTCTTCCACCTTACGTAAAATTAACATTACCACGGACTCATCACTTTATTCATGCGTCGGGCATGTTTAACTGTGGAATTATTATAAAATTAAGTATTTTACAAATATGCAAATTTTTACATTTCGATGCATTAAAAAAAAAAAAAAAAAAAAATCGAAAGAAATAATTTAACTTATCACAAATGGTTACCTAACACTTTTTATTCGACGTTAAGACATGGAACTACTTCCCGTACATCGTTACCAACTTTACTGGGCGAATGTCACTCAGTGCGCCCATTAAAATATACGCAGGTAGAGGCAGTGACATTTTTCTAAGGTTGATTTCAAAAGTGCTCATTTTATCGTGAATAACCTTTACTTACTTATTCTGTAGTTTAAAGTTAGCCAGTTACCGAGTTGCTGTTATGCCGGTGTCACATATCCCCGACAAGCACGACACGACAACCCCGACACGACACTTAAAACTAAACAGATAGATTTGACGTAAGCCCGATAAATCCTGTCGTCCGACCAGCAATTTTGGATTAGAAATGATTTCTATCTTCGTTGCGTCATGCGGTATGACAGACATACAACTTAGCAAAATTAAATTGTATGGCAAGCTTTCCCTACTAGCAAATACGCAGCTTAAAAGAGATTTTTTTTTAATTACCGTATTTAACATTAAAAAATAATAAGTCTACCTTCGTATGCATTAGCGATAACATTTTGTCACCATCACGTAATCCAAATTTCCCGTCTGCCCACCGCCTTTGAAACTAGCGTAGTTAATCAGCGCCTTCTAAATGGTTCCGAAAAATCCTACTCTTCGTGTCGCGTCAGTAAACCGCCAGGCTGTAAATTCGAGCAGTCGAATTGAAAATATAACTTATGTGTCGTGGTTGCAGTTTTCGTCGTGTCGTGCTGTGTTTGTCGGGGCTATGTGACGCCCGCACTAGATGTGTGGAAGAGAAATGAAGTAGAGTGCGCGCCCAAGGTGCGCAGTCGCCACTCTTGCGCCACAACCTTGGACTGCTTTTTTGCCAACACGACTATTAATGCACGGCATGGATATTGTAACGGTCACCCTATGGGGGCTGTCCAAAGTGTATGGGGAAACGTAACTCTGAGGTAGAACACAATATTAATTCACTCTGTCATTTGATTAAAACCTTTAAGGGTTGTCTTGTTACATTATACATTATAAAATACTTTACATTTATACCTGAATACCTTAAATTGCGCCGGGGAGCGTGTTAATTTACGATACTATATTCCTGCATTTATTTATATATTTACCTAATTAAACTATTGCCACGCATCTATCTATATACGAGTCCATCTGTCGTCAGCTGGAATGGCATTACCTTAACGTTGCCAAAGGCTGATTGGCATCACGACTATGGCGGACGAAACTCCCAATGTTACCCTGCGCCTGGCAGTACGGGATTAGCTTCTTGTTGCCTTGCAAGCCCTGCTATTGGCTCAGAGTCGTCCAGGGCCTGTCTAATAATCTGTAATCCTCTTGCAACGGTGACTCCAGTGTACACGCGTTTTGAATCTATCTTGTCCTGAAATGAATTCGCGAATTTTTCCTATCTCTACAGATTGTATAAAGATAAAGGTCGTCTATGATTACGATATACAGTGCATATGTTAGGCCGAAATGTTCAAACAAATATTTAATACGTAGTAAATATTTCTATTGCCACCACAAAATAGTTACGCAAGTCATTTTTAAAAATAATTTGTCTGACTACATTTTTTTGTTAGTGAGGTTCAAAACAAATTATCGAAGAAATTATGTAAAACATGTTACCTCTAGGCCCTAATTGAAACGTTCTGGATAGTAAGTAGTTTGTAACAAGCTTTTATCACCTTCCACAATGTGAAAAATATCCCACTCTGAAACAATATGTGCGTTTCGCCGTCAAATATGCCCACAGTTCGTGGATGAATGAAAACTCTGCGGTACAATTAAGTGTTAATTGATGTGAAGGGAAAATGACGTGTCATGTCCTGGTTGGTTGGATGATTGAAATGTTTCGGTTGATACTCAACACCAAAGACTTGAGTGCCCGCAAGTAGTGATGGCCGATAAATCGCAGCCTGCAACTTTGTCACAGATATTACAGACATGTCTGTGACAAAGTCATTGAAATATCTGTGACTGAGGTATCGCGTAGTGGCACGTTTACAGATTGCGAAACAAACTGAGACTAGCGAAGCAGCTTATTATTTCCGCAGTGCGTGTTACATGTCACAGCGTCACATCTAGCCTTGCAGGTTTACAAAAAGAGATGGCAACTGATTGGATTTATACAAACTATCCAATGAGTAACCAAAGTTTCTGTTAAAAACGGTAATACATATCTTCAAAGTAATTCCTTTGGTTTCGCTATTAGTATGTTTTCTCTGCCTAAGTGTATTTTTATACTGCTAGTTTACACAACATTGGATATTAATAATTAATATATATATATTATATTATATGCACATTTATGTTGGTTTTGGCAATGGTCTTAATAATGATTTGTAAATAAAAATATTTTATTTTGTATTCAAATTTTATCAGTATTCAAAATTTTGTAGACTAACTTTCAGTAATAAAAAAATTGCCACGTAAAATGACAAAACCTCAGAAAAGGAAACATTATTATAAATTTTGCTTACGTACAAATGTTTTCAAATCAACACTGGTAATGCAACCATCGCCACTTTTACATGTGTGCCTTTTCAAAAATATATTTTGTCACGCTGACAGAATCACATATGCAAATCACAGATATTTATGTGTCACAGTAACAGTTGTCACAGATACTTGAAAATATCGGCTATGCTCATCTCTACCGGTGGGTAGGGCGGGAATTTATTGCATCTCAGGGCTAGACCCCTTACGCCTACAAGGATAGGAATCCATGCAAGGAGACATGCATCACGGCAGAGAGGGATTGGGCAGCCATGGCCTGCGATTGGGGCCATGACTACCTCCCTAAGTGTACTTATAGCTAAGCTAATACTAGAAGAGACTGGCAAAAACCAGCATAGACACCGTAAAAACCCAGTCAACAGGATATAATTTAAAATATTCATGCATTAATCAGAAATACTATGGGAGACAGAGCGTGTGTGTAACATGCTCGTGTTAGTAGAGATGAAAAGCTAGTAAAGAGAGGGGACAGGAACTATATTTCTTTTTGCCTTGGCAAATTTGAGGGAGACACAGGCTTGGCTTGTAAGCAGAGAGGTGCTTGCACACCTCTCTGGTGGGGGAAGTGGCGCTATTGGGTGGCTCCCCCACCCCGCGATTCCCCAGTAGAACCTGAACATTTTAAGAGAATAATGTGAGTTGCAAGTAAGCGTCGGCGTCAGCGAGAGCTGAGCCAACGCTTAATGGTTTTTAGATGTCCATGAAGAGACGGTACAGCCTGTGAAAAGAAAGGAGTTAAGTTATTAATATAATATAAAAATAACCTAAGAATCTTATAGTAACATATGTCCTCGGGGACATATGTGTCTAAACATAATGCTGTGCTACCTTGCAGCGGCCAATCCCTGTAGCCACAGACTGTAACAGGGCTTATCTACGGCCATATGCTAAGAGTGCACGGAGCTTCGGATAAGGGAGGGTTGACTGAATGTTGACGCAGGGGAGGTCTCTCACCAACTGCCGCAGAGAACCACACGTCGCCACAAGCCCTGCAGTTATTTGCGGGTATAACTATTCAGTAACTGCTTTGGAATCGACAGTGGCAAATGAAAGGCCAAATCTACAAACAGCTGGCTGGGAAGAGAGGTACATTATTATAATTAAAAGTGAATAACTTATCATTTAATCTAGGCTGATCAGTCACATTAGGACTGCTCAGATTAGTCCTCTGCAATAGACTATTAAGGCTACGCAGGCGCTATCAAAATGGAAAATGCAGTGTGTTACACGCAGGGTTAAGGGGGTCTATGCGCTAAGAATGACTTTGGTCGTTTATAGCATTGCGTTTCATCTATGCCATACTCCCAAAGGGCAGTAATTAATGGATTGGCATGGTCTTTATTTGAGTGGTAAAAGTTTTGGGCCCGTTTACGAATTACGTCTTGCAGCAGTTCTTGTATAAGCCCTGCGTGCAAGCACCTATTAGGGACATAGCGTGATGAATGTGCTGCCATCCTAAGGCATTTATTATGCACCACTTGTAGTGAATTGAGATGGGTGTGTGCGCAGTAGGCCCAAGCAGGAGCTGCATAAGTAATAATAGGTCGAATCATAGTATGATATAAATGAATCCCGATTTTACGCGACAAACCAGAATGGTAATTTAACACTGAATATAAGGCTTTTATACGGGCATAAGCAACATTTCGCTTAGACTCTACATATTTCCGCCATGTCAGCCGTCTATCCATTATGAGGCCAAGGTATTTTACCTCGTCTTTAAAAGGAATATTCTCCCCAAAAAGAGTAAGTTGATGGTTGATGAGAAGGGGGGGGGGGGGGTTGTCGCGGCGCGTGAAGACTAGCACCTCGCATTTACCCACGTTTATTTTGATTCGCCACAGGCGAAAATAAGTTTCTAGCTCATTGAACTGTGCCTGGGCGCACTGAATGGCAAGTTCAACCGGGCAGGACCGAGTGTAGATGACAGTGTCATCTACACTCTGGACTGGCCCTAGGATACTGCCCTGGGGAACTCCTGCCGTAAATTTTTTCTTTTTGGGATATTGCTCCCTCAATGGATACAGAGAAGGAACGTTTATCAAGATAGGATGCCAGAAGCTTAATATAGCAAACTGGGAAATTATTTTGGTATAGTTTATAAAGAAGCCCCGCGTGAAAAACCCTTTCGAAAGCTTTTTCCACGTCTAGGAATACTGCAACCGTATATTGGCGCCAATTGAAAGTATTAGTAACATGTTCGGACAAACGGACTAACTGGTGTACAGTAGAATGATTTTTCCTAAAGCCAAATTGCTCATTAGGAAACAAATTAATATCGCGGATATGAGTGTTTAGGCGGCGCAATAATACTTGTTCGTGAATTTTAAAGAGCGAGCTAAGCAGGCTGATTGGGCGGTAGTTTTGGAATTGAGTTGGGTCTTTGCCCGGTTTGGGAAAAAAATTACCGAAGCACATTTCCAGGGAGTAGGGAAGTGGACAAGATTAAAACTTGCATTAATGCACTCTGTTATAGCCTCAAACATGCTGTCAGGTAGCTGCTTGAATACTATAGCCTTTAGGGAGTCGAACCCAGATGCTTTTCTGGGTTTCATATATCTAATAATTCTCTTAACTTCCTCCGCATTCGTGGGGTCTGGTTCAGCTACTGCGGGCTGGCTCAGACGCACTCTGAGGTCCCTCTAAATACGGGCCACAAAAGCTGGATTAGAGGGTTGGAAAACCTACTCTAATTGATTGGCCATAGCCTCTGCCTTCTGCTGAGGCGTATAGGCCACTCCTGCGATGCCTTGAAGAGGCGGGATTGGATCGCGCTTTTTTGTAAACGCCTTAGTCATGTGCCACAGACTGGGAACATAAAAGGGAGAGTTTATTATTCCAGATTTCAGCATGCCAAACAGTGATTTCAATATCAATACGCTTTCTAATATAATTTATCTGGGCTATTAATTGCCGAGATCTAGTGCGGGAATAGAGCCTACGCAGCCTATTTTTGGGCGATATAAGCTCCCTAATTTGATCAGGAAGCCTATCTGTGCTATAGTCTTCGGTGTTTTCTCCGGGACAAACTTATTAATTCCAGTTTGAATTATATCTGTGACGTGTTCGAGAGCAGAGTACTAATTTGAGCTGGGAGATTAATTTCATCGTCCAGATAATCCCCAAAGCCCGGCCAGTTCGCATGCTCATAATTTTTAATTTTACGAATGGGTGAATTGTCTGTGTCGATTTCATCGAAAGACAAGTGGACAGGGTAACGGTCCGAGCCCAATTCGTGGAGCACTTCAAAATCTAATGCCATATTAAGGCCTTTATTAAGCACAATATCTAATATATCACGGCTATAATTTATTTGATGTGGAACGAAAGAAGGTTCGCTGGGCGCATAAACAACATAACTATGTAGCTCCTGATGTATGAAAAGAGTATTCGCGTTGGCTGTGCACGCGATACAGCCCCAAGTGGGATGTTTAGCATTTAATTCGCCCACAGCGAGTAAAACAGGATAATAATTAATTAATTCACCAATATCTGCGTGCAGAAGTGTGCGGCCTGGTGGGCAATAAACTGAATAAATCGTGATGTGTTGATTTCCTAATTTAATAGTGACACCCACAGCTTCAAGTATCTTAAGTTGCAGTATTTTCGCGGAAATGCATGTAATGGAGTTATGAACTTACATTAAACACACCCCCGCCTCGACTGCCGCGGTATTTTCTGTGACATTTAAATTCAGTTATTGAAAATCTATGCTGTGGGTTCAGATGCGTTTCATTTACTGCGATAATAGGGATCTGGTGGCGAGAAATAAAATTTATCAGCTCTTCTTTCTTACTGCGAATGCCATTAGCAATTTAGTAATCAATACTATTGACTAAATCAAACCTAAGAGAGGGCAGACTGCTGTCGTGCCGTCTAGCAGCCATCAGTGGCCTTGGCGGTCCTTGAGAGGGCAAATCTCATGAGGGCCTGGTCTTTGTCGTCCTAGTTTCGCACAGGATCCATCCAAATACTGGGGTCTTCTGGGCGAGGGGGCTGTTTTTAATTTGTGAAAAAAGATTCTGTGTGTCAACATGTGTGACATCAACTGGAGCTGTCTCCATTTGTACTGTGCTGGCTTGGCCGTATTCCGGCCCTTTTTGTACCGGCGGCGAGCTAACCTGCGCGCCCAATGGGCGCGGAGCAAGTCTCTGATTGGCCGCGCAGGTTGTGGAGCCTGCTGAGGCCGTGGCATTGGCGGGGGAGGGCGTCTGCGACTGCTGTTGCTCGTCTGAGACCTTGGAAATTTTGTTTCGGGTATTTTACTCTTTTTCCCTTTCTTAGATCGCTGTGAATTGTGAGACTGCCAATTTGATGGACGGTATGGGGTTTGCAAGTGGTGGGAAATCCACCTCGGACTGTTGGCCATAGTAAGCCAGGGCTCCACAGCCATTTGCAGTCGGAATCGGGCGATTGACTGCATACTGTGGTACGAAACTTTGTGCTGAGTTGTGTTGTTGCCTGCCCTGGACAACATTCCAGCCGTCTGGTGTCTGCCGTGCACCGCCTTATATAGCGAGGCAGCGCGTATCTCGTCAGCCGCGGGGGGAGGGCGTGTGACGTCCCTGAGGTGCGAGTAGCACCTTCTGGTTATCTCTCGGCCTTCGCGTATCCTCTGTGGCACTCATGCATGTCCCGAGGCGGCAGATGGCTTTAATGCTCACAGCGTTGGGGGGGGGGGGGGGGTGACGCGCCACTGTCTTTCTCAACCCCTCGTAACGACGTGTCCGGTAGCCCTCCAGGATTGTGGTAGATCGGCACTTCCGTGTACAAAATGGCGCGGGGTTTAAATCTTACGAGTGTAAAAAATGTACAATAGGGTTGTAGTGAGATGAGTCGTAATCGTTTATGGTAACTGGTATGAGCGGGCATGCGTCACTACCTACTGCAACGTCAGGCAGGAAAAGAAGTAATAAAAAAACTACCCGCTGTTTTAATGAACAACGGTGTATTCGCTACGTGCACATATCCGTATTGAAATGAAAAAATGAATTATATATGAGCTTATATGCGATGCGCAGGATCTTTATTAATAGCATGTCGTCCATCCCTACTCAAGCTACGGTCTGCGCATGCACGGGTGTTTTATCTACGTTTTATTTCCCACAGGACGTATCGGCCATCAAAACTACGCAAATCGATGGCTGTATTTTGCTAACCACTAAAACCACCCCATCTTTTTTTACACCCAACCCAACCCCGTTTTAACATTTTACGCCATGATTGTTTCCCAATAAAATTTGCCATTTTTAAAATTAGTTTCCGCAATTTTATTTCAGAGTATTGTTCATTCAAACAATTATATGTAGAACATCAACTCATTTACTGCTGAAACTAAAAGGTTACCCGGGATTCGAACCAGAGCCTCCCGCATCCCAGATCAGTGGCGCACAAACCGACTGCGCTAAGGGAGGTCAGTTGTAAGAATAAAAGATAAAAAGCATTCAGAACAGATAATAGCTGCATCAGATGAAGAAAATGAGGTAGAAATTAGAATTACTGGAAAAAGAGAAGGATAAACTATTAAGAAGTCACGTAAACGTAATGGAGGCGCTAACGATCCACTTGTTGAATTGCTAAAGAGAAGTATAGCAGAGAAGAAATTGCGGGAGAAAAAGAGGATGAGTATGGTGGTCGTATGTTGTTGCTTTACTTGCAGAATTGATTGAAATCAGTTCCCAAAGAAAAGCAAATAGTAGTCAGAATTCTTCTCATGAGTGACATCGATGAGACACAACTGGTCGAACATCTTCTTTTATCTTACGGAAGTGGACCGATGTAATTAGGTTACCTACAAGACATGTATCATTTACGGAATTAATTTTCGCAACATTGTGAAATTGGTATGGGGAGCGTGGATGTGGCGTCACTTCCTCTTATCATAATGGGTTCTCAGCATCCAACCAACCTAGGTATGACAATATTCTTGGTTCACTGGCTGCTTCACACAGTGGGGCATTAGGAATTCAAAGTACTGAGCAGAAGTTATCCCAAAATCCTCGCGAGGACGTAATCTCTCCAACTTCCAACACAACTACAAATCAACCAGACCTTTAAGAAGTAATGGAATTTTGTAATTAAGAAATACACGTAAATTCCACCGCCGCCCAAATAATAGTAGTAACTAAAAAAAATGTCATGATATTTTCGTTAACTCGTTGAACAATGTCACAAACACACCATGCGTATTACGGCCTGCGAGAAAAGGGTGCACTCACAAACGTCCCTTCCGGCTTCTTCGTCTATCATAGTCACGGCGAATACGAACGAGTATTGCTTCTTCCAGCTCCACATTGATGATGTTCATAGCAGCGTGTCACTCCCAGCACCTGGTGTCCACTTGCATCGCTGTTGGCAGACACGATCTGTGCCGGCATCGCTGCCGTGGCGTCCCAGTGTGACACGGCCCTCAGACGTGCTGATTCGCAGGTTGTCTTTAAACATCGCCTAGAGCGTAGTGTTACAAAGTTTAATGAAAACAGGGCGCGAACAGCCATTGAAAGGGGAAGAGACAACCGACCGCGTTTTTAGAGGTGCAAGATCTCCTGTTTACAAATCACCATTCACCGATGTGTTGCTGAATCACAAGTGGTTTGTGATATTTTCAACGAAACGGATTTTAAAACGAAAATTTGTGGGGCGCACAGCTCCCTCAATAATTACTTCAGGGGATAGGTTGTACACGCATTTTTTGTCTTGTATTTTCGTAAGGAATTGCCTGCCGAAATTTGTCCCCATCACGCATTTACAGCCTTCTATAATATAGAATGGTTCCATTCTATCTATAAGTTAATGGGTCTATCTGCTTGTAGCTTGTTTCTACTTTTGAGGCCGAGAAGTGCAAGAGCTATAAGGGCTACACTGGCACGCGCTACAAGTGCGCCATCGCCGCTACGCGCACGGCTCTGAAATGGCGTGCAGTGCTCCCGTCAAGCTGCGTGTACCTATGGGACTTTAAGCGGGGACCCTATAATTTTATTGGTGGAAAATCCGTAGCAAGGTTCAGTGCATGTAGCTAAGAATACTTGTGTGTTTACATAAAACACATACACACACACAAATATATATATATATATATATATATATATATATATATATATATATATATATATATATATATATATATATATATTATATATATATATACAATGCTTTAAAAACAGTTTATAACCATGTTGGAGTACTCTAAAATTGTGTTTCTATTTCGCACGATGTCTTAAATGTAATCGACACTCGGCAGGCATAGTCTGAGATGTGTATTATTTTCGTAGCACATTGAACGTATGTTTTATAGTAACTTGTACAGGTCTATTGAAAAACTACCCCAATTGAATATTGCTTTTATACGGTTGGACGTTAGAACAGTTGACGTCTTACTGAAGTGTTTTGAATATTTGAAAATAATAATATAAAGTGACAAGAGTATTTTTAAAATTACTCACAACATTCTAAACATTTTTCACTGCGTAGTTATTTCTTTAAGTAAATCTGTGATTTGTATGCAAATAGTTAAATAAGTATTTCCTACTGAGTTTTAAACTCACCCCAAAGATCTTAACTCAAGCTATCGCGAAGAGAATGCCGTTGGGGTACCAATCCATACATAATCCTCATGTTTAAAAACTGTAACATTTATATTTGAAAAACCGCTCATATTTATTTTATATTGCATGGATAAGGGTATAAATCTTTAGTACGCTTTCCAGCAGTAATGAATAGCAGCCATTTTCAATATTACTTTTCTTTGCCATACTTTAAAGCCACGCAAATGAGTTTTAACCACGGACGCATAATAAAAATGGAGGCATTCATTTTTATTCTTCAATTAGTTTCAAGTAACGGCCACGAGGATCGCCCTACGCTTTGGAACTGCGGTGTGATTGGACAGGTACGAAACCTGGTATGGGACCTGCCACGGTAAATAGGACAAGTTCTATTCCCAAACCTAGTACGAGATCCAGCCGTACAAGGCAAAAAGTGCCATGGCAGGTGCCGTACTGCCTGGTATAACATCTGCTGTGGCAGACCTCGAACGAGCTTATACGGATCATGGTACCGTGTAATATGGCCAAAAGGTGGGACCAACATTCATGGCGGTCATCAAAATACATTTGCGTGGTTTGTACGGCACAGTTAAAAATACCCAGAACCCGGCGAATGCTTCAGCAGATTCTATTTGAACTCGAAGCACATAAAAGGGTAACATACCCTATCTCGTACTACGTCTCTCTTGCAGGTTCGTAGAGCGCTATTTAGTTAAGGGTGTTAAAGGGCCGAAAATTATGTTCGTTTTTAGGATATTTTATAATTCTATTTTATTACATCAAATAGTACATTGAGAAAAGTAACAAAAACCATGGGAAATTAATTTACAAAAATTAATGACGTAAAATACAGGAATTTCTAATATATATAAAGTACAAATTTCAAAATGTTGCATAATTATCACGTTTGGATATAGTTAAAATTAATTGTTAATGTCATTAGAATAAGATGAAGAAATTTCATAGAACTTCTTCAATCGGTGAGGTCATAATTGTTTTTTTGCAATAAAATTGAAATTTAAAATAGCCAGAAGTTAATCACTAATCGCAGGCGAAAAAAATGTCACACTTCAAAGACATTTCTTTATATAGTTCCTAAATCTGCAAAAAAAAAAATAATACTTCAGCTGAAATAAAACACTCTGCTCGTATAACTTTTCGAAATTAGTTTGGTATAAATTTTAAGGATGAAATGTTGATTATTATACTAAAAAATATTCGAGAGTTATTTTCAACTGATTTTGCAATTTTATCAAATAGTTATTGATATTCTATCGAAAAATCGCCAAATTTCTTAATAAAAAAAAATTAGGCACGTGAACAATTTTAAGGCTTTATGCGAAGATTTCTCCTTTTGCTACGATTGATCCTTGTACACAGGCTACCTTTTAAGTTGGTACTACAGTCTATCAAACAGCCTCTAAATATGGCGTTACGTCAAATGCGTTAACCTACTGAACACACAAGGGGAAATATTCGGAACTCGTATACGTGACCAAACCACCATTAATTTATTCAGTTTTTAAATTCTCTCTTTTCTTCTTGCTAAGATAAAAAACTGTAACGTTTTAATTAAAACAAATACGAAATTCATTTAATTGAGAGAAAATGAAATGTGTTGGTAAGAGAATGGTAACTCGCGTTTAGTAACAGTGTGATGTTGTATTAAAATACCGTAAAAGGTAAAAAATAACCGTCTACATCTCAGTTATACATAGGAAGGTAAAGAGTTCCCATAATCAAATTACACTGCGTAATTTCTATAGCTATACGATTACAGAAACGCTATCTAAATAAGGTATAATTAGTAACAAAATTCTCTGCATAATTGCGGATCGCAAAATAAATATTAATGAGATTTTTTTTTCACTTTATATTATTTCATATAACGAACATAATGGCCAGAAGTTCAACGTTTATATACAGCCAATTATCTAAGACGTTTCATCCTTGCTGCTAAGAACTAGCATTCACGGCTACATTACGGGAAAATTTTGTGTAAGAAAATATGCCAATTATTTTTATTTTTACTTATATTAAATCGTTCTCGAGGAGACCTGCTATCCGTATTAGAACGGGATATTATAACTTATTATCAGTTCACTGGAAAACGATACTTGATAACAACGCACCAATCACATCGTTGGCGTAAACCACCGGAGAAGTTAGTTCGCCTTTTGTTAGGAGACGAAGGGGAGAAAACAATTACATTTGCCAGAGCTGCAAACGATTATTCGCCAACGACAAAAAATAATGACTCACAGATTCAATGTATTAAATGTTGTTCATAGTATCATCAAATTTTAGAAAGCCTAAAGTGGCATCGCCAGAATTTTGAATGTCTTGGTTGCAGTGGCAAATCAGAGCTAGGAGAAAAATATATTTTCAAATAGATTTCCATTACCAGAATTTTATAGTGACGAGTATTAGCAATGGGAGATAGATCTACGTTAATGGTTTTGATATGGGTTTTCTCACGATAGTTATGCCAAGTAACCCCTGTCCTAATACCAATTTAACCCTTTTTTTTTGGGCGATTTCATGCTTATGGGACTACTTTTGTAAATGTGGAAATTTTAAAATAATTAAATGTGATATTAATATCATCTTAGTTTCAGTAACTACTTAAGAGATTATTCATATTTAATTAATTGATTTTGCTCTCTGAGAATACACAAGAAATCATTTAAAAAAAATATGCAAACAAAAACAATTGCCAAATCAGCGTAACATCCCTTACTCCACAACGGCCCCGTTTCCCGACAGAAAACCCATGACATGAACTCCAGTCAGTTAATGAATCCATTTTTAATATTGTAAATTGACCGTGATTCGGTACGCGTAAAATACAGATCTATCATAACGGTAGTTTATGATGCAAGTCTAAAGATACCAACATAGTTTACATAAACATGTTCATTAATTTTGTGTTGTAACTTGGTAATTATAATTATAATAAATTATTTCTTGCAGTTAGTATTGTCGAAGAGGCCCTTGTCTAAAATAAAAAAACTATTACAATTTATATCATTTTATACATATTGTTACATTATTTTCTCCTTTCATTGCATTCGTTAGTTTGGGTTTTTTATAACAGAACACTTCATAAGAAACGAAAATATTTAATGTTTTTTTAAGTAAGGTGTTACAAAATCTAACGACATTATTTAAAAAACATAACTGCAACTTTGCACTGATTCTGTGCAAATAATCTAAAGCGAAAATTTTAATGCACTAAACAATGAAATTGTCATACGAGTGCAGATATTCGAATAGGATGCCAAAATGAAATGCTTTATTAAATATAATTGTAGAGGAAGATGGCTTACGCATGTACTTGATCCTGCAGTTGCTGCAGGTTCCTAAATAACTACCACCACTACGTTGAAACAAACACGCCTACAAATGAAAACAGCGTCTTGGACACGACGAACGGGATTCAGAAACGACTTATGATCAGACGGCTGTCTTGCGTGTCTTGCTTGATGTGTCACATTGAGTACTTGACGATACAAAAGTCTGTTTGTACTTCCGTGTTCGCCAGTCGGCGCATGGTAACTTACTTTCCAGCTGGAGGGGCCACGGTGGCTGAGCGGTTAGTCTGCTCGCCTCCCGCCAAGACGATCCGGGTTCAATCCCCGGCCGGGTCACTCCGGATTTTCGCATGTGGGAATCGTGCCGTACGATGCAATTAGTCGGGCGGGTTTTCTCAGGGATTTCCCGTTTCCCCCGCTCCTTCATTTCTGAGCTGCTCCATACTCACCTCAATCACCCTCATCAGCTCTCAAGACCTCGGTGTTACGAGCCGCCCAAATCTCTCCCCTCCACTCCAGCTGGAAGCCCAGCCGATATAGGCTGTTCGTGGTAAAGTAAGCACTTTTTAAGGCCCTCCCAACAGGCATTAACCACAATAAATATATCCTATTGCAGCCTCAGGCATTATTTATTGGGGGTGGTGAAATGTATACACTGTGTTCATTGGTCACATTGCAATGTTTATATTAAAAAGCAGTAGGAATATGGAAATAGGATGAAAGGAAAAAAATTAGAAGGGCCTTAAAGAGTGCTCACTTTACCGCCAGCAGCCTTTATAAGGAATACTTTGGAACACGCAGTAGCCAATCAAACAAAAGACTCACTTCCGAGACTCGCTCAGCCAATCAGCCTTCATAAAATGAATCGTTACGCAACTTAACGACTTAATACTTACCTATTCTGAATCGTGTCCTGTCTAAAACCTGTAGTGCACGTCTCGCAGTGGGGTGTATCTTGGCTTATGCATCACTTGAAAAGGTTAGATTAAGAAAGCCTTGAAATAAACGTGCTCGTATGCCACTGTTACATCGTCAGTACTCAGAGTCGTCATTCCTGCCAAACAATGTTTTAAGGTATATGGATTAAACACATGCCGTACATGGCCGAGACAATGCACAGAGCTATAAATAACAAGTAATTTTCGAAACATTCAGATTTCATGGCCAAGTAAAAAATTTTACTTTTTTTAAGCGAATAATTTAACAGGAGCCTAATTTACAGTTGTAAAATCAGCTCGATTAATAATACCATAATGAACAACGGATATCTTCAAACAAATAATGCTTAGTATTTATTTTGATTCATTAATGCCAAAGCTATGACGTTGTGAACTGTGAAAAACGAGCGAAAGGGGAGGGCTACAGGATTATCGGATATTAAAGGCTATTCACGGCGAAGTGAGCACTTTTTTAAGGTCCTCTCAAAAGGCACGATTACCAAAAATTATATCTTATTGTGGATTCATACGTTAACTTTCAAAAGCTATTAAATGTATACATAGAAACCTGAAAAATTAGCGAGTTCAACGACATGCAGACTAGACTCCACATTCGTATATGCAGATATGCCGATGTCATCTGTTCATTGGTTGTATGCTGTTACAGTGGAAGGCGACGATTGGACCAACCTCCTCCAGTAGGTGTCTAACTCCGTGTGGACGGACCAATTGTCAAAGTTATATAAACACATTTGTTTGAATTCTAGCTTGTCCCAAAATTAATCCGCGAATTCTTCATGTGTCTATGTATACACTGTATTTGATAGTGACATAATCATTTTTATATTAAAAATTGGCAACAGTATATGAATAAGCGGAAAGATACTTTTAAGCATGACCTTAAGATCGCCGCCTGGGTAGGCCACCGAACGGTGTGCAGAGTTCGTGGCGGAAACAACTGGGTTAAAATGAGTACACCGATTTTTGATTTATTGTTATTTTCGTGATTTTTTTTCAAGTTACAATGGTTTTGTTGATTTTTTTTATTTAGAAATATTTCAAGTGATTTTCAGTGATTTTCTAGTGATTTTCAAAAATTTTAAAGGGATTTTCGATATTTTTTTATTTTTTTATTTTCAAAGATTTTAAGCGATTTTTAATATTTACATGTGATTTTCAAAGATTTTCTAATGATTTTCAGTGATTTTTTTAAACTTTTCAGTGATTTTCGAAGATTTTCTTGCGATTGTCAAAGATTTTCTAGCGACTGTCAAAGATTTTTGGTAAATCCTAAAGGTTTTTAGGGATTCAAAATCACTTTTTCTGATTTTCAAAGATTTTCTTGCTACTTGTGAAGAGTTTTTGCACTTGCAAAGATAATATTGACGACTCTACGATTTTTCTGTAGTGTTAAACATTTATTTACATATCAAGGTTCGTATCATTAAAATATTTCTCAAATATTAGGGAATTTTTAATACATACAGTGTTTCTTAGATTTTAAGTGATTTTTTTTTTCATGATATCCCTTGAGTTTTAAAAGTCTTCTGAAAATTTTTGTTTTTATGAATTACATTTAGGTTTTCGTGATTTCCCATAATTCTGAATTCAAATTTTTTTGTTTTTGACTTTTAGGTTTTTTTTTTAGATTCGTGGTTTTCCTGCACCACTATAATATATTAATATATTAATTTATTTTTACGTATTAATGACTTAAACAGCGATAAAGTGGCATTATGATTTTTCTGCTTTTTTTCTGGGGCACGAAGCTGGTTAAAAGACTATGGCATGTAAATGCGCCGGATCCCACTAGCGAGTACCGACTTGAAATCACACACTTGTGGTCTGAAATGGCTAAACTGTAGCACTCAAGTACTAAAGAAATAGCACTTCCTTATGCATGCTTCAAGAATGGAATAATAGAGCATTCATTGGCATATAGGCTATACAAGGTAAAGCGAGCACTTTTGAAACCCAACTCATTTGGAATAACAGTCAATAAATATATATTAGTGTAGCCTTAGACGTTAACTTCCAAGTCTGATGAAATATATATGCACTGTGTTTATTACTTATATTGCAAAGTTTATTTTAAAAGTGGCGGAAGGGTCAAAAATGGCCGATAGGGATAAAGTAACTAGGGCATCTAAAGTACTCACTTTACCGTGAACAGCCTATAGTTAAGTTGGCAGAGAGATAATGAAAATATTTCGTAACTCTTGAAGAGGTACTGCGAGTGAAATATTTAAATTTATAGCGAGTGTACTTGATGTTTCATTTATATAACATTAGAAGATGTATTTGATATTAGAGACACATTAGCTTCTCTAACTTTTCCGCTGTTTTATTTGTATGGCGCTTGAATGAAACGACGAGGCACACGTGAATGCTAATTTTAGAGGAAGTGCCCCAAACGTGAACCCCTGTCCCTAGAGTGGACCACCTCTTTCCAAAGGTGCTATATGCTTCTGACATCTAACGGCGAGTGCGTGAACTACTGCGGACGGACGCAGTGGGACTACGGAAGATGCCACACATGCTTGCCGTACGGCCCATAAGTTGTAGCATTGGTTTTGTTATTTTCGATTTTTCAAAGTTTTCTCGAGGGGTTTGTGAATCGTTGCCATCGTCTCTGCGTGCAAGTAAGTGAATGTCTAGTGTAAAACTACGATAGATACAAACTAGTAATAACGATTCAAGGTTTTAGTTGAGTGTTTCTAATGAGTAGAGAGAAAGTTGGTTTGGCAAAACGACAACATGGCGGGAGCCTGCAGTGGACCCCTCTCGTGTTCCTTGAGTGGACCCCAGTGGTGTGTATTCCACAGATCCTAAAGGCAAGCACTGCTGACTGGGAAAAAAAAAATACGCCAGACATTTTAAATAATAACTTTACATTATTGGCCACAGCTTCTAAATGTTTCCTCTCTTTTCTTGTATTTATACATGCCCGAATGCTGTGTTTTCGTTTCTCTCATTTCACCTTTCCTCTCCGTCCACTGTTCGAGTTGTCATGTCAACATAAACACAAGGGATTTCGTACAGTTTCGTGGGTTGTCAGTATGTATTTCCCAGCCAAGTCCCACTGAGGCCACCGCCGCACGTCTAGCTGATATTTTACGCGAAATGTTTTAAATGTGTGTATACAATGAATTTCTTTCTTTCAGAACAGTGTGCATTTCAGCCTTGTTTGAATGCGTGACAGGGTGGTTTTCTCTACAATGTAGTGAATCATGTATAACCCCTCTGTGTAAGTTAAAGGCGCCACCTGGCTAGGTCGCCATGCACTGTGCAGAGCTTCAGGACCAAAGGGGTTTATTCCAAGACCACTCCACGTCTGTTTATGAACAGTGTGTACGAATTGTTACACGTTCGATGATAATTTTCCATTTTACATGTCCACTTATTAGGCTTATGTTCTGTTATGGGATAGTTACAATGCCTAAAATGGAAATTTTCCCGGTTATATTTAGGTACGAAAACCACAGTTCACGATATGTAGATCTAATGTTGTTTTGGTATGTGCACTATGCCTTTTTCTTTTTAGACTATAGTGTACCACAAAAAAAAAACACAGGCTCACCGCTAAAAGTGACACAGCGGCGAGTTGCCGATGAAAGACTCAATGCCAGTTCATTGTCTTGCGTGTAAAGGCGACGAGGTATGCCAAATGCATAAATTACTTTTCTTATCGCTGCAGCACTTCTAGGCATCAAACACGCAAAACTCGTCCAGCCAGGCAGGAGCTTTAACTGCGAGTCCCGCAGTGAATGCAGCCCGGGATGGCGCAGTAAACGAAAAGTGTCGCCGTTCATGCCCAGAGAATCAGATGACCCACCCAAAAATGTTACCACATGCCACTGGTCGACCCTCTGTGATTTTTTTGTATTTAACAACAGAAACACGAGCACATGTGTTTATTTTCTTACATTTTCAGAAGGTGAGCTAAGGATACAAATAATAAAAAAGGGTGAAGAAAGTGCATAAGGGAAGAGTGGAATGGAGATTCCATGCAAAAAGCTATAACAGCAGTGCGGGGAAAGAAATTGGGACGGAAAAAGCAGCTAAATTGTTTTCTGTTCCTAAAACTAAATTGATGAGATTGAGTAAGGAAAAGTATGGGGATCCTCAGAAAGCTGCTAACACAAAAAGGGATCGTCAGACTGTTCTAACTCCTGAGTTAGAAGAGCAACTTGTGTAGTACTATCTAGCAATGGAAGCTAGTTTGTCTGGATTGACCCGAGGAGATTTAAGTATGATGGCATTTCAGTTAGTCGAGAGGAATAACCTCAGCTATCGCAGATTACATGAAAGGAAGGAAGTGGCTATACTGTTTATGAAGTGGCACAAACAACGACTCTCCTTTCGTAACGCCACTGGCACATCTTATGCCAGGGCAGTTGGATTCACCGAAGAAAACGTTAATGCATTTTTGATATCCTGGAAGCTCTTTTTGAAAAACACAATTATCCACCAACTAGGATATTTAACGTAGATGAAAGTGGACTTGCAGTTGTGCATTCAAAAGTTGCACAAGTGATTGGCCTAAGAGGTAAATGCCAAATTGGGAGTCTTGCATCAGCTGAGAGGGGCTCGTTAATAACTGTGAGAGTTTGCATGAGTGCAGGTGGCAACTACGTCCCTCCTATGGTGGTTTTCCCTCGAAAAAACATGAGTGCATAACTGAAAAAAGGAAATCCTCCGGGAACACTGTTTCATTGTCACCCTTCTGGTTGGATCCAGATGCATCTGTTTACAGCATGGTTCAAGCATTTTGTTGCAACTATCAACTCAACTAAAGGCTCGCCTCTGTTGCTAATTCTGGATGGGCATTACAGCCATACACGAAACATCGATGTTATAGATATGGCACAGGAAAACAATGTGACCATTGTTTCATTGCCACCATACTCGATGCACAAAATGCAACCATTGGATAAAACATTTTTTATCGCCACTGAAGACTTATTACAGTGATGCAGTACGCAAGTTTCTGCTAACAAACAACCGTGTATAGCAAACCACGACGTCATGGATCTTTTTGGGCAATTCTACATTATATACCAAACAGCAGCAATTGCAGTGAATGGCTTTAAAGTAACAGGGATCTAACCAACGAACAGATACATATTCAGTGAGGTTGAATTTATTTCTGAAGCGACACAAGAAGTTGAGCCACTTTATGGAGATAGCAATGGAAATTTCCAGTCTCTTAGTGACATTTCCTCTAACCAGTGTGAAGGTATATATGGTTCCCAAGAAGAAAATGAAGTTCCTCCCAACCAATCAAATCCATTGACACCAACATCCTGCCAACTGTCAACATTAACCTCACTCACACCAGCCAATACACCCGTCCCTTCAAATTCATGAGATGTTAGCCCCTTCTAGATCCAAGCAGTCCCAAAACTTGTCAAGAAGAAATTCACGAGAGGATGAAAGCCCTCCTCTGCTAACATTATAATATCCTCTCCCTACAAAAATTGCTCAGAGGAATCGAAAGAGAAAAGAGGGAAACGAACGGGCCATGGAAGAGGACCAGGAAGAGGAAATGAATGAGGATGGGGAATAGCTCGAGGAATGGGAAGAAGTGGGTAAGCACGAATAAATGCTGTACATGGTAGAAAGCGTAAATCCGAAGAAGATGATGATTCTGACAACGAATCTTTGAATTCTATGTCATCGGGTTCTTCAGCGGTGCATTTTCTTGGACCGGATGGAGACCCTACTGGGGAACGCGCTGAATGCATATTTTGCAGTCAGCTTTGGTCAAGTGATACCAGTGAAGAACAGTGGGTGAAGTGCATAATGTGTTGTGATTGGGCCCATGTGGAGTATTCAGGGGTGGAAAAAGACAAGTGTGTCTGTGATTTCTGTGCATAATTAACTACTTTTTAAGAAAATTGAAGAATCATTGGAAATTGAGGGCTCCACTTTAGGAAAAACACAGGGGGTCCATTGATGGATCACTTTTTCTCAAACACCAATAACGAAATTTCTTAGAAATAAAAAAAAACCTTATAGAAACATTTTAAACATTATTTTCATTTGCAATTTCTGATGAACACATAGTTGTTTGTTTTTGTTTTGCTTTTATATTAATAATATTGTTCTTAATACGAGGTTGACTTGCCAAAAACAAACCGGGGGTTCACTTATGGGGCACTTCCTCTACATACGGTAGAAGGATACAAAATGAGATGTAAAAGTAGATCTTTAGCAGGATTTTCAAAAATGTTTAATTTAGCGTAAAAGACGAATACCTGAAGGAAATTGGTTATTTAATTGACAATTGACAAATTGAGTGATACGTATGCTGGTTGTTGATTACTCAGCTACTCAGCCGTGACCATTGGTTAAAAGCGTCCTTGAGACGTATCACACAAGTCTTCTGCCAATGGCACAAGCGAAACGATAACACATCATCCCGGAGTTGAGCTTGCATCAAAATTATAATGCTGATTTCGCAAGCCCCAAGCGATTAGTCTGTTCATATTCAATCAAGCGATACAAGATGAGCAAGCGAAAGATGGTAAAGACAAAGATGGCGATAAGCAAAGGAATGGGGCAGTGGACAAGAGAAAATTAATTTTTTTTTTCCATTGTCTACTAAGTTTGGTCACGCAGTTTCTTACCACCTCCACACCCGTTCCGTTGGAGCTACAGTGGCTGAGCGGTTAGACTACTCGCCTCCTACGAAGGGGAACCGGGTTCAATCCCTGGCTGGGTCACACCCGGATTTTCGCAAGTGGGAATCGCACCGGAAGATGCCGCTAGTCGGCGGGTTGTCTCGTGGATCTCCTGATACCCCGCCCTTTTAATCCGTCGCTCCTCCATTCTCATCTCATTTCACCCTCATCGGCTCCCAAGACCTCAATGTTAAGTGCCGCCCAAATCTCTCCACTCCACGCCATTGTTCACATTCTATACTGATTATATTATGCCTATAAAGCGGCACTATACTATAGGTAAGGGTAGCAAAATTTCGCGAAAATATTTGAAGAAAAGTTACATTTCAAAACATTGTATGGTCGTTTATCTATCTTGATTGGCTGAAGTACTTTTTTTTTAAACGTGTTAAATTGTCTGCACACGAATCATGTAGGAGCCGTGCCGATGTTGCCAAATTCTAAGTGGCCGGGTCAATTATGAAAACTCCTTCTCAAGCACACAACAACCAATTACAATATACAAACTGCTGTCGGGTGCATATAGTATTGAATTGTACCATGTACTCATATTGTATCGCAAAAAATCTCTAGCTCTAACTATAGGCTAATCACGGTAAAGTGAGCATTTTCGAAAGCTCTCTCACTTGGAAAAATAGTTGATGAATATATTTTATTTTAGTTTTAGAAGTCAGCTTCCGAGTGCGATGGAATATACACACTGGGTTTATTACTTACACGGCAATATTTGTTTAAAAAAAGTGATTAAAGGATTTAAAAAAAGTGGCCAAAAGTAACTAGGAGCTCAAAAGTGTACATTTTACCGTGAACAGCCTACACTATTACTACTACTAGTCGGATTGCATATATTTCAATTTCATTCAAGGAGGCTGATCGTTCCCGAAGAGAGAGAGAGAGAGAGAGAGAGAGAAGTATGTGAGTGAGTGAAGTGGTTTGTGCGTCTTGAGAGCCGATGAGGGTGATTGAGGTGAGTACGGAGCAGCGCCGGAATGAAAGGGCGAGAGAAAGGGCAGATCCCCGAGAAAATCCGCCGACCAGCGGCATCGTCCGGCACGATTCCCAAGTGCGAAAATCCGGGAGTTACCCGGCCGGGGAATCGAACCCGTTTCGCCTTGGTGGGAGGCGAGCAGGCTAACCGCTCAGCCAACGTGGCCCCTGAAAGAGAGGAAAGGAAGCCTGGTGAAGGGTTGCGTTTGGGCGAGACGCGGAGGAAAATTCAACTCGCGAATGTGAGAGTAGTTGTTATGTCTGTGGAGGGGCCGTCGGTGGTGGTAAGTTTCGTGGCATACTTGTGCGAGACCGTAATGCAATATCATCAGGTGCCACCTGCTAAGTTACAACGCTCCCGCCCACGTTCGAATATCGAGCGTTTTCGAGGCACAAGAAGCAACAAAGTGCTTCAAAGTTCCGTCTCGCTGTAGACATCCCACTCATTCGACGCCTCCAAATGCGTGAGCTGTAAAGCGGATATTACACGATACCTGCAGCCGTACTTGTTTCTTGTACAAGCTTCTACAAGGCCTGGTGCACGAGCCGGTATACCAGCCGCTATATGAGCCGCCATAGAAGATTCATATAACACGACAGCAGTTCGCGTACTAGCATTTGGCACCCTCGGTGTGTGCGCGGTGTGTGGTTTCTAGTAACTACGAACCTCATTCGTAGAACTGCTACCAGTTAGTAACTTGCGTAGGCTATAAAAATACTACCTAGCACATCTTAATATTGCTGCATTACTGTACGCATTTTAAATAAATATATTGCTTACTAGTATAGTTTCATTCTCTTTCTTTAAAATGTCATGAATTCACAAAGAGTAAAAGTGAGTTATTTTTAATATTGACGGAAATTACTGACCGGTTGCAAAATATAGTTTTTTCTTTACGTACCGGGATGTTATCCGCATGTAAAATTTAATGATAAAAAAAGTTTGGGTCCGGAGGGGTTTCGAACCAGTCCACTCACACTTTTAATTGTTTGTATACCGTAGATATGCGAAGACTTTGAATTTATTTGTTCATACATTAGGTATAGGCATTTAGAACGGTTTTAAACAGTAATTGAAAGTTATCATAACCAATATTATTCGTCGTCGTATTTTTTAAATCTATTTCAAAGAGTTTCAAACTCACGGATGTAAAATCAAGATAAAGGCTTCCTTTTCGGTTTCTTCGTCAACTCGTTTCAAGTAGTAGCCACGGGGAGCTCCCTACGCTCTGGAACTGCAATGTGATTGGCCAGGTACGAGAGCCGGTATCGAACCTGCCACGGAAAATAGGGCAGGTCGAATTACCAAACCTGTGTAAAAATCTGGCAGCGCCAAGCGAAAAATGCCATGGCGGGTGCCGTACGTGCCGGTATAAGCTTTTACGAAATCTGGTACCGTGTAATATGGCCATAAGGGGCCGAGTATTGCTCATTCACCACTTGCCTCAACTGTCTTTCCGTTGGCGACTCGTCTGAACCATACAGTTGGCTACGCTATTAGAGAAGGCCAGGGAAAACACGCCTTTTTCAGCATAAAAATCTGTGCCAGCGTGTTTCACCTGTTGCCCGCTAGATGTCTCGCTTTTGTGCTGTCCATTCTTAAATAACACACTATACTATGTATCGCTTGTTAGCAAATTTTTGATTGTGTGGCTTTGTGCGCTATAATTGAGACGTCATTTACTGTGTATTATTATATAAAAATCATTCCGATAGGTATAAGTTAAGACAATTATCAAGGAGGTATTTTTTAAATAGATATTAAAGGTAAACTTTTGACGCCTGTAGAACATTGACAAGTGTGAAAAATTTTAAGAAACAGCGATTTCCGCATTTTGAAATGGTTTACTGTTGCGTACCAAACTGTACCTCTGATTCATTAAAACGCGAAAAAAATTGTCCCTTTCCATACTTTCCCATCGCAATTAGAGATAAAAGAGAAATGGAGAATAACTATATCAATACAAAGTTGGATCTCTCTGGTTGCCAAACTGCAGCTCATGAGTGTGTAGTTTGCACTTTAGAGAAACTGATTTTAGCATTATTACAACTTCAAAAGGTTACTGTTCAATACAGTACCATCACTATTTCCTGGTTATCCTAAACATAAACAAATTAAATCGAAACCCAGGACAAATCCAATAAGTAGGTCTGAGATTTCTCCACCAACTGAGAGAAAACGAGCGCGAACACACTGTAACAATGAGGGTTTGAACGATTCCAATGACGCTAGTTCTGCACTGAAAGAAATAGAATCTTAGGTGACATCTGTGCCATCATACAGAAATAAATCCACTGTCGTGAATTGCAACTACAAACTTATGAAACAGTCTCATGACCGACTAACTCAAACGGTCAATAGATCAAGGGGGAAAAAATCAGAAAACTCAAAAATTAAAAGGGAATCATGCAGAATTTTTAAGACTTCCTTTTGTGCTTTGCAGAGGTTCCAGTAACTTTGGAGAACACATCACTGGCAATGATTATTGGATATTTAGTAAGGGTTGCGGAAGATAATACTAGTTGCACATTTTGCCTGTACCAAATTTCGGTTCCTAATTGCGACAGCCCATTCTTGTGCTTAATAAAAATGCAAGATCGAGGAGTTCTGCGCTACCCATCAAGAAGATTTATGTTTTTCCTCAGCAAAATAATGGAATTTACATACACTGTCCTGAACTATTTAGGCCACGAACAGGTAGTGAAGAAGCTAAAGGTGTTTATTGTGTCTAAATTTGTAGAATATTTCAAATATTGCGAGTGTGATCAAGAAAAATTCAGTAATGTAATCATTTCTAAATTTCTGAAACCTATTTTGGAGAACGAAGTACGATTAGTGACAGATTTTATTGATAAGCCTCCAAGAATACGCACGAAACCATTAAGCTGTAAAATATTAAAACTTTAGACATAGAAAATGTACGAACTGTTTATTTTAGGTAAGTCATAATGGCTTATTATAACTTGTTTTAATGCTTTAATTTGTCCCTGCATGTAACTTGTTTTAAAGCTTTAACATATTTGTGTTGAAACTGGTTTTACAGCTTTAAATTTTTTGTTATTGTAAGTACTTAACAACTATCAGGGTAATTTTAAGCTGTTTTATTTAAATGCATATTTTGAATCCAATTTATTAACCTACTAACATTTATTTTAAGCATTTTTAAAGCGTAGCGCCAATATTCTACATAGCAGTGTATAGCACAAAAGAAAGTACTGTAGCGGCAATTTCTTGAACTAAAAAGTCTTGTATTTCGAATGATCTCTCTCCCGACCTTTGGATATTACTTAAACTACGACCATACCCAAAATATGAGGTAGACCGACCTGCGCACAACCAATCTCAGAATTCCAACATTGAACTGCTTTTCTTACAACACGTCTAGCTAAAATGGCATGGTTTGGATTTTAGGTTAGAAAACTAATTTGTAAACAGGTGTTTGTATATGATTTCATACTTCCTCTAACCAATTTGTAATGTAGTTTGAATAAATTCGAACTGGTAAAGCCTGATCGCAATAAAGTGAGTACTTATGAAATCAAACTTGGAAAATAAGTCACTGCTCCTACCTGCATATATTTTAACAGGCGCACTGAGTAACATGCGCATAGTAAAATTGGTAACGATGTACTGAATGTAGTTCCATATCCTAACGCCGAATAAAAATCGTCAGGTAACCATTTGTGATAACTTAAATTATTTATTTCGCTTTCCGTTTTTTTTTTTAAATGTATTGAAGTGTAAAAATGAGTAGATCAGTAAAATATTTACTTTATGCATAATTCCACAGTTTCGCTTGACCGACGCATGTGATGAGGCCAATTGCAATGCTATTTTTACATATGGCGGAAGGATACACAATGTGCATCTTTCAAAAGTGCTCATTTTACCGTGAACAGCCTATAAAAGTATTTTATCAATATATTAAATAGTGCTCGTCATTTAAAAATTAAGATAAAAACAAACATGCTGTTGACCATGTGACATTCGAATCCCTACACGAAACAGTCACACGCTCGCATTCGGAGAAATTCAAATGCAAAATTAAATTATTGAACTCCTGTCGTTATTACGCTGCTAATTTAAATATTTGCGTAGTGGCATAATGTAAATGTCTACACTAGTGTAAAAACACATTCCCCATCATTGGTAGGAAAGTAAAATGAATATGAGATTAAAGAAGAGTGTGACAGAAAGGCTTCAAAGTGAATTAAATAACGGGGAGATTTATCAGTTTAAAGGAATCTGTGTTGAAAAATTATTGTATATAAATTTGTCAGGTATATTTGTTTTATTTAATGTACAAATTATAGTTAGTATTTAATTGTTCATTATCTCTGTATTCCTTCAGGACCGATTGTGTAACACACGCTTTTTGAACTTTAAGAATGAATGATTATTAATACGTAAATTTTATGTTAAACATGCTTAATATTTATATATTATTATTTTACACATGATATATTTTGTTTTGTGACAAGATATATATATATATATATATATATATATATATATATATATATATATATATATATATATATATATATATATATATATATATATGTGTGTGTGTGTGTGTGTGTGTGTGTGTGTGTGTGTGTGTGTGTTTTGAATGAGAGTCCTTAATATTTATTTTATTTTGAAAGTATTTTCAATTGGTCGCACATTTATATGTCTATGTTTTCACATTGTGTATATGTACTTACACGGACATATGATTCTTTGCATTTTTGATCGTTGGGACAGTTTTAAATGGCAGTACAAAGGATTTTGAATTGTAACCCTCGTGATTGGCTAGCATTTTAATAACGTTCCTAAGTTAAGTCATCAAGAAGGAAGACTGACATCTTGTTGTATGTTGTATGGTTTTCTCGTGGTACTGTCCGGAACGGTGCCGCCCCGAGTGAAAACCCATCGTGGGATCATCTTGAGAAGTGGTTCCTCAAGATATATCTGATTGGTGAATTGAGAGTGGGTTGAACTGTAATTGGTATAATATGATGCGGCACTGTGCTCTCCGCCTCTGTGTGGCCGGGTAGAGTAACGGACTACACGGTCATCAGTCCACCGGACTCGTGCAAGAAGTTTGTGCGTGGCCATAATTCTCTCTGATATTCCTTGTAGACAGCTAAGAGGGAGCGAAAGAACAGTGCTGGCCTTGGGCTAATGCCCCTGGCCCAGGAGGTTGGGTCCTCCCGGAATTGGCAGAAGGACAGAGTGAACTTTACATGTGCGCTGTAGAATAGAATTAATTAAACTTGAACTGTGTATTGTGTTATTGCGATTTGTGTCGTGCAGGACCTTGACGAAAGTACACGATTGAGTCAGGTTCAAGCCCATTTAAACGGCGAAGACCTCAATGACGGATGCTCTTTTTTTGAGTATGAGTGTGAAGCCGAAGCCTTTAAAAGAAAGGCGAAAAGACTTGGAGGGGCTTCTTGGTCAGGACAATGTCCCAAAATCTGTGGCTATGGTGGCAGTCAATCGCCTACTGGACACTGAGTTTGATTGGGGGCAGTTTGAAATGACCCCAAAAGGCAAGAAATGTCACCAACAAATTTGGTATGCCATTAATGGTATCGAAGATAATGTAGTATATTCCTGGCTGCAGGAAATATACGAGGAAGTGGAGGAACGTGAAGGATCTGTGGGCAAAGGAAAAGGAGAACCTGAGTATATGGAAGTGGTGCCAGGTAAAGGATCAGAAGGCGTTAAAGATTCTTCAGGTGAAGAAGCAGACGAAGATGCTGATCTAAGATCAGCAAGGAGAAAAGCAAAGGAGTTCACCCTTGTCGGCAAGAATTGGAAACAGGCAAGACCGACGAGGATGACACCTCCCTAGATGGCTGCTCCAGAAGTGGTTCCTGAGACAGTATAAGACGATGCTGCAAAAAAAGTAGTGGCTCCTGATCCTGCTCCACGCATCTTAAAAGGGTAAACATCCAAGGCCAAGAAGCAGTTATGCTTTGAAGAAAAGGAAAACAGGAGTGACTCATTGGCTGAGAATGATTTCATTAAACGGATAGAAAATAAAATTGAAAGAACACATGAGGAAGCCAGAGAGCTTGTCTCAACTATGATATAGCGGCTATTGAATAAGAATAGCAAAATCAATAGCACACAGGCAAATTGGCTTGTCCCACGACTTACTCATCTGCAAGGGTATGTAGACAAAATACTGATATAAAGTGGTGAACTATTTGGCAAGTTGCAACAAAACGAAAAGTCCAGGCAAGTAATGACAACAGAGATACCTAGGCAGGTACAAAAGGAAGTATCAGGAATCAAAAGTTATGCACAGGTAACAGGCGGAGAAAGCATTAAGCCAAAACCTGCAAAGAAAGTGTCGCTGGTTTATCCAGAAAAAGAGGGTACTTCGAGCACTGAAACCAGAGACAATTTAAAACAAGGATTTGATCCAAAGGTCGAAGGGCTTCAGATCAGTAATTTGAGAGGAAAAAGAATGCCAGCATTCCGATTGAAGCAGAAGACGATAAGGCCCTATAAAGGATGAAAAATCAGGAAAAGATCAAAGAACTAGGTTTAAAACTTGGGGCCCCCAAGAGAAGGGGCCCCAAGGTGGTGGTATACAATATACCACGAAGTGAAGTTAAAAGTGAGTTATCTGAGACAATATTTAGGCAGAATTTCCGCACGGGAAAGTGCAGGGGTTTTATTCTTGCAGAATTTAAGAGAGCTGTCACAGTCAGTCATAGGACTGGGACACGGGATACAGACAGGGCCAATGTGGTTCTGGAGTGTGACCCTACAGTGCGGAAAGCACTCATTGAAAACGAGAGACTGTATGTTGGCTATGAAAGCTGCCGAGTTCATGACTACATCTCTTTGTATAGGTGCTATAAGTGTCAGCAATGGGGGCATATAGCAAAGAAGTGTAGAAAGAAAGAGTCCACCTGCTCAAGATGTGGTAAAGTTGGGCATGAGTATGGAAATCGTCCAAAGAAAAGTGATAAGGAGTATAAGGACATCTGCATGAACTGCCACAAGAAAGGACAACCACATGAACAAAGGGTGGACTCGAAGGATTGTCCTGCATACCAGTAGGCCCTGTCTGTAGAACTTGCAAGAATAGACTGTGGACTGTGATAGCACTCTCAGATGCGGGCAGTTGAATACACAGTGGTCAGCAGTGATCGCTGCAGAGCTGAACAGGATCGTGATTGAGCAGAAGTTGGACATAGTCCTGTTCCAGGAGCCTTATGTACCATTTGATACTGTTGTGGGACAGCGAGGAATCATATACACAATTGGGATTCGTCCCCAGGCTGGGGTATTGAGGGCCAATATGAATATGAAAGTATCTATGATGGCAAGTCTATCCAACACATCATGTCTGTGTACAAGTCATCAAGGGCAACACAGAATATTGGTTGGTTTCTTCATACTTTCAGTTTGGGGATGAAACAAATCTGTACTTGGATATATGGGAAATAATGACTTATACATTAATAAGCAAGCCATTGGTGATTGGTGGTGATGTCAATGCAAGTCAGAGTTGTGTCATTCCCCTGTAACAGATGAGGCAGGAGAACTCATTATTCAATTCATTCTTACGAGAGACTTGGATATAGTTAATGAAGAAGGGGAATTACCAACATTTGTCTCACAGGCACATTATACAGAGTCATATTTGGACATAAATAACAAACATGAAGGCTCGGGACTATGTTTAGAGCTGGAGAGTCATGGATGAAAGTTATAGTGACCATAGACTCATTGTTTATGGAATACATGGTGGAAGGAGGGAGACCTTCAATAACAGATCAAGAAATCAGATATGCACACAGAACCGCACACTGGCCAACTTTCGACTGTGCCCTGCTGAGTAAGCTAAGGGTGAGTCCTGAGCTGCAAGATGAAGATGTGACAACAAGAGTAGCAGCGCTCACAAAAATTATTCAGGATACATCTGAAGAGAACCTCCAGAAGATGACACAGAAGATTCCTAACCTATCTTGGTGGGATGAGGAGCTGGAAAGGGAAAGGAAGGATCTTTGGAGAGAGAGAAGGAAGCTTCATAGGCTACGGGGTGAAGAAAGAGATCAGTTCGCCCGAGGCTATAAGGCCAAGAAGCAAGCTTACTTCGGCAGGGTCCATAAGAAGAAAGCCAAATCATGGGAAGAGTTTGTGACACAGGCCGGCAATGAGGATCAATTTGGCCTTGTCTACTAACTGGCAGCAAATAAAATCAAGAGGACGACTCCTCCACCATATATAAAGGTCAATGGAGAGATGGTGTCTGATTTGAGTGAGTCGATGGAGGTTCTGCTCCACATGCTCCTGCCAGATGATTCCCTGGATGGAAAGCGGGAGGAGCATGCCGAGAAGAGACGGTCAATAAATATAGTTCCAGATGTTCAGGATGCTCCAGAATTCAACATGGACAAACTGACTGTAGTAATGTATAAGATAAAAAATGGCAAAGCCTCTAGATTTGATGGGCTGATTGCAGAAATCGGGAAAAGGTGTTACTCCAGCATTAAGGACAAATTTTTTAAGATCTACAATAACTGTCTTTGGATTGGTGTGTTTCCTGTCCCTTGAAAACAATGGTGCTTAAGAATACTGTATAAAGGCAATGATAAGAAAACTGATGACCCTAAGTCATACTGGCTGCTGACATTGCTTCTGGTGCTAGGCAAAGTTTTCGAAAAATTGCCTTGGAAGTTGAAGGCACTATGAGCAAAAAACAGTATGAATTTTACCAAATAATGGGTACGGATTTCACATTGTACGACGTCATGAAGACAATACGGGAAAGTACTGCGAAGAATGTGACGGGAATCTTTCTCGACATCTCTGGTGCCTTCGACAGTGCCTGGTGGCCAGAAGTGATGTATTAGCTTAAAAAAAAAGATGTCCAACGAACATCTATAGGGTTATTCAGGACTTCTTTAGAGATAGGTGGAGACTTTATATGGTAAAAACCATACAAGTAAGGAAGAGGTTGACAAAAGGATGTCCCCAGAGGTTGGTCCTGGTATCGATCTTATGAAATAACCTCTTTGATGGATTTCTTGAGCTGGGTCTTCTACCGGGTGCGCAGTTTTCGGCTATGCAGATGATGGATTAGTGGTCATTACTGGTGAATCTAGAAGAGCCCTAAAAGACAAGGCCGAAATAATAATGCTGAAGATATGGGATTGGTCTGCAAAGGGTTTTCAATATCGAAAAGACCAAAACAATGATGTTAAAAGGAAGATTGAAGAGACCACCAACCGTGCGCTTCGGGGGGAGCTCAGTGAAAAATGATGACTCCCAGGTACTTAACCTGGGAGTCATCATGAATGACAAGATGAGCTTCCTCAAACACATTAAGTATGTGTCAAGAAAAACAGTGGTTGTATTTTAAAAAATGAGAAGAATTGGGAATAAGTACTGGGGACTTAAATATAATACCTTAAGAACTATATACAGAGCAGTGTGTGAAACCATACTGGCTTAAGAAGCTGTGATGTGGTATCACAGGGCAGAGTTGGTACATAATAAGAGGAAGCTTATCAGTGCTCCCAGGGCGGCACTGCTGGCTCTAACTAAGGCACACCCACAATCACTCCCAGTGGTTGTGGGTGTGCTACCTGCAGATTTGCTGGTGAAGTACAGCGGAATCACAACACAGAGCGAGAGAGAGAGAGCATGGGTTGTGGGGCTGACACATGAAGATAAGGAAGATATCATGAATGATATCTTGCAAGAATGGCAAGACAGATAGGATGGTTCAGATAAAGGAAGAACCGCGCACGTGTTGCTGCCCAACATCGGGGCAAGAATGAAGAATAAGTGAATCAATGTGAACTATTACAGCATGCAACTCTTTACTGGCCATGGTAACTTCAAGCCAAAGTTACACAGCTTCCGGATCGTGCAATCTCCACTGTGTGACGTCTGTGGAGTGGGCGAAACAGTCCAACATGTAATCATGGAATCTCTGAAGACCGAAGACATCAGACAATGGCTGCGTGGCATAGCAGAGAGAAAGGGAAATCACTGAAGACCAGAAAATGTCATGGTTGATAAAGTTCTCCATAAGATCTGGGAAGAGTTTACCACTAAGATTGGTAGAAGACTGGAGAACTTCGACAAGTGGCAAGTAGAGCAAATTTCCGATGACCCATGATGGGGTACACGGATAAAGGCTTCAATAATACGAAGTTGGAGTATCTCAGATTAGTGAGGAGGGCAGGTTTTACAGAGAGGACCGGTAGAATACCGTGTAATGGCACAAAAGAATAGCGAATGGCCCGAGAAGAGAAGAGGAGAAAGTGTTGAGCACTATCTTACTCATTAAAGTACAGTCACAGTGCGGGAGGATGGAGGGAATGCCGGCCTTCAGGCTGTAAAACCTGACATCTTGTTTCGCGGCAGGCAGCCAGCCCGGGTGGGCTGCGCACTAGATTTTAAAATTAGATTTCCATATGGAAATCAGAGTTCGCGCCCCTGAAATTGCAGGCCATCTAACAGAGAAGAAGACGCCAGGTACTTTAAGTAAGAAGTAGGCATGTATCACCTCACTCCGCATAGTTTTCAGAGAGGTTAGCTAGAACTTGTCCTATGTCCGTTAAGGCGCCATCGAACTGTATACCAGCACCATAAGTCTGTGCGCTTACGGATAGGGAATACGTCACCCAGGGCTGCTGCGCATCTGGAGAGATACTCCGTTGTCGTACTTGAACATCGGGAACTTGAAGTCCTTCAAAATTCTATGTTTGACCCCTAATTTCAGCTAAGAAATCTCAAATAAAGTTTTTCACATAACACCATTAATACAACCTTCTAGAACATTTCTCACGCCACCATGTTAACTTTCTTACGTATACTACAGCAAACCTGAACTGAATCCTTGGTCTGCCGCTAACTAATTGCTCTAATTTTGATCAAAGTAAATATGTTTGGAAGTGTTACTGAAAATTTTGGGCGTGAAGGCAACATTTTAAGTACTAATTCTTAACCATCGCGAGGGCGCTAGTGATTCAAAAGCCACTACCCCAAGCAGCACAATTAAACTTCCAGATATTTTTTAAAACAGTCGCCCATTGCTACCATTCAGTAGTCGTGGCAAGTTTTCTCCTAGTTTCCCTATTTGTGTATGAGTTTGTCACGACCACAAATATTCTGCTACCAGACTGCAATGTTGCTGTGTGTACAAATAGTACACTTTACTTCAGATTGGTAAGATCAAGTGTGTGTGTGTGTGTACTCCTATTAAACAGTCTGGACGGGACCGGGCTTGGTAACTCGTCAGACTGCCTTCATGCGTCACCACAGTAAGTTTAGTTTTCAGTTTTTCACACTGTTTTTGTGTTAAAGGCTGTTCACGATGAAGTGACCACTTTTGAAATCAACCTTAGAAAAAAGTTACTGCCCCTGCCTGCATATCTTTTGACGGGCGTACTAAGTGACGTGCACCCAGTAAAGTTGGTAACGATGGATGGGAAGTAGTTCCATATCTTAACGTCGAATAAAAAGTGTTAGGCAACAATTTGTGGTAACATATATTATTTATTTCGCTTGATATATATATTTTTTAATGCTTTCAAGTGTAAAAATTGAGCAGATTTGTTAAATATTTACTTTTCTAATAATTTCACAGTTTCACTTGACCGACGCATGGATAAAGTGATGACGCCATGGCAATGTTAATTTTAAATAAGATGGAGTAGTACACAACGTGCATACAAGTAGATCTCAAGCAGGGTTTTTAAAAGTGCTCATTTTACCGTGAAAAGCCTATACGTAGGAGTTAAAGGGTTAATAATTCTGGTTTTAGTAAGCACACTAGTATAGTACTCAGTTTAGACGATCGTGACTGCGCAGCTAGGTTTGACACTCTGCCCAGAAAAACCGTTATACATACTATAACTGTCGCAACGTCACACTCCAGTATTTTGATACATGTGTGTTTCTATATTGTTCCCTTTTCTGTTTTCTGTACATGTAGATCGCACGTACTACAACTATATAAAAATTACTTCAGAACAAATTACAAGGCCTATTTACTTTCATAAGTAGCTATATCCAAAATATGTTACTCTTTTTCTCACAATAAAACATGTTGTGTTTTTCTGTTAATGGTTGATGTATATTTATTATATTGATATAAAAATTTTATTCAGTCTTATGAAAAACATAAAATATGAATTTTTCTAATTTTTCTACAAACATTTTTTTTTTATATAGTTGCTCCTGAAGCTACAATACACAAGTATTTGTTGTACGATAAAATTAAACTTTCCTCTGTTTAGCGATACTACCTGTGGTTGCCGTAGAAACCAGTAGGTAAATTGTGTTACAGGCCTACGTCAGAACTGGAAAATGGCAAACTCTTTCATCAGAGGTCCAGTGAAAATTCTCTACGGTCCATACGAGTTATTCGGAATTATTAAGCACAGGATTCTACGACTAACCGGATTGAAAGGTTTGTAAATAAATTATGTATAGACTTATCCTAATCTTCATGTACACACTTTGTGGACTGTTACGTTTAGAAAAATGAAGTAGAAAACATAAGTCCGATAATGTAATTTTACGAGAGAGAGAGAGAGAGTGAAGAGAGAGAGAGAGAGAGAGAGAGAGGAGAGAGAGAGAGAGAGAGAGAAGAGAGAGAGAGAGAGAGAGAGATCCTTAAACATGGGAATCAAAATTAGTTATTTGTAAATGAAATAGCAAATTCGTAAATATAGTCTACTCGCGGTTTCTTCACCCTTTTCGAATCGAACCTTTGCAAAAATCTCCACATTAACGACGTATTTAGTAATTTATAGCATATACCACGTATTACAAGCGTATTATACTTATAAAAGTTACTTTTTTTTCTAATAAACTGAAATGTTATTCATATTATATTTTTAAATTATAATGCTTAATTTATAAATAGTTAAAAAAAAAAACAGGGAGAAAAAAGGTATGTTGGTAGCGCCTAGTGAGAAATAGTTGTTGATACAAAATACTGTTAACAGTGAGTGCGCACAAATGCGGTGAGTTGTCCCTCTGGTGTAATATTATAGAATTAGTTAAGCTTAGTTTGTACCAGGCGGAGGAATATCGTGGAAGTAGAGCATTAGCAGGGCTTCAGAAAAGGTTGAAGTAACCGTGAATGGATTATAAATAGGTTATTTGAAATGGAGCATCCTGCATAAAAACTCAGGAATAATCCATTGCCTGCATTAAGAAACCATTTAGCATTCGCCCGCAGTGATTTCCTGAAACCACGTGTAACGTCCACATTTTTCACTATTTCTACATGTTGTCAACATAATTTATCTACTTTTCACACGTTCAAATTTGCTTATATTTAACACTTATAAATTTTCGTATGTTGTGACATATATTATTTTCTTAATTTTTTTGTTATTTTCACATGGCTAGGATCTTAAATGATTAGATGTACGAATGGCGATATTCACGTGTAAATGAATTTAGTTAGCTAGCTTTATTTTTGTTTGTATTTTTTAATTAATACGTTGTCTTACAAAAGAAGGCAAAGTTCCCACGAGCAAAACTTGATGAGGAGGATGGGCGTGGAAGCACTGCCATTTTGTTTCCAGCGATGGACTCACCTGTGGGGAGAACTCGGTGACAGGATGCATTTTCGCCGTGGAGCATACAGTTCCTCGTTCCTCGCACACCACGAATCCGGACTTTTTCGTCGAATGTCCTTCCTCAGACGCATTTAAACCTGGCAGTAGAATGCGCTTTTAATCGTCTGGTCCCCGGGGACGAATTAGTGCACACGTTTATAAAGGATGTATCTAAATTCGACCTACAAACTTCGGGCGTAGGTTAATCACGAAAAAAGAAGTTGAAAACATATATACGACACATGACTAAAAATTAATTCTAAGGGAGGTACACATAATTGAAGTTACAGTAGAAGAAAGAGTTTGTTACAGTACCAGTGTAATGTACCTCTCTCTGGAATCTTTAATAGCCATAAAAGTGTGTTATTGGGTATTGTGCATGCCCCACCTGACAGGTATTGGTAAATATTATTTTAAAAGTAAAATACGAATTACTCAAAAATGGCGAGGTTTAGGGTATTTACACAAGATTACATTTGTGACCTGAGGATTAATAAACAATCCTTTAAATCCCAAATTTACTACCGCGACATCGATGTTAGTTCGAAATAGTTGTAGTAACATTAATTATTTACTTGAAATAATTTGATGTCAGCGACTAGTGTTGTGGTGTTTGAAGCTCTTTGTTCAGTTAACAATTATCCAGACAATCGGTGCTCCATCGTAAATATTATATACAATATTCGCAATAAACAAGTGTTCCAGGTCCACCTTCAAAGATGTGTACCACTCTTAGTATTCACTTTAGACCATAGGTTGTGTATATATGTTTTCAACTTATTTTTTCGTGGTTAACCAACAGCCTGTATACATACATATTTGATAAGCATGCCCTTGGTCGAACTGCGGAGCTACCTTATTTTCGGTTGCGGAAAATATGGGCTCTTCCACTGTGAAGACTGTTGCTTCGTCTCAGGTTTGTACCCGTGTACCCAAGTTTGGTCATCGGAATAAATTCACCATTGCAGAGATCGATCGCGAAATGCAAAAGGTGCTTGAAACACTTACAGTAATTGCTGTGCAAGGGAACTATTTTGAATCAATAGTATGATATTTATTTCTTGTAAACAAAGCTGGTCTCGAAACTCTGCGATACCACCTCGCACATACCTGAAGTAGTTAACACTGTGAGGACTGCAGAAAAGAGGTGGTGGAAGAGAAGTTCTTATGCGAGGCTGGATTTCGGTTACAGAGCAGCTGACGAGGGCGGGGTTCGACGTGGTGCTGTCGCCTTCGGCGGAGCTGGGGAGGGTCGAGGTGAAGGCGGAAGGCTGCGTTGTCTTCCGCTGTGGCATCCTCGACCTGCAGTTCAACTCGGATGGCGAGGACGACCCTCTGGTGCGGGAGGCTGTAGCGCAGGTCCTCCACTTATTCGCGTGCCTGGGGGAGCGGCCGTGCGTGACGCCGCAGTCAGTGAACCCCAGCTTTGCGGTGTTCTGACACTAGCGCCAACGATCTCCTGCTGTCCACCTGCGGCCGGAGATGCCCTGATGACCACCTACCCTGGACCATACTACCCACATACCTCCACATTCTTCGTGTCTACCGCCATGCCCAGGGGACACGATGCCGTCCAGATTACTGCACATTTACTACTATCGAGTACTTATGTCTTAAATTATATACACACACGAGAGTTCAATACCCTATGTGGTCTCTTGCAACTTTCTTTCATTATTGACCACGTGACTTTGAGGAGACTTTTTTTTTTCATGACTGGGTAATCAAACTGAGTTATTCCGACAGTGTATGGCCTTGATTCGCGGACATATACTTAGGATGAGCGAAAATTAAAATCGACTATTACTGAAGTGGATTTGAACTGATATGTTTTTGAGTACAACTAGTGGTGGAACATATCCACGTAAAGCAGGCGTCCCTTATCAAAGAGGCCTATATAAAATTCAACAATTTGCAGAAGTATTTTTCCGGGAGACAATTCTGTAGTTATTCCACGTGACCTTTGAACCAATAATAAACATGGAATTAGATGCCGGCCACTGTGACAGCAAGCAAGCAAATAAATACATAAATAGCAAATCATAATAAGCAAATAAATACATAATTTTATTTAAGTCTGTGAATTATATCTTGCATGTCCTTGAAAAATCAAAATTTCTGGCCTCTGGTTGTATTATATAAATCAAATCGCCCATAAACATTTCTGAAAAAATGCAACCTTGAATAATTTTTATATCTCGTATGCCTACCTTCCTTGTCAATTAAATGCAAATTTAAGTACATGTACAACATTAACACCTAATATTTCAGTGCGAAAATGGAACAAAACTCAAACGGAATTTTGAATTGACGTCCAAAATAAAATTACATTTTTTAACTTGTTATATATTTCTTATATCCATTTTTAAAACACATCTATTGCACATGTTATGCTCTTGCCTATTGTTACTGTTGTCCCAGCACATCGAAGTTATCCCTAAGCCTGCAGAACCTGAAAAGCTGTTTCTACAAGTGTGAGCCATAGGCATGGCTTATCTTTGGCGCGTCGGGGATCGTTCAACTTACCAACTCGCCTAACGTCCAGTTGGCATGACTGCTGGTCTTCAAGTGTGAGCTGTGTATTAAGCGGCCGCCTGCGAGACCTCGCCGACCTCCACCCCTCCCCCTATCCGTCTCCAAGACGACGTGACACTGGCCAACCAACGACACAGTACGGGGACACTTCCGGACGAAGAATATTTCTTAACCTTCTAAAGATTTATGATTTTGTATAAATGCTTGGGTCTCACCCATGATCGGGGAGACACGCTAGGTTTCTATACCAGCAAGGAACTTCTTTTCCTGATATTACTTAAAAGGAGAGGTGTGGGGGTTCTGCCATTTAAAACGTATGTAATTATTTTATTATTGTTCATTTATGTAATCTATTGAGAGACATATTTTAACCAAATTTTTGTACTCTGTTTTTATATATCAATTTTATATTGTATTTTGGGGAAAGTTGTAAGAATATTTAAAGTGCAATATAAAGATACTCAATTGTGTGAGAACCTTTTCCCTGAAGTAAACCCAAACTACTCGAACATATTGGGGAAGGTATGAGGTCTTTTCAAATTTACCATCTCCATTGAGGAGGCATTCAGACATAAGACCTCTGTGTGTGTGTGTGTGTGCGTGTGTTGGCACAAACACGTCACACACAGAAAGAGAAAACTGCGCCACTCTGCTTTCTCAATGCAGAATCCTTTAGGGTTTGCTACAGTGGCCATAGGGGTGACATTTATTGTGGCACATCAAACTATCCCACAAAATGACTTCTACAGGTATAATCCGCACCACCTGGATCCAAAATACATCAATGGAAAATCTGCAAAACGTGCTCGCCGATGCCGGGGTGAATTTTAAGCCGGACGACGGGATTGAAACCTTATATCAACTGATGAGGGAGCTGGTGAGGAAAGGAGGCCTAGCTGCACAACACGAGGGTGAGTCCGGTGCAATTAGCATCTTTAAAAATACTAAGCACTTCCCGCAAAATTTAGTGGAAAATTTTGAAACTGTGTATAGTTCACACTTATATGCAGTAGTGAAATTGCTAGTCCAAATGGCCCGAGCAATTACACTGAACACCTGTGAAATTATCTTGTAATACACAGCCATAATGTTCAAACTTCCTGAGCCTTTGCAAGTTGTAGTTGGGCAGGCAATAAATGAACTTAGGTCATTTAGCGATTTCAGTCAAGCAAAGTTGCGGCAAACACGCATTCCAGAAGCTATTCTGCACCAGCATGTGAAAATACTGGAAAGATGTCAAAGTCCGAGCGAAACGATGCAGTAATTTGTGAGACCATTATTTGTGTAGAAGTATTGGGATTGCTAAGAGCAGAAACAGATTTGGTGGAAATTACGTTTTTAAATTAGTTGCCAGAAAAAAGAAAAATTTTTTACTTTTCCCTCAAAGTCGAAAACGTTAAAGGAATTACTGATGCTAGTAATTCAAGTTGAATTAACAGTTAGCGATTGTAAGCAAAGGGAGCCAAAAGTTTCTAAACAGCAGTGTCAAATTCGTTTTCGGACAAACCATTGAACAGTTAGGTGCTTCTATAAAACACAAAAAAAAAAAAGAAAGAAATTCCATTCAGACGAAACCTAAGCAAAAATGTCAGATTTGTTTCCGGAATAATGACCCAACGGAGAATGTTTTTATAAGAAATCTGAGTATGAGGGGAAAGAGGAAAGAGAAACTGCTAGAAAACGGGGGGCCAATCTGACGTAAAGTTAAAGTAAGATTTTACAGAAAAGTCTGAAGATCAAACACCGGTAAAATAAATAATTTGTTACAAATGCAGTAATCCAGGTCACATACAATTCAAATGTCCATTGAGAGGAAAACCTGTGGGAATAGGTGCCGTTACTAATACAAATTTTGTTAATAAAAATGGCCTGCTGTATGTTCTGTTACTAATTGCTAATTTAACTTTGTCGGCCTTGGTAGACTCAGGGAGCTTCTGTGTCGCTCATAAAGCAGGAAACCTGCAATTAAATCAACATTAAGCGATGGTAGGAACCATACAGTTAAAAAGGGGTGGGTCTGATGTATTTTCTTTAGCCGGTGGAGAATTGTTTTAGTCAAATGTTGTAGCAGTTATGAAAAATAAAATTGAACATTTTTTATGGAAAGTACCGTTCCACATGTTTGAACATCTGTCACTTGGTATGATATTGGGTATCGATTTTTTTGGGTATCATCCACGCAAGTATTAATGTAGCAAATAAAGAATTAAAATTTAGCTTTTCTCCTGAAACAGTTGTAAATTTGCAAGTAAAGCCTTTACATTTTTTGTAGAATTCAGTTGCTTCAGTATTCTGAAGTAACGTAAGCTTGAGAACAGCTTAAAATGGAGTATAATGATGTGCTTACTTCAAAGCTAGGGTATTGCAGAGAAATACCAGTATTTTTAAAATTAAAAGATAACGAGCTCGTAGCGTGCGTGCCATATCGCGTGTCTGCTCCCAAAATAAAAGTGTTTAAACAGTTGATAAATGATTTAAAAGAACAAGGAATTGAGGAAGATTCCACTAGTACGTATGCTAACCCATCTTTTCTAGTGCCCAAGAAAACACCGGGTCAACATCAAGTAATCTGTGACTACCGTAAAATCAATAAGAAACTGTATGTTGAATCTTATCCTGTACCCATCATGGAAACAGTCTTTCAGCATTTGCAACAGGCAAAATATTTCACCATTTTAGATTTTAATTCTTCATTTTCTCAGTGAGAGTTGCACCCAAACAGTAGAGAACCTCTAGAATTTTGTACACCATGGGGCTTAGAGCAGACAAGATTACCTATGGGAGCAAATTCCGGACCCATTGTATACCCCAATTGTTAAATCGCGTGTTAGGGAGGTAGGTATGTGTATGATTTTGTGTTCACGTACATAGACGATGTGTGCATTTATAGTACCACGTTAGAAGATCACCTTAAACTCTGGCGACTAGTATTATATGAGTTACGGAAAGCTGGTGTGACGGTCAACCAAGAAAAGATAAGTTTGGTACAACAATACGTGCGATATCTAGGGTTTGAATTCGCTGAGGGTGGTTTGCGCACTGATCCGGAAAAGGTAAAACCGGTTGTAAATTTCCTGCAACAAAAAAATGTGATGCGAGTAAAAAGATTTTTAGGTATGGTAGCTTTCTACAGCAAGTTTATTCCAAATTTTTCCGACCTCACAGAGCCGTTAAACCAGCTGAAAAGAACAAAAAAGTACCGTTTGAATTGAATGTAGAGCAAGAGAATGCATTCCAAAAATTAAAAGAAACGTTAACGAATCCTCCTTTATTGCATTTGCCGAATTTTCCGAAGATTTTTTTTCTGCATTGCGATGCCGGTTCTGTAGTTGTGGGAGCGTGTTTAAATCAAAAGAAAGACTGTAATTTTACACCCATAGCTTATGCTAGTAGATTGTTAATGCAGGCAGAATGGATATATACAATTTATGAAAGGGAATGTTTAACTTGTATATGGGCAATGGAAAATTTTGTATATTACTTAGATCACGCACCGTTTACCTTGTATACGGTTAATCAAGCGCTTAGCTGGTCATTAAAAATCTAAAGAGCCAGCAAGTAGATTGGCACGTTGGTTAGTGAGGCTAGCCCGCTTTAAGTTTAATGTACAGTGTATACAGCATATTCGTGGGATCGATAATTCTGTAGCCGACGCGTTGTCGCGTATCTACTGCGCAGAAGAATTCGAGCCGGTGAAGAATGGAGTGCATGTAGAGTGCGTAGAGAGTTTAGCGAGTGTAGAGAGTCAGCTGATAAAGTCAGAGCATGGAAGCACAAACGTTTTAGAATTAAGTACGTTGCAAAAGTTTCCCCAGTGTACTTATTGGCATTAAAGAACATCAAAATTATGACATGGAATGTAAGCAGATATTGTCTGAAATTTAAAATGGGAACTCGAATGACAGTAAATAAATTCTTTTTAGGAGAATGGACGAGACGAGGAAAATTCCGAGTTTCTGTTGTTGAAAATCTAAGGGCAATGGTATTTAAATATTAATATGAATCTTAATATGGAGGACACATAGAATGGGATAAGACCGTCAACCATGTATTAGAAAATTTTACATGACCAGGAGTACGTACCGATTTTGAAAACTGGGTTAAAGTGTGGGGATGAATATCAGCTCATAAAACCAAAAAACCAAAAGCAAGAAGGCCAGTATGCTGGTACGGTAGCCACGTCTCCATGGGAACGTGTTTATTTGGTCTTAATGTGTCCTTTTCCCCAGAGTACCTCGCGTTATGTCTACTTCCTAGTAGTAATATATAGCTTCAGCAAGTTTTGAAAACTGGGTTAAAGTGTTGTGATGAATATCAGCTCACAAAACCAAAAAACCAAAAGTAAGAAGGCCAGTATGCTGGTACGGTAGCCACGTCTCAATGGGAACGTGTTTATTTGGTCTTAATGTGTCCTTTTCCCCCAGAGTACCTCGCGTTATGTCTACTTACTAGTAGTAATATATAGCTTCAGCACGTTTTGTTTATTTTTTCCATTGCGCACTATAAAAGCAGTACAAATCTGTATAGTAGTAATGCAGAGGTTGTATAGCATGTTTGGCTCACCCGTGTATGTAGTCTCAGATAACGGTATGTATTTTTGGTCTCAAGAATTTAGAGACTTAAATTTCATATGGGGGGTTAAAATGGATCAGACTGCTCCATATCATCCTCAGGCAAATTTAGTAGAGTGATTTGTAATATTAAAGTTTCCTTATGCAGTTTTCAGTCAGATACGCAACGTCACTGGGATGACGTATTTTACTTATTGTTTTAATGCTGTAATAATATTGCTCATAGTGCTCACAAATATGCACCAGTTGAAGTGTTTTTGGGGTGGGATTTGATGCACTCGTTAATAAATGTGTGGTCACTCAATGTAATTTGTTTGGAGAATGTGAATAACAAAACACTGTAATAGATATGGGCGGACGCGACACGTAACTTAATTATGTATCACCAAAAGAAGGAACAGAAAAGTAACGTAGCTGTAATATAGGCCACAATATTTTCTTGATATGCACGGGTGGGAAGGGACGTAAGTTTTCATAGCGCGCATACCACTCATTCCATCCAAGCAGCCTTGAGAATTTAAGAGACTACAATTCCCCCTCAAAATCTGTCTTGCTATGACTATAAATAAGTCCATGGACAGTCGATGAAGGCGGTAGGGTGAGATCTGAGCGAGGAATGCTTCTCATACGGGTAGCTCTAAGTGGTATGCTCCAGAGTAATTCTTCCGGTAGTAAAACATATGCACCCATTAATAAATAGTAATTTCATGTTCCAGGAAAACGCTAATTTCAAGCTGAAGAAGATCCTTTACCTGATGACTCGTGAAGAACTCGATAGAAGAAGCTGATAGAATTAGAAGCGACGTGTCGCAGACTGGGAAATTACTTGGAAGCAACGAGAAGGCATGACGACTGTGGTTGAGCGAATTAAACTCGGACAAGGCGAAGTTTATGAGAGACATGGATGAACACGACGCGAAATTCTCCATCATGAAGCGACGACTGACGAAAAAAGACGTGAAAATATAGAATCTGACGACATCGCTGACAAACAGCGAACATTCTCTAGCGCGGTTTCGTGAAATGAAAGAACAGCTTACTAGCAAAATCGAGGAATCAAACAAACTGGAAGAAGAGCTAGTTCGAATTTCCGAAATGAAATAAGAGCATTCTAAAAAAAATTCAGGAATTGAAACATTTAAATAAAGTTCACCAACCGACGCCGAAACAGCTTAATAAAATAGAGACAGAGTCTGCTGATGCAAGACAGCAACTTATTTGAAATGGGAAATGACTATCGCTGCACACAGAAGCAACTGGAAGGTACAACGGCTGTGTGCGCAGCTGTCACCAAAGAAGTGACAGAAACATTAACCAGTTACTGGCGAGATGATAACATTACAAAGCAACTAGATGAGATTAATGAGATACAGAAGAGTGCATTGCACGAATTCTAAACATTGCAGTCAGAATATGAATGCGCCACTAACGAGTTAAATGGCTTGGGGGAATGTACATAGCAATATCACGGAGAAATCAAACAAAACGAAGCAGAAATTCCGAGCTTTCAGAAGTAACTCGGCGAGAAAATAACTCACTGCGAATGGTAGTGTACACCAGCAAAATTGACAAAGTTATATGCGAATAACATAATATATAAATGTATTAGAAAATGTATTTTTTTATGAACGAAGATATCTCTAACCCTCATCAGGCCGTAGAGATAATAATAATAATAATAAACATAGATACACGTTATGATTCAAAGAGAACATGTAAAATGATGTGCGTAGAGTGCTATGTATAGCTGGTAAATGAATAATAATTTGTTATTCAAGAAACCTCTTATGTTGGTTAAACATAATGATTTATTGTTACCATATCAGATTTAATATTTTTATTAATTAAACATTTTATTAAGATATTACTGTTTCTACTCTTAATTAAAGTTGTTGAAGTAGTTAGAGGATTATTTTGGATTCTTCAGTGTTACTACGTGTTGTGTTTTCAGCATTTTAATAATTTGTGGTAATTTTGCTGTTCTGGTGTCCTAGGGTGTAATGAGTATGGTATGTGCAAAAAGTTTTAATGGTAACTCATAACATAATACTGGTAGTTAGCCGAGGCAAGAATAAAAAGGAAGCACAAAAATAAATATTTGTGTGGACGAATTGTGACACATCAGTATTTACATTTCTATAGACTACATTTCATTACATAATAGTTTGGCAGCCCAACTATGGGGCCCAAACACGACACGGTGCACATGTCGCATAGGTCATTTGAAGCAGCAACCAGGTTGTCTGGTTCACAGATAACTACGCCCACAGTCAAATTCGCCAACCTTATGACTACTTGGGAAGTATAAACACAAACTAAAAATACTATTATTTTGTTTATGAGTCGTGAGAACCCATAACATTTGCGAAAAATTACACCGATAAATTACAGAAAATTTGGATACACCACAATAAGTGCCATGTCTGAAATCCCTGAGCATATATTACACTAAGCAATAGCAAACTCAAAAACCTTAAACACAGACGAAATGAACAATACAACATGCTCAGAACAACCAACTGAGACAACCGAAGTTTCTGACATACGTAATGGGGTAACCACACGACATTACTCCGACAAATTGCGGCAATGCTTGAAAAGCAATCTAGGGAACAACGAGCATTAAGTGAACAGCAAGCTAAGAAACAAATTGAAAAGTTTCGTAACGTGCTCACTGAACAGCAAGAACCCATGAAACAGCAAGTTAAAGAACCAATTTATAAGTTAAGTAACGCAATCACTACACAGCAAAAGTCCATACAATAATATTTTTGCTCACAGATAACCCAGCTAATCCAGACTATGACTGCACAGGTTACGCACGTCCAGACAGAGCTAGAAACTGTTACACATAGACTAGAACAGACGTTAGACGTATTGAGAAACGAAATAGCTAACAACCGAACGGATTTAGGACTAATGAGGGAACAGCATGCCTTACAAGTAAGTGAGGGCGAGCAGTGCATTACCGTCTTAGAAGAAACTACCTTAGGGCAGTGCACCTTCAGACGAAAGAATAACAACCCAGCTAGATTATTATGACAGGCATTTCAACCAACGGTTTGGTTAGGTTGAGGAAATTGTACAAAATTTTCTTACAAGCGGAAGATTAGCCATAACTTTAGAGGATGTATGGTCAGTACGACCGAACAAAGCAACATTTTGGTAACATCACCATTAAGTAGATCGGTAGCAAGAAGTAATGAAATAGCGACGCCATAAGACCAGGCGGTATCCAGCATTGAAAACCTTGATTTGCACAAGAAGGCAAAATTACAACAGCTATGTTTTTCTCGCCATTTTACTTTTTATGAGAAACCAGGAAGAAATAAAAATTTTCAAGCCAACAAAGAGATTATACCAAGGGAACTTTTCAATGGTTGTTCCTATCCCATTCCAGCAAAGTATGTGTAAAAGGCAAAATTATGTTTGAAACAATTGCTAGAGTGGAAAGTTATCAAACACTCATCCAGTCCGTTTGCAAATATTATGGTATGTGTACTAAAGAAGGACGATTCAGTGTGCTTATGTTTAGATACGCAATCACAGTGAAGTCCAGGGAAAGCCCTAGATGAACCGAAGAACTGTTGAGTTTGTACGAGGGTATATCGTATATGAGTACGTTATATCTTACTCATGAATATCGGCTGTACCCCTAAAGGATAATTCGATGCCGTGGGATCATGGAGGTACTCAAAGTCAAAGATCAAACATTTATGACCCTAGTAAGTTACCCATGCCACTCAACAAGACCAAAGGATTTAATCTGAAAGACGAGGATTTGAAGAACAAGATTTTGAACATCACGAAAAAGAGATCAATTCTGGCCAGCGAACATAGCCGCAGATACGCCAAGAAGTATAGAAAATGTCGGCTGAAAATAGGACAGCTGGTCCTTATTCGCTTGCATTTTACAAGTAAATAGTGGGATTACATAGCAAAGAAGCTAATGCCACTTTATGTGGGTCCTTTCTAAATATCTCGAATATGCCACAGAAATTGCTATGAACTCACCTGCCCCGAGACAGGCAAGATAGTGGGGAGATATAATCTTTCTGCCCTCAAGAAATATCTGACACCACCTACACAAGTTGAAATTTAAAAGTTGGAAAGCTAGTCAGACACGTTGAGAATAATGGCATTTTAGGAATATTATAAATACTAGTCGCGAAGAATTGTCTATGTTGCATCTAAGTTTAATTATTTTACTTTGGGGTGAAATATGCTATTTATGATGTGAAATATTTTGATGAATAGACGAAACTGAAGGCCGCCAGAAAATAATGAATTGTTCTACGTCTTTTTTATTGTTTATTTGTTTTGCCCTATGATCGCGCATGCGAGAGTTTTTCACGTCGCAGCAAGTTGAAACGTTGTGTTATATAACTTAGCATGTTTGTAAATACTGTTTTCGATCTAATGGTTTGAGATGTAAGAGTTAAAATTAATTTATTTCTTCACAAAGATATATGAAAGGTTAGACGTCCCTGTGAAAATAATGTGGTTATCTACGAGGGACACGTACGATATAGACCTGATGTTTTTCCGAGCTTACTAACATACATAAATTTTGAGAAAGGAGCAACTTTTTCCTAAACCATCAAAACATGTAAAAGATCCAGTATCACATAGAAAGCCAAGACCAGGATATGCTACCAATCAATGATTTCTTTGGAAAGAAAGACATAGGCGGCAACATTTTAACGAAACATCGGCAATTACCAGATGCCAGGATTACAAGTAAATGTAGTGCCATAGAATGTGTACGAACCGTAATCAATATTGCTAATCCATTTGATAGAGTCTTCTGTATATTATCTTGGTTAGTTTGTTGTTGGTCATTTTTATTCTTGATGATGTTTGTTAGAGTTGTTAGTGACATGTAATTGTGTTTACTTCTTTCTCTGAATATATTATTATGTTTCTGATTTGTGTATGTCAGAAACACTGGAAAGGGTTGTATGAATATTACATGCAATTTTTACAACGATATTTGTAATACAAAAGGTTTTGCCATTGTTTCATGAGAATAGGTAAGAAAATTTGTCTCAATATTAGATAAGATAGGAGAAAAACGGCAATAGCCATGTTCGACATTTTGAGAATAGACCAGTGCCATGGTTGAAAACGACGCTGTGAGTAAGGAGTGAAAATTTATCTTATAAATAATGCACTGTAATTACTGACGTCCTTTCGACTTTTTTTTTTTGTTAAATCACATTAGCCAAAACGCTCAGTGATTAACCAAAAAGAATAATGTTAAAACAGGACTCTCCAGCAAACACAATGCAGGCAACGCAAAGCCAGAAAGGAAGTGTTCAAACTTCAGCGTGGTTGATAAGAGAACATTATTAAATGTCGCTATAAAGTTAAAATAAACAGACGTTTTCCATGAATGGGAATGAACGAACGTGTGTTAAGTGTGTTAAACTCTGAAATTGCAGAGCAGAGACTCTTCAAGAACGAAGAATTTCCAGACAAGTACGCGCGTGACAGAGATCCAGCTTCAGAGAAGTCGGCAACTAAAGTGGAATATGCCGTGTTCGAGGATCGCATCCAGCATATGAATCCGTGAGCACTTACTATTAGTGCTACCGAGTATGCCATGAACGAAATTAATTGATCGTTAATCATTGACATTGATTAGTGTTTGTTTTTGTTATAATTAGGTTTTAATTTCAGATATATAACTAAGAGCATGTTAATACAATAACTCAGACTTATTGATATATCCAGAGAATTAAAATAATGTTAATAGAGTGTATAAAAGATAAATATTTGAGTTGAAGAAACCGAAGTTACAGTAGTACTTTTTTTTTTTTTTTTTCAGTTATTCGTGCTACCATGAATGTGAATCGGCAGAAAAATCTAGCGGCGCAATTATGTAACATCTGAGTTACGATTAGAGTAAATTTGCATTTTATTTTATTAGCCAACTCATCTGTCGTATTTTAGTTAATACTGCATACATATGAGAGTCGTGGAAGGAATTCGCTTATGTTTAAATATAATATTGCTGTCATCGTTGTAAGATAAATGTAACAAAATTATTATTGCTTTATTATATAGATGGAATGACACTATCCGAGCAGTTAAATATTATAATTTCAATATATTGTCGTTTCTGCGACTGAAGATTTTCTCATAAGGTGCTATGAACTGTAATCAGCACAATTTAAGCCTGAGAACTGTATATCTGAAAAGATGAGAAAGAAATATGTTCTTACTGCAGAGAAACTACAAGGCCGAGCAACATTTGGCTATTGAGGAGGTAGAAAGAAAATTATTATTTATTCCGGCCATCAACATCACATCTACAACACCTGGGTTTCACAGTTAAGTCCATTTTCGATTATATTTAAACGGATTGCAGCACTAGTTAAAATTTCAATGTTTAGAAAATATTATTAATTCAGTAATGAAAGGCAATTGTCGTTCCAAATTAGTTATGTCATAATTAAATATTTTTTCTTTCATGAATTAAAAATAGTATGATAGTTTTGGACTTTCTTATTTGAGACAAGTTTTCAATACAATTTTTGCATATGAGCAATATAACTCATATCTTTAATTAATAATAATTTGTTATTCAAGAAACTACTTATGTTGGCTAAACCCAATGATTTTTTGTTACTGTATCAGATTAATTTTTTTTTGTTAATTTGACATATTATTTAGATATATTACTATTTATACTCTTAATTAGAATTGTTGAATAGTTAGAGGATTATTTTGGATTCTTCAGTGTTGCTCCATAGTGTGTTTTCAGCATTTTAATAATTTGTGGTAACTTTACTGTTCTGGTTTTCCAGGATGTAATGAGTATGGTAATTGCAAAAAGGTTTATGGGTAGCTCATAACGTAATACTGGTAGCTAGCCGAGGCAAGAATAAAAAGGCAGCACAAAAATAAATATTTGTGTGAACTAATTGTGACATATCAGTATTTACATTTCTATAGATTGTGTGTCATTACACCAAATATATACATGTTTTGGCAATTGAAAGAGTCACATAGAAGAGATTGTATGTTAATGTTTTATTTTAAATTAATGATCTAGTGTAAATGTAAAATGGAAATATAGGAATTGTGAAATTTGAAATTGACTGTAAAAAAATGTATTGCAGCAATTGTAGGAAATCAACACTTAGATTGATTTCGGTTTGTAACAAATCAATAAATTTGTTCGAAACCGAAGAGAGTTTATATAACGTTTATGGAGCTAAGGAAGACAGGAAGTGGTGAGGCTTCTCGTTGCTGTAGTAAGCTTTGAAGCTAGTGGGCATGGCTTAGTCGCCATATTGTGGTGGGAAATACAAATGGTATTTAACTTGGTCCATACTGGACCGTAGTGCTTTAAGAAAATAGGTTTTTGAACTGTTTTGAAGGAAATTAAGAGCTTATTTTATTACGCCTGAAACACCCACAGGCATCATCCTTTTTTCGGTTCCACCTGTCATTCAAGTTATTGTGCGAAAATCAAAGGAGAAACTACCCTGAAGTTTAGGGTGACATCAAAACAAACCCCGAATATAGCGTGAACATAACAGTTTTTCAAAGTTTATGCAAAATTGTCATTTATGAGGCATGTAGGTGAAATGAGTTACATGTACAGACGACTTGAAACGGTAGCACGCGAAGTGAAAGCTTCGTGCCTGCCACTTGTTTCGTGGATTAACAAGCTAATAAAATTTCAGAATTCGGGCGCTTGTTACAGTGTTATTGTACAATATGGATAGTTTCAAGTATTAATTTTAGGGTTCAGCATGTATACGATTATTGTATAATTGTCCAATAGGCCTTGTCATACACTTTTCGTTGACAACCCAAATACAGTTATTTAACAAAATAGCATTTTAATGTTTATCTATCATCCTGACTATCTCTGTAATGGGGAAGACACTGAAACCTAATAACATTTAAGATAGAAACTGAAATCTATACATTTCATAGACATGTATCCTTCTAAATGGGTGCTGATACAAAATGCGTGATTTTTTGGTAATCAAGAAGAATAGCTTAAGGTCTTAATACATATGGGCCTAGCTATATATACACACACACCACTATGTATCACTAGCATTAATCGTGGTGAATCATAACTGCATATACACGTTGTTATATTTACAGTAGGTTCATACTTAAAGTTGTAATCATCGTGATGGCTATTAAGATCAAAAAAATTGTGGGGTAAAAGTTGTAATATATGATAAAGTCTCTGCGACAAGAGATGTAGAAAAGTACAAACAATGTCAAATACATCCACCAAATGCCTCAAGAGTTGTAAATTCACACAAAATCTTCACCACAGTAATTCCCTGAGTACAAGCGATAAGTTGGCACAGAGGGCACAGGAATTTCTCTGCGCCACAGAGGTTTACCAGTTACATACACCGTAGATAAAAAAATGCGTAACGCAGGTAAATGAGTATTCCCTACACACTCAATATAACTTGCGATCTCCAATGTAGAGTGGCACAGATTTGCGCAAATTAAGTTTTCTGGGGTTAGTTTATAGCCAGTACAAATTCTCAACAGTTGCAAACCTCAAATAAAATAAAATAAAAACTATTATTTGACTATCAGAAACACCTGTAAGGAAATTGATGAATAATTCACCGTGCGACAGAAATTGCACGCATGTTGACAATGTTAAGCAATTGTTGCATTGGTACAAAGTATTTATCATTTGTTTATCTAATTTATTTTATTCGTGTATTTGTATCCCATATTCATCCAATACACATTGGGAAGGATTTGTCAAAATTATTATAGTTGTCATACAATATGGATATTTGCACTCAGTGACAGTATATTACAATAATAAAAAAATACAATAAGAAATAGTATAACTTATGTACATCTTGATTCGGATAGATCTACAAATACGTTAAGTATATATTTTACTGACATTAGTTATAACAATTCATATACAAATAAATTTTACAGTACAAAACTATAAAAGTCTACATTAGACTAAAATACGAGTTATTACATTCATTAAGTCTCCTGTTAATATCGGTAGTGCTTTGCATTAATCAATTCAGCTTTATTAAAGTATTTATATACAGAATTGAAGGCCTTATTTAAAAAGTATGATTTGACAACCCTTTTTAATTTCTGTAAGTTATTATTGACTTCAATTGACTGGGAATGTTATTTATCAGTTTTGCCCATTTAAATTTTAAGTTCTATAGGATAATATATTAAAATTGTTAGCTTGTCTAATTAAGTAATTGTGTTTATAACTAATTTTTAACTTTTTCAGTGTTTGCCATGTAAAACAAAGTATACTACAGTACATTATACATGTATGGGAGAGTGAGTGGCTTTTTTCGTTTAATATTCTCACTATTGTTTCTGTAATCTAAAAACTTTCTCCCTGTTTGACAATTTGCCTCAAAATTCATATCGATGTTCTAGACATTCACACTTGCAGTAGACAAGCGGTTATGTGTGAAGTCAAGTGCTGCATAACAAGTGCTGCGTGAGTTGCATGCTAATAAATGGGCAGGCATGGTGGACAATTCTTCACTCTTTATACTAGTAATAGCCAAGCTATGTTGTTGCTTTCAAGCTAAGTTCACTCTTCTAATTCTAACATAAGTTTACCACAGGTTTACTTCAGCAAGCTATACATGCTCTCAGATATCAAGTTTCCTTCATTGTTTAAATCGGCCGCACTTCTGGTCGCAAAAAATATAACGTGACAGCTTTCAGATTATAAGTAGATATTTATTTTCGTAACTAATAATGAAACAAATTCAATTAATTCTTTACTTATGCGGCAGTAGTACAACTTCTGGGGCATTCAGAAAACCTGATTGGGAAATAAAAAATGAACACTTACGGAACTCCAATTTACTCTTCTTGTATTAATCCAAAGCCTGGAGGGATTAACACACCTTCATGCTGCCCTGAGGGTGGTGATCTGTACCCTTGAGGGGCGATCAGCCTGTAATGGGTGTAAGGCTCTACCTGGTGGGAGTGGTGTAGACTACGGGAAGCACGCTTCCTCTCTACCCTGCTCACGGCCATGGTTCGCCATGCTTAAGGCCTGGTAGGGTTAATGTTGACTACGGGAAGCCTAACCCCTGCTTGGACTAGAATCCGGGGAACTTTGAATGAGATTAAAGCCTGGTAGGAGTAATGCTGACGTAAAGGAAACATGCTCCCTGCCCCTCACTGGTGATCTGATCCATTCCAAGGGGTAGATGGAGGCAGCTTATCTGAGAAGTTTCGGAGCTATTGCCAGCTCTAATAGCGGAGAGCAAGCTGTTTTGTGAAACCAAGAAGGGCTAGTGATGGGTTTCTTATAGCCTCTCCTAGCCCAGGGGAACCCACTACCTCCTCATGGTACTCCCGGGTAACCTCTTTAAGAGGCTAGCAAAAGTGGGAAACTCCCAGGCGTACCCTATGCCTCTGCAATAAATGGGGTATCTGCCTCCCATGCTAAGCTTTAATCATGGGCAGTTATGATGGCGGCGTATGGTGGCGGGCTGGTCGACTCCTTGACAGTCAGAGGGGCCCTTTTGGGGGAACACCCTGGGGCATGGGCGGGCCATTTTCGGTGCGGTTTCTGTTGCTATGTTTGGTGTAAGGCAGTTGCCGTATCAGGGAGGGCCTGCGGGCTTAATAGGGTGTTAAAGCACTAGATGAAAAGTAAGGAGGAGCGCGGGCTGACCTCATTCCTCGCTGAAGCCCAGAGGTCAGAGGGAGGAAGGACTCGTGCGGGCGGTGGTTGGAAGATCACAGCCTGCGTGCTTTGGTCACTAGTATTAGTACAAATACTCAGACACTGAGTAAATAACAATGATCGTTCACCCCGACCAGTCTGTAAAGACTGGAAGGTGGTAATCAAAGCCAGTATGGTAAAAGGATAGCCGACATTTATTCGCAATAAGATCAATATTGTGGATAGTAGTCAGCTTGGTGTGGTTGAGACAGGGGGCCTCCTGGTGTCGAGCGTGACTCTAGCCGGAGTCGTTGTTGGGCACATTGTGTGGCCCAGGTAAAAGAGACTTCATAAAGTGGGCCAGTATCACAAATAGTCAAAAGTAGTGGTAATATGGGCATTCTGGCACAGAAGCTGGGGGCTTGGGACTGGGCACACGCCGCCATATCGGAATTTCCCGTTTCTTGCACAAAAAACCGTGTTTTCGCACAGAAAACGGTCAAAAACGGCCAAAATTACTACAAATTTCCCTTCTTCCCTCGAAATTTCCTGTTTTTCCCTCGCGAGAGTGCCTTCGCGCAATATGGCTGAAGTTTGCGGATTGTGGCTGAAAGTGTGCAATTATGTGCAATCATTGTGCAACCACTCCCGGCAGCCACCAGAATCTCATGCTCTATCATTCCAGTGAAGTGGTTCCCTCGGCATGCTGCCATACATGGATGCCCTCGTGGCACTAGCTGGCAGGCCGCAGGAAGGGCCTTGTCGATGTTGACTGCGTCCGTCTGGGATCAGAATCTCTTGCTCTATCAATACTATCACAGGCTAGTAAGATGGCAGCAATGCTGGTTAGCAAGGTGGTGGTCAAAGTTCTGGCTAGCAAGATGGCAGCTCAATCCGGCTGAGTGCGCTATAACTTATGGAGGCCATCTTGGATCAGAATCTCCTGCTCTATCATTCCTAGGAGCAAGATGGTAGCGAAAGTGCTGTCTAGCAAGATGGCGGCTGCCAGTTTGCACATTTTGGCTGACAGTTTGCAGAATGAATGGTGCAGATACTCCTGGCGGCCATCTTGGACCAGAATCTCCAGCTCTGTCATTCCAGTGCAAAGGGGCGAAGAAGGCGGTAGTGTCCCTATGACGAAGCCCCAGCTGGCCAGCAATATGGCTGCCATGTCCCTATGACAAAGTCCCAGCTGGCTGGCAAAATGGCGGACATGTACTTACGATAAAGCCCCCAGCTGTCTGACAAAATCGCGGCCATGTACCTATGATGAAGCCCCTAGCTGACTTTCGAAATGGCGGCCATGTCCCTTGGAAGTCGCACTGTCTGACGGTCGGTGCATTACCTGGCGGCGTCTATCTTTAACTTGAGCAGTGGCGAGAACTGCTCCATTGGCCATCTTGCCACTGGCTGGAAGCAATGGGCAAATGGCAGTGGCCATCTTAGCACTGGCTGGTAGCGAAAGCCCAATCCGGTTGGCAAGATGACAGTGGCCAGTCGCAGTGGCCTGCTCTGTCAATCTGGTCTTAGCACAAGATGGGCGGCCAGTACACCAACCACCTCTGCTATCGTAGACATCCTGTTCCCTGGCACTGACTAGCAAAATGGTGGGCAGGCGGCCAATGGTGGGAAATGGTCTACAACTTCCTGCTCTATCAATCTGGTGGAACATCACTGACTAGCCAGAAGGTGGTGGGGCAGCCATGTTGTTGGCCAGTATGCCGAAATCGGATGTCACGTATCTTAGCACTGACTGACAAGATGATGGCCAGTACACCAACGATGGAGAAATGTCTTGGACGAGAAATTATGTCCGCCATCTTGGAAGTCACACTGACTTCCAAGATGGCTGCCAGTGGCAGGGGTTGTCGGCCAGTCGCATAGAATGTTCTGCTCTTTGGTCGGCCATTTTGGAAGTCATACTAGATGGTGGTGGCCATGACGGTGACAATCAGCCATGTTGCTGGCTAGTACAATGGGGAAACATCTGGAAGCTTTCCATTCCTATCTGTTCTGCCAAAGCCACTGACTGGCGTCGCTGTCCCTATGACGAAGCCTCAACGAGGCTGACTGATGACTGTATGACTGTCTCCCTAAGATGGAACCCCAACTTACTGGTGGCTGTCTCCTTAAGACGGAGCCCCACTCGACGATGCGTCTCCTTAAGTGTAAGCCCTACCGGCGGCCAGGGAAAATTTCCCGCTCTGCCCCCGCTGCTGACTGGTGGCTATCTTCCCTAGCCCTGCCCAATACCCTAAGACGAAGCCTCGCCACCACCAGAACACAACGTAATTCACTCACCAACAGCTGCCACGTCTCTACTGCCTGCTGTAGTAACACTGTTTGTTCTACAGTCCCAATGGCTGTCAATGCACTACCTAGCCAAATGTTGGCCAATGCAGAACTTCCTGCTCTGTCAATCTGGTCTGCCATCTTGGAAGTGGCAGTGTCTAGTAAAATGGCTGACAATACACTGCCTAGCAAAATGATGAGCAATGCAGAACTTCCTGCTCTGTCGATCTGGTCTACTATCTTGGAAGTCGTGCTGACTAGCAAAACGGTTGCCAATGTGCTGTGTAGATAATGGTCGTCATTCTTTCTGGTCATTGTTCTCCGGGTGCTCCCAACTGAGTTTACTGTCCTACCGAAAGTGCGCACTTCCCACTCGCGCATTCTGTGTGAAGGAGGAGGCCCCATTCCAAAGCACTCTGCCATCCTCAGGTCAAGTATAACCTATGCTTTCAAATAACCATAGTTGGCTGTAGTTTCCGATTCATGTGAAATACAACTATCAAAATCATAACATAGGCATCATCTCAGATGATAAGAAGGCTCGCAAGGCTCAGTTTGACCTATAAGCATAGTTGGCTGTAATTTTTGAACTGTGTGTGATATAGTTGACAAATTCATATGACAACTACACACACACATTTCAACTATTCTCTGCGAACTCGACGAAAGCACAGACAACAATGACTGACTTCCCTTTACGTACACTGTATACATTAACGGCGAAGAAAGCAACTCGTCACTTGCGAGAACGCTACCCTTGAGAAAAATGCACGTATTAAATTTTTCCACATTTAGTTGGCTGTAATTCCCGAAAGATATAGTTGTCAAATTCATAACATAGGCATCACCCTAGATGATGAGAAGTCTCGCAGGTTTGACCTATGTCTAATTATAAGCCATAACATAGGCATCACCCAAGGTGGTGAGAATGGTCGTGGGGCCAAGTATGTCTAGACATATTTGGCTGTAACTTCCGAACCCGTTAAGGTATAGTTCCCAAATTTATGACATATCCCCAGATGGTGAGAATGGTCGCCGTGACTTTCACCTGGCGAGGTGCCGAGTCTAATGTTCTATCATTCCACCATTGTTGTCCCATTCAAACAGGGTTTATTTCTTCCGAGATCCATTCACCAAACGTCCAGGCATCTCGATGGGTCTCCACTTGCGCAACACGAAGCGAAGCATGCCGACAGATACTTAGTCGAACCGTGCACACGCCCTAAGCACATGACCATAGTTCCCGAACCGGTCGAACCATAGTGCAGGTCTCGCCAAGGGATGGTACAGAACACTAGCAAAAAGAATGCATCAGGGACCAACCGAGTCATACATTTACAAGAGGAATTCAAGTAGTATTTGCCAACCAGCGCAAGCATTGTGTGCTACAATGATACCAGACACGACCAGGCTGTCCTTACGAACGAATACATCATGCCAAGACACCACTACACACCAAGGCGCATTTACCAACCAATGCATAGCGCGAGCACTGTACATTAGGCCAAAAAAGTACCATTTATGAAGTTGGAGCAACATACCGATGCAAACAGTTAAAAGTATTTACCAACCAGTATAATCATACGAGCACAGTGCAAGTGTTAAACTATGCTAGACAAGACCAGGCCAGTATGCCGGAACGAGTTCCTTACAAAACTAAATAATCACATGCAGCCATCATACACAACCCTAGCAGCGGCGGAAGCTTACAAGCTAATTTTCTGGTGGAGATTCGAAAATAAATCTACACTTATTTCGAGCAAGGAGGAGGGATCGCAACACACACATGTGCTTCAACAATGTATAGAATCTGCTTTTAGAAGATGCAGAGCACAGGTTTACCTTAACAGGTGTAGCAGTGAAGGCCGTACATCTCATCGTCGTGATGGAAGCAATGACCGCCCTTCCTTTCCATGCATGCTATATATTACCGACCAAGACACATATAAGTACTGTAAGTACATGCCGATGCTAAACATGACCAGACCATCCTGGGCAGAACATATTCTCTACCAACTGAAACCGGCCAACACTAGCAGCAGAACACATCCGACCTAGCACACGAGCAACGTGAGAACCTGTAAGTCTACCTCAATAAGCCGATCTACAGCGCGAGCATCGTGCCAGCAAGGATGGTAAATAACACTAGTTATGAGAGAGAGATACTAGGGTGGCAGACCAGTCGAGTCACACATGCATTTTTCCTGAATGAATTCAGTACCTACTGACAGAACCGTAGGTACATATTAATCCACATGTAAACCATGCAAGAAAGACAACATCGCTACACATTGGGACAATAACAGCAAATAATACGTATTTTGCGTACGAACCATTTATAATGCTAGAACTGTGAACTCATTACGAAATGAATTATCCACGAATCGCTCGACACAAATGTACGAACCTTCTAATGACGAGTAAGGAGGTAGCGCAACACACACAGACACATTTCAACTATGCATGTACTCAGCTTTTAGAAGATGCAGAGCAGAAGTTTACCTTAAGTGGTGTAGAAGTGAAGACCTGTAGGTCGCGAGCACATCTCGTCGTCGTGAATTCGCTGGAAGCAGAATGACTGCACATTATCGACCAAGAAAGCAACTCGACACCTGCAAGTACATCACCACCACCCTTGATAAAACAAACATACTTGTTACATATGCCATTGAAAGCGACTAATGCGTGTACCCTGACAGCAGTGGAGACAATGCATTGAAAATAAGGTATCGTAGGTTCAAGTCCCATAGAGAGTCCAATAATTTCACAGGTAAAATCAGTGATAATGCACACCAACATGAAAGTAGTCATTTTATGTTTACCTGCAGTGAATAGACAATTTATGTCATTCGTTGGGAAGCAAGACATTCGTTAACAACCCCTCTACCAAATATCATGATGATAGTAACTGCTCATCGACTACAAGACCTACCCGTGCAGTACGGGCGAAATGCCTTGCGTGCAAACAGCAAGAAGTGTCCGAATGAAGACTAAGTGTAAGACGAACGAGTGTAAAGAAGTTTAGAGGCCAACTTCACAGGCTAGATGGAGGACAACCCGTAACCAGTCCAGCAACCATGCAGCCAGTAGTCATTGCATGTTCAGCCCAGCATACCATCACTTGCAGACTGCCAGTCAACAAGCAGACCACACTGTGACACTAACCATGTAGTGATAATTGTATAAAGAGCACTTGGTCGTCGAGCGTGGCAGGGAAGCAGATCGCCATATTCACCTACAGATGGAATAATTGATTGAAGACTTACCATACACCGCCAGTATCGTCAAAAGCAAGGAGCCTGGCAAGTATTATGGTACCAATGTTTAGTGTCGAAATACCTTCAGAAAATGCTGTAAAATAGGATGTCATGTTCGCCCCCATGCCTAAAGAAGACCTTCTCGCAAGACACGAAATCCATTTACAAACACCTACCTGCAACAGAGAGATTCTTGGCTGTCAAAGTAGTGCTACAATTACAGACACAACGAGAGCGAGCATCAAACCAACATGGAAAGATGAGAAGTTGAGAGGACAACGTCGCACAGTGATCGACTGGATATGGTAACCAATCATGCTGACGTTTGCACGCAGCCATCAATGCAAACTATCATGTAGTGTGAACAGTATCAAAGCAAACATAATGTAAACATGGATGACATTTCATCGGTGAGTGGTATCGTTACGACTACTACAGCCGTGTACTCTGCTACAAGACGTACCAGCTGTGTCACCACCATCTCCAACAACAGTACGATGCTGCTATTGTGGAAATAGTACAAGTTGTAGTATGCGCCGGCATTCCAACGTGACTACTGTGATGCAGTGTTTACCCGCAGTGATTGTCAGTATAGACATAACAAGAAGTGTAAAGGAAATATTCGTCGTTCATCGGGAAGTGAGTGCATGTATTGCGGCTAGACATTCGCTAAGCACACCAGTACAAGATGTCATGAAGAGAGTCACCGTCCATATGCAACCGTCTACAAGACCTACCCATGTGTTAACTGTTTTGCAGTATATTCGAATAAGAGTATCTGGAATGCACAAAGCAAGAGTTGCTCGAATAATGACTGCATGTAAGATGATTGAATGTAAAGGCAGTTGATAGGTCGTAGGTGAAGGACTAGATAAGGTAACATGCACTGAGACAGCCCGAAATGGGCATATCATGCAGTGTATACAAGCGAGCATCATGCCATTTCGCCTGGTGGAAAGGAGACTGTTACTACTACATGCTTCTGCTACATCATAAGACGGACATTCCACTGTGTGATGTAGTGCTTACCCGCTTGCTTCTTCAGCCCAGGCGTTCGACTGCGATGCTGTCGCAGCGATAGACATAACAAGAAAGGAAATGGTCTTCGGGAAGCGAGTGCAAGACATTCGCTAAGCGCACCAGGTTCATGCTTCACAGTCCATTTGCTACAGTCTACCCATGTGTCAATTGCTGTGTGGGAATAAGAATTCCTGGCAGCAAGAAGTGTTCTGTCTTTTTTTGCTCGAATGAGAGCATGTATTGCATATTAATATGCAGTCTTATGTCTGTAAATAAAGGTATAAAGTGTGTAAATTATGAATATTTTATTTATCTAACAAAACCCCCTGCTAATATTACATCCACAGTCAAGGCACTACAAAAAACTTACCACATTTTGTCTGAAAGAGAATAGTGTCAAGTCTCGAACTCAGCCCCCTATAAACGACTGTTTGACACAGATGCTCTTGCCATCTTCGTTTCTTCAGTTGATCGCTAGAGTGGGTGAGCTCGGTACATGGATGCATGCAGGGATCTTAGGGTCTTGTAGGGACTCAACAGGGGCCCAACATGGGCTCAGAAAGGGCTCAACAGGGCTCGATAGGGACTCAACAGGGGATCAGAGAGGGCTCTTGGAGGGCTCAGAGAGAGATGGTGTGACAGAGGTTCATCAGATCGAAAGGAGGGGGGCATTGCCGGTGAATGTGTGTAAAATACTCATCTGGCAATAAGTGCAGACTATTGTACCGGGCACATTCATCATGGTCGTGTTACTGACGAAACTGATTGAATGGGGAAGCAGTCTACAGGATGCTCAACGAACTTACGATCGGGAAATGTTATCTAGCAACAGAGTTCCAACGGGCTGAGACTACTCACGGAAAATGTGTCACATGTTTGCTGGATGTCACATTCAAAGTGTGGCTACCATCTCGCTGTATTCAACTAATATTGGATGCAGATATGGCGATGCTGCCAATAGCTAACGGCAGGACTATGCACGTTATCGAGTTTTGTTTAAAAATGCAGATGCCTGCTCTCTCTCTCTCTCTCTCTCTGGATGTAAGTAGCATCACACTCATCATATATACTGCATCTGGGCGTAAGCAAGTACGAAGGTGTCACGATCGGCTACCGCCGAGTTCGATTCCAACCACCTGGAACAAGTTGAAAGCTGTACCGGGCTTTGGGTGGGTCAGGGAATGTCTAGTCCAACAGCCTGCAGTATTTTCACCTGTCCAGTCTGCACCCAGACTCTGAACTGCCTTGCACCATGGTCGCTGCATGCAAACGAAGAGACTATTCGTGGCTACAGCGGACAATTGCACTGAACTGCCCTGCTGGAATTACCCACTGGACCGAGTCTTGTACAGCATACAAGTATCAATCAACGTGGCACAATGATATGGATGTGTTCGCCGCTCACCTGTGAAGTGTTTCTCGCTGCCAAGTATGTTTAGGAAGTATCTTCGACCTGCAGTCACTGTCAACTCAGCTTCCAGCAGCAGGTGAGTGTCGACGCCATTCCAGCCAACCACACCCCACGCGTATTCGCGCAAACAACTATTTTTCGGTTCCTTGCCGAATTTGACACAAGTGGCATATCGACACGAAAGCCAAAAATGGTTTCATGAACTTCTGTGAACTCGTAGAGAAATAAAACACGGAGTCGACACGTGTTTACCTCGGAAAGATAAACAAACAGGCAGGTGAACAGAACCAGACGGCATCTTGAGCTCTCGCTTCAAGGACAACTGGCTGCAGCACCAGAGTAGCGGGCGATGTGGCTGTAGGATCAGTTCCCGGCTACTGGCCAGCGGCTCAAATCGAGGTCTCGGACAGCCCCTTTGTGAATGGCGCCGCGTACATGCGAGCGTCTGTATAGGGAATGCGTAAACTGGCTGCACAACTACAGACTTCTGAGACCCAAAAATGGAGAGAGGATCTTTTTTGCCAGTATAAAGCATACTTTATTAAGAGTGGGATAGGCCCCGCGTTTTTTTGGGAAATAAATGTTTGAGCGAATACGCGTATGTCGGTAAATAAATGTTCTGCAAATGCTACTTTTTGTCAGAAAAGATAAAAAAAAAAAAACAATTATCTATGACTATACTTTATTTATTTTTTACTTTTGTCATGTTAAGTCTATTCTTAGGGAAAATAATCGTGAAAATGGTCAAACATCGCATTTTTAAAGCTTGCCAGTAGCAGTTTCCTTAAGCGGCAAGATAAAAGTACAAATATACGGGCGTAGTTAAATCTGTGGTCTTTCATCGCGTGTAATAAAATCCCGCTATTACAGATCTAATTTGCAAAGTACAGTGTTACGCCGGAAACATTGCTCGCCTTGCGCGTAGGAGAGATGAGGCACTGGAAGTGCGTGTTAAGGGGGCTGGGGAAGCTATGCTGAAGAGTGGGAAACATATGAACAGTTAGGGATTTTTTTTGGGGGGAATGAAGTAAGTTAAAATGATGCAGTTTTCGGCAGTGTGTTTTAGAATGTCGGAGAATGGGCTGTTGTATATGATATGTATCAAAATCATTTTATTTCTTTAAGAAAAAATTCTGAAATTGAAGCGTTTGAAATTTTTTTTTTGTACGGTGTAGTACAGTAATATAGCATAAATAGAACATACAGCCATACATTAAACTTGTACCTCACCATGATCTATAGTACGTTGCAACCTGAACATTGCTGGAGTAATAATTATTCTGTAAAACACCTTTGAAAACACACGAATTCATACATTGCCCTCTACGACAACTGGACATCTATTTGTGGCGATGTGTCGTTTCTATCCCCAGTACCTTGAGTGTTTGCGCGAGCAGTCAGGAGAGTGATAAGAAGTGGCAGGCCATGTTTCCAAGAACCTGTATTATGTTTAATAAATTTTTGGCTATTCACAGAAAGTGCAGAGGAAAATTTTTGCACAAACATTTTCTTCCGAATAGACGCAATGTATGTAGTATATTTCACCTCAATTAAAAATTAAGCCTTAGGGTTACCGAAAAATATAGTATTTATAATAAATCTTCCTTTTGAGAAGTTTCCACAAAGTGCTCTCTTTAACATTACTAGTATATATGTTGTTTATGCTAAATCAGGAGGTTTCACACACACACACACACACACACACACACACACACACACACACACACACACACACACATATATATATATATATATATATATATATATATATATATATATATATATATATAGTTACCGCTACGCTGACTTGGAACTACGCAAAAAATTAGTTTTTTTTTTTTAAATAATATTTTATTCAATGTTTGGCCCATTCTTAGGGATTCTTACACTTGCAATGTGTAACCATACTGTCCAAGCAAAGTTGATTTAAAAAAAGTACCACGGTTACGATGAGGAAAGACTGGCGCTAACCGGAGCTGGTTGTAGCAGTTGTACTGATCTACCCTGACAACAGATTCGGCAGTAAAGTTACTGAATCAGTTGAAATACCGCTGATTCTAATTAAGAGTGAACATTGCCATAATTTTATTATAAAAAACATTAAATCGCGATCCATACAGAAAGTACTTATACATTACCTGTGATGTAGCAGAACAAATCTTGTAAGTTAAACAGTAAAGTTTCCAGGCTAAACGAGCAGGTAGACGTGGGCTAACACAGGGAAAGAACAAGGTGCACATAATATGGCTAAGAGCTTTCCACTCGCAAGTTATAAGTGGCCAGTGCTACGTTTTTCAATTTGACTGTGTTGAAGGATGTTGAACATTAAACGCTTTTTACACGAGATTTGTCTTTTGTTGGACCTTGTGTTGGTTTATCATTTCGATGACTTAACTGAAATAAAAATCTAACTACAAACATGAATGAAAAAAATAGCAGCAGGCTGCTGTGAGTCCAGCATGTAATTCACTGTAGTGCTCAAGATTCAAGAATCTTTCTCTTATGCATGATAATCTAATAAAATAAAACTCTATTGCACTAGCTTGCCACTTTCCTTTTGTGAAGATGATGTAAGCATATCAGCAACCCGTGGGTGGTTGGAGATAAGGACAGCCATCTCGCATAAGACTCGAGCTGTACGAGCTGTCTCGCTATGCGCGCTTCACTCACTGAGACCATCAGAGCTAGTTCACTAAATAATTTGTTCACTCGCTCACACAATCTCTTATTTACCTTGCTTACATTGCTAACAATTAATAATACAACCCAGGCTACGTGTTATAGAACACAAATACTGAATTTGATGTTGCCTTCAATTTTCCCACAAAGCACCTGCAATTTTCTCTTTTGACGCTCTTCTGGCAGAAGGTTTTAAAAGTAGACTTGTATTTCCTTTCGAAAATGGGCAACTTTTTCTCTGCGACATTGTACGTAAAGACTAAATGTTTAGTTCATCACTGAAACATCTTGGAATTCTACGTTTGCAGGGCATGCAGTCTCCGCTACAACAGAATTGTAGTATAAAGAATGAGTCCATTATCGACAGGACCATTTTCTCTTGCTCCGTGCACCACTGTACTAACGCGCGCGTATTGTGTATCACACAGTCCGCACTTGGACTCGTAGTAGAAGATGGACCTAACAACCATGCAAGGAAATTCACAAATGTAAAGCATGTTTGGCAGTTCGCTCCATCGTACCCAGCAGCCTAAGTGTCGCCCGTATAGCTCCCTCGCTTCTTGACCTTGGACACGTAGCTCCATCCGACTCTTAAAAGAATTGTGGTTACCTAACGGTCACGTCTAGTCATTGCAACGGGACCTTCACGGCTTCATCACACTTTTCGAATCAAACCTTTGAAAAATACCCTTGTACATGACGTGAGTGTTTGTGTCCTAAATATGTCATGTATCATAACAATTATTTATTTCTGTTAACAATAACGAATATTATTATTATTTGTTTAAAATTGAACTTCTGATTATATTTTATCTATAAACTATAATATTTCACTTATAATCAATATTAAAACAGAGAAAAGATATGTCTGTTGCCAATGCCTAGTAAGAAATAGTTCTTGCGCAAAATACTGCTACACCGAGCGCGCACGAATGCGGTGCACTGTACATTTGGCGTAATTTTCTAGATTCGTTTTAAGCTTTGTTTGCATGAGGCGGAGGAATATCCTGGAAGAAAAACTCTGACAGGGTTGCAGAAAAGTTGGAAGTAACTGCGAATGAACTATATACCTTATGCATTCGTCGGATACCGAATTTCTCGCTATTAGTTCAGTAAAATGTAAAATACTGATAGCAGAAGAAATCATTTCATTTTTCACATATGTTTACCTAACTCTTTGAATTCAACGTTAAGTCACGGAACTACTTTCCCCTCCTTCGTTTCTAACTTTATTGGGCGCATGGCAATCAGTGTTTCCGTTGAAATCTATGCAGATAGCGACAGTGACATTTTTCAAAGGTTGATTTCAAAAGTGCTCAATTAAATATGAACAGGCTTTACCACTTTGTACTTTTCTCCCGTTCCTTAAAGGGAACATTCCGCCAGAGTACTGGTTTATTGATATTTCTAGCTTGCTTACTTTCCCGAAAATATCCCTATGAACAACTAGCTATTATAATTCTACAGGCATAACGACTAGACTGATTTTGCCCAATTTGGGCAAAATTAAAATGTTATCGTAATTATGAGTTTGCAGTTCCCTTGTAATACTTCACTTTGTAATCATTTTACAAATGATGTATGAATCCCTAATTTACAAGCTCCATCACATCGCAGCAGATAACATTTGGAAGCTGTTTCTGGCTTTCTCTCTCTCTCTTTCTCTCTCTCTCTCTCTCTCTTTCTCTCTCTCTCTCTCTTTCTCTCTCTCTCTCGCTAAATATATACATACATATAGCGAGATATATACATATATATAAACTACAAAATAAATGGAAATACAAGTCATGCCAGTCCTAACTATGTAAAGCCTCAAAACCACCACATTTACTGTCATTGTTATTTCAGTTTATTTTTTATCTTTGCACTATACGTAATCACGTAACATCAAATTATTTATTTGTTATTTGTGGCAGCTACTTGTTATTTACTTATGATCTAATCTTTATTGTTATTTGCAAGATGTTAATACCTCAGAAGAAGTGTATTTATGTTTAATCATGTTTGTAAGTGTTTCATAATGTCTGCCATGATGTTATTGTATGTGGGTTACATTACAAAGAGGAATTTATTTTGTGGTTGCCATAGCAACGCGTGGCGTAATGCGTGATCTGATTTAGTCCACTGGTCATTGGCACGGCGTTTGAAGGCATTAATAAGTATGTAGTTTAGGAGGCATCTAGCCATCTCGTTTCCGCCAGGCAGGTCGTGACCTAGTAGGTCATCGGCCTGGTAGGAATTTCTAATTTTCACTATTAATTTGGCCTAGTACGTACCATTTATTCAGACGACGCGACGGGGCGAAGATGCGCTGCATACAACTGCAATAATACAGTCTGCACGCGCTACCTACGCGGTTTTGTAATTGTATTCAAGTTTGAGCTGCTGCGATATTGTTCGTGGTACGATACGAATTGTATTAGCGTACCCCAGGCCCGAGAGCCTTGCGAGGGAAGAGATTAAGGAGAATGACCAGCGGGACCAGCCGACGAGAAGTCTACAAGATGTTGCTGCAAATCAGTATTTTCAGTTAAGTATTTTGAGAATTTAAACGCAGAGATGTCACAAGGAATTTAAATTAACAATTTTTGAAAATATATTTGCCAAACATTGCGCCATAATGGATCACAGAATATCTAATTTGCTCTGCCTAATCTGCCCACGGAGCCCTGCCAAGATCTCATTTGCTTTCCCGACCGAGTTGGTTTGAGAAAGACATTTAATTTAATTTTTGCAAGAAACTAAGAAATTTTGAAAGACATGAATTATTGTTACATGGGAGGGTGCCCGAGGGGCGTTTCCAAGTCTGTGAGGGTTGGAGTTCTTAATAAAGAAAAACTAAATTTTATTTATAATTTATTCACTCTGCTATTATTTCCAGTGGCAAATTATCTGTCTCCAATTTTACTCTTTTTATTATACAGTAAACGCAATATTTAGTCTACTTCAACTCAAAATAACGTCCTTCGTAGTTGTCTCTGTTGGTTACAGCAATTAACTCATACTCATTATTAACACGTGTTCAGAATATCTGTTACCATCATTTACAATGTCTTTCACTCGGGTATCTAGTCCAGCTTGTCAGCCACGCCGATCACTGCTTGATACTCCTCGCAGTCAAAGACTGCACTTCCTCTGGTCGCTTCACTCGCCACTCGTTCTTCTATCGCTCGGAACTCAGCCACTCATTCACTCAGCAACTCCAACTCAACCCCCGGCCCGGAGGCATGTCGCTATATATATATAAATAAATAAATATATATATATATATAGAGAGAGAGAGTCCATCTGAAAGGTTCAACACTCCCAGAGTCATGCTGAGAGAAAGAGATCAATAATCAAAAGTATTCTTCAGATAAACGCTGAAATCAATACAACCAGGGTCTGCAGCATGCGTCGTATAACATATTTTCGTGTCGGCTTTATTTTTGTAACTTATACGGGGCCACCGGCCTGTAGTTCGTGTAGCCACCGCTATCATATAACGACTCTCTGTCCTCCTCTTCGCTCGCTCGCGCGGGTAAGCCAACGACGTGTAACGTTATTTTTGCATTTAATAAGAGATGCATACGAGAGTGGCTACAGTCATAGTTACTGCCACACTGAGCAAAACGACTTATAAAACTTGTAGTGATTTTCAAAATATTATTTGTACATTTTGGAATTCTTTTTATGGTGTCAGTATGAAAACTTGTATATTCAAATTAGATCTCATCTATGTTTCGCAAGTGTCTGTGTGTATTTCGTTCTCTGTAGCTAGTGGTATTTTTGGATTCTATTCTTCCCCGTTTTGTGCATGTTGTTTCTGGCCTACAGAGATTGGTTGCAACTGATGTTCCCGAGTGTCCCATCCTTGGCAGGACATATCCCTAGCCAGAATTCGCTGTTAGCTGTGATAATATATTTGATCCAAGATTAAAATAAAATTGTAATCAGTTTATTCTCCCTTCTACACTATACACAATTACAGTCAACCCAAGCTTGTATGTTACGATAGGCAGGAGGAGACGTCACATACATTACATTTTCAACTAGACGACTTATTTAAAAATATGATCACATTTCACAAATATCATACTTGAAAACAATGCGAAAATTTCTGACAACATTAATTCTCTCCCAATAAATGCAAAGTTATCGAATCGAAAACAAGAAATCAGTCAAAATAAATGTAGCACAATTATGCGCAACCCAAAAATTATCTTCACCATTGTTATTCCCCCCGTTATATGGCATGAGACGGTGTGTCTCACGTACAGCGGAAAGTTACCTGCCACATCCCCAACTTGACTACGTTATATGGCATGAGACCGTGTGTCTCACGTACAGCGGAAAGTTACCTGCCACATCCCCAACTTGACTACGTTATATGACATGAGACCGTGTGTCTCACGTACAGCGGAAAGTTACCTGCCACATCCCCAACTTGACTACGTTATATGGCATGAGACCGTGTGTCTCACGTACAGCGGAAAGTTACCTGCCACATCCCCAACTTGACTACGTTATATGGCATGAGACCGTGTGTCTCACGTACAGCGGAAAGTTACCTGCCACATCCCCAACTTGACTACGAGCAGTGCTACAAATGACGTCCCGTTTACTAGTTTCAACACCTGCTTGCCTTACCTACACTGCACGACGCAATATCGAGCGAAGATTATTTTCCCTATAAATTGAAAATACACAGAAGACCCTGTGCGCTACTGTGCTACGTAATAAAATTAAATAACTTTTATCTTGACTGGAACTGTGACGTACACGACGAACGATATACGTCACATGTTGTTCGTCAGAGCGCTATCCGCGACAGACCGTCACGCAGGCTAGTCAGCTGTCATTCTGAGCGGCCCGGATGCATAGTTCATTGACCTGCCAATTAAGGCGCTAATGTAGCGGAGGGGGCCTGAACCAGCGCGCGATGCGCGTTATAGATGTCGGCACAATGGTTACGAGCATGTTTTGTTGGTTTGCGGTTTTCTGATAATTTTTAACATTTCCTTAATTTATTTTATATTTCTCTTGATTCTTTGCTCCAGTTATTTTTGTATTAAAAAATGGGAGAATTTTATGAAAAGTCAAGGAGACATTTATCGAAACTCCTGAAACACAAAAATACATTATATATACCAACATGGCGGCCATTCTAAATAGTGAATGGAGTACGATTTTTCACATGTAAAACGTTCAACACTCTCAAACAGTTAATTTGAAAGAGCCCAGTCACAGCCTAATTTTCTGAGAGCAGCCACATACTCATTATTTCATAGCAGTCTCTTAAATAGAATTCTCTTTTTCCTTGTCCAGAAAATGAGGAGGCAATGTCACAATCAGACCAACTATATGGAAACATATCATAGTTGGATAAATGTCCGACCCATTGCAATGACAATCTTATCAACATCCAATCGTAGTGTTTCTCTTAACTACTTTAACAACATAAATTCTAGTTCTGATCAACTTTACAAGGCCAATAGCCAAAATTAATGCACCTGTATTTTTGAATGAAAAAAAAAAACACTGCTAGACAGTAAGAACATTTGTCTATTCTGTAATTGTCTTCCTCGCGGACCCCAGTCGGTAGGTTGGAAATAAGAAGCAAGGATGTAAAATATTACTAATTCGAGTTTGTTTTATTGTTTCTATAGTTAAAGCATTTCTTACTGATGTACTTAAGTTTTTATGAAGTGCTGTTGGAAATACGTACAGCGGAATATTTCACTGATATTTTTGAAAAATTGATAAATAAAATAAAATTTAATCGTGTGTCTCAGCCTACAAAAATAGTTTCAATTTTTTCAGTCTTGTTTACGTTTTGTTTAACTGTAGAAGAAGGGTTCGTAATGAGTATCTCAAAAGTACAAGTTAAGCAGGGCTTCAGAAAAGTTGGAAGAATTCATGAACAAACCATAGGATGTGGATCGATTTCTCGTTATCTTTTTGAATAAAATTAAATTTATATGCTTGTGTGTATGACTAAACTTGTTTGAAGGACATATTGTGTTTTAATTTACTGCATTGTACTTGATAATTTATGGTAAAAATAAATTTAATTAACTATAAGACGCAAGGAAAAATAAGTACAAATATTTTCACTTTAGAGATACGTGTAGAAAGCACAAAGGAAAATGTTACTCAACAACGAATACGGCAAGCAAAACCTTAGGAGGGCAAGTTAGGCAGTAAGATAAAAAAAAAAAAAGACATATTAATTGAACTGAATTTAGTTTATTGTTCCTCGTTTGATGGTAATTTACACAATCGTATCTTTACTAGCTTTGACGAAATTAAGAAAAACGTACATACAAGTGAGAAATAGATCATATAAATGTGAATATAAAACCGCGATAAAAAAAATACACAAAAACCTCGCGCGAAGTGGAACTGACACAACAGTATCTTGGGCAAATAATGTACACCAAAGAAGGAAATGAAAATGTGGTTTTTGAATGACGAGGTTTTCGATGGCGATGGTTAAGTAGGTATCCGCCATGAGTTGATAGTAGTATATGTCCTATAGGACTGTGGAACAAAGATTGTATCTCATCCCCTTCAAGCTTTCAAGTCTTCAGGGTCGCGTATAAATGGCAGACCTTGTCAAGTCCTTCATGTGGCGGTGTAGCTTGGGAACTGTGGGGTCATACTGGGCGATGGATGAAATTTGTGGTTAGAGTGAAGCGAGAGTTGGTACAGGCTTTTCACGATAAAGTTAGCACTTTTGAAATTAACCTTAGAAAAAAGTGACTGCCCTTGCAAACATATATTTTAATGGGCGCACTGAGTGACATTCGACCAGTAAAGATGGTAAGAATGGATGGAAAGCAGTTCCATATCTTACCGTTGAATGAATAGTGTTAGGTAACCATTTGTAATAACTTAAAAATTATTTATTTCGCTTTCTGTTTATTTAATGCATCGAAATGTAAAAATTAGCATATCTGTATAGTATAACCTTCCCAATAATTTCACAGTTTCATTTGACCGACGCATGAATAAAGTGACGAGGCCCATGGCAATGTTAATTTTACACGAGGTGGAAGAATACACAACGAGTATACAAGTAGATCGTAAGCAGGTCTTTCAAAAGTGCTCATTTTACCCTCAACAGCATATAGTGAAATTTATTAGCGAGTTTGTAGATAAGATTTCCAGGAGACGGCAATCCAGACATTTCACAAATCAGCTTCGCAGGCGTGGTAATGAACATATAGGCCGTTCACGATAAAGTGAGCACTTTTGAAGCCCTAGTTACTTTTTTCTTTCAACCAATTTATATCCTTTGACCACTTGTTAATGAAAATCCTGCCATGTGAGTAATAAACACAGTGTACACATTCATCATACCCAAAACCGAAAGTTCGAGGCCACAATGAAATTTATTTATTGGTTATGATGTTTGATGAAACAGCTTCAAAAAAGTGCTCACTTTTCCGTGAAACGGCCAATACCAAACAGGATCCCCAGCCCTTAGATGTACATGTACGGATGGGGTGACGGGCAGTTTGAACTATTTAGTAGAGGAGATCACCGTAGTGAGAGATGAGCGCACTTGGCAAATTTCCCAGTGGCAAATAAAGGGCTTCAAAGTCAACTATAAAGGAGATGGAGTAACATGACATATTTGCTTGTAATAATTTTTACACTCTTCGCTATTTATTTTATTTTCATATTAAAACATCATCTAAAGGTGCCGAAATTTTACTGAAATTCAAAGAATATGTAAACGTATGATATTTATTATATTTAAAACTCACCCAGTGCAACCTTGTAGAGTTGGAATCATACGATTCAAGCAAAAACTAAAAAATAGTCACTAATTAATTATTTTTATGTCTTTTAATATTTGTTTATAGCGATAAACTAATTTACAGGTACGATTATCCTTTATGGAGTAATGCATCATTTAAAAGCACACGGAGCAAATCATGTATGCGAATTCAGTATAATCGATGTTACCGATAGCCCAGCCACTTTAATTCTATGTGAATATACATTTCAAAGCGCATATGAGCTAAGATTCTCCGCACATCAAACGTAAAAGTAAAAAGAAAACCTTTCATTTAGTAAAGTTGTATCAATAAATCAAAGACTTCAATTGTATTCAACTTAGTAACTCATAGACATGGATGCTTTAATCAACTCATTTAGTAGGTTTTACAACGGTATCGTGGAATCCTGCACCAATTTCACTCTTCTGTCACTTTACTTCGGATTTCCTCATCTTCCTGTTTTTTCCCCCCGCATCCAAATTCTTTCTCTGGCGTCAGTTGTTAAAAGTTAAATAACCTACATAGCAAAAACTTTGCATCTGAAGTCAACGAGAGAATCCTCATTTCTTTAAAAAGAAATTAGTTTTTTTCCGAACTTATTTTATAAAAGGGAGAAAATTGAAATAATTGCACCAAAGAAAACAAGAAGTTATGGATAGAAGCTAGAGGCTATTTTCCTGTGCCAGGGCATAAGTTCACACGTTTCTGAGCGAGGGCACTCTTTTATTTCGTGGAACACATTGGCGTGTAACACTGCTCAAGCAAGCACTGAAGCTGCTGTTTCCTTGACACGTGAATCATCTTAGGATCTCACGCATTTAAACAAATTTGTTTGGATGTGTCCACACACTGTTTCCTCACACTCGATGAAGACTTTTAAGGCATTTCACTTACTACAACCATCATTTCTCACCTCTTTAACATAGCCGAAAACGGCAATCAAAGATTACTATATAAGAAAAATATTGGTGGGAGGCCACTTTACACAATTGAATGTATTAATTGAAACGCCGTTTGAACATCACGAATCCACATTAACTAAACGGAAACTGTATTTTATTATTTACTACAAAAAAAATCAACTTTTCTTCAATACATTCTTTCGTATGAACTCTTTAACGAGATTTATACGTTTAACAGTTCTTTGAAACAATTAGGTTAAGCAGAGATTCAATAAATCCCCTCCAATATTGGCGCCTTCCCTCCAGCAGTCACCGACCTTCGCCCCCTAAGATTGGTGTTTACAAGTTTTCCGAATGTGCTGTATTCTCCCCTACTTCTCGTTGCTTATTTTCTCGCTGCTGCCGTGGGCACTAGGCTCTCAGGTGCCCCGGCTGGCAACATAACAAACACTCAGAGGACTTTTAGGCAGGGAGAGGCGATACTCTGCAGCGATGTCTCTCATAAAAGTCCGCATTTCCTTCAGGGTCTTCTTTATTTCGTCTTCGTCTTCGTTCAGTGGTACTGCCGGTACTTGTCGTCATGGAGTGGCCCCCCTGTCTTGCTGACTCCACCTCCAGTGCTCGGGCCAGGGCTTCATGCATGTTGTAGGGTGCAGCCAGACGTACCACGCCTGCCGTACCTTTGAATCGGTTATCGCATCAATGGAAAAGCCGACTGCTATGATGTCGCACGCCTCGTCGGGGCACCTTTCCAAAGATAGTTGAGACATCCGCACGATGTCTTGCCATATCTCCTGCAGTGGCTCCTCTGGTCTCTGGGTGCATCTTCGAAGTTGTGTACGGTGAGCATGTCGCAGGTGACGTTCCCTAACACGTAGCTCCAAGGCCGAAACCAGTGTGGGGTACTCTAGTCGATGCCGTTCTGGCAGAGACTGTAGTATGCTCAGTGTGCGGCCTCTTGGTACAGCGGCGATGTAGTAAGCCCGCTGTTTGGTTGTCCATCGATTCATGTTGGCGACTATTTAAAACTGGTGTTGATACTCCCGCCAAAAAGTCTGACTATCGTAATGGGCAGACTTAATTGAGACTCCCTTCCCCAATGCTGGCTGCGTGAAACCAGTGCCGCAGATCTTCTTACTTTCCTCCGAGGTTGCTCTATTGGTTTCGACTTGCACTGCTTCTTCACTTTTATCGTCTGTCGAAGAATATCCACCAACTGCTCCTCTACTGCACTAATCTTCAGTTTCATTTCATTCTCGACATTGTCTATCCTTTCACTTACACTGTCCATTCTTCCGCTGATACTGCCTGTCCTGTCATTTACACTGTTCACTATTTCATTTACACTGTCCATTCTCGTATTCACTAATTTATATTTTCCTGTACATATTTACATCTAAAATGTCAATTTTCCTGTCTACATGGTCAATTTTCTTGTCTACATTCTCATTTACACTATTTAGAGTTTCAGTTACTCAACTTATTTGGATGTTTGCAATTTCATTTGCACTCCTCTTTCAAACTTATACTTTGTGTATTTACAGATTCGTTCACACTATCTTTCACACTACTAATTTTGTTATCAATGCTATTAACACTTGCGCTCATTTGGTTACCTAATACCTCAATAATTGTTTGGAGTGCCTCTTGTTCTGCAGGCATTTTCCTTATTAACACACACTGCATCAGTGGTACAAAACAGTCTTAATTCTTTTCACCCACAACTATTACAATTAAATAATTTGTTTTAAAATATTTAACTACTTGCCTGTATTCTACCTTTATTTAGAATTGATTAATTAATAATTCCCTTCATCCCACTTCTCACACCCGTGTTACATGGGGCACCTGAGTTCACGAGGGATGGAGTTCTCAATAAAAATAAAAGAACTAAATCCAATAATTATAATTATTCTCAATACTACAAACAGCCAAACATCCAGCCAAACATCTGTTATTTACCAGTCTGAGCATTAACTCTTATTATTCTTATTGAGTGCAATATTTAATTACTTACTCCATTTTATTAAAGTCTTCATCAAAGTTTTTACTCTTTCCAATGTCCCTTAACAGCTCTAATTATTTCCACATGTTTAGTTAAAACTGTTTATTTCTATCGTCCCGAATGTCTTTTCACTCACGCATCCAGTCCACAGTCCCACAGATCAGCCCCACTCTTCAATGCACACAAGCTCGCCGACGCACTCTCGTAGATCGCTGCAGTCGTCCCTCGCCGCTCCGGAATCGCCCAACTGTCGCTTAAGGTCGCACGAGACGCCAAGCTCTCGGCTCTTAATCACTCTCTCCTCAGAGGCCCACACGTGGTATTTGTACTTGAGGTAGGTGCCGTCTAGAACGTTCTCGGCAATCCAAGATGCCATGGGAAAAGTAATGGCCATGGCGACGCCATTCCTGCATGGTAAATTGAGAAATATGAGCTTCTCTGTAAGAATTATCTCGTCGGCTCACTTTCTGTAACAGATACACGGCCACCATCGGCCATCGCTCGCCTGTTCATTCAAAACAATCCCTTTGCCTCGCTGCCGCCGCTATCATATAACGACTCTCTGTCCTCCTCTTCGCTTGCTCGCGCGGGATGCGAAGCAGCGGATGCGTAACAGTATCGTTAGTATTTTTCTTGCTCTAAAATTGAATATATCGGATAGTAGCAATTATTTTTAATCTTTGAAATTAATAATTATGATTTAATTTGCATTAAGTACGCTGTCAGATCGTGACATATTTACAATGTATGCAAATTAAGAATAATTTTCCTAATGAAAATATTTATGCCCCTTTACCCAAAAAAATTTATAGCTGAAGATGCTCAAGTTTGCAGTAGTAGAAACAGCTACCACTGGATGCGTGGTTCCTGCTGGCATTAGTAATTCAACAGGCTCAAGATAATAAAGACGGACCCGAGAGCCGGGCAATCTTACCCCCTTAACAGCGGACGAGAACTATTCTTCCGGCTTGATTGGCCGGGGCGTGTTTGCGCAGCGATAATTCAGGGGTGCCGTCCCCCTTCTATAGTCACTCCAAGTGGTTCAATATGTGATGAGGTCGTTACAAGAGAACACTGCCGGTGTTAATACGTGATGATGCGGGTCCGGGGGAGGGGAGGGCCCCCTACCACTGTACCTCGTAGGAATGTTAGCCTCCCCCGAACCACTGCTCGAGCGGCGGTGAATCATTTAAGAATATCCGTCATTATCATCATCATAATGGGCTGCCCCGACGGCTTGGGGGGCTATTCACGGTCTTCGCCTCGGGGAGATTCCAAGCGGAATCAGAAAATGGCCGCCTGCTTCAAGGCGAACCTGACCCGCCTCGGCAGTTGTGCCGAAGAAGCAAGAATAATTTACTTCTCACACTGCAGACAGCGCGAGGGGGATATTATTTCCCTCATACCTAAGAGACCCTTCTTGTCTCGCCAGAGAATAGATAAGTACACATAAGTGATTTGGTGTTGTGGTTCCTGCAGCATGGGGGCCGCGGTGGTGCAGTGGTCAGAACACTCGTCTCCCACCTAGGCAAACCGGGCTCGACTCCCGGCGGCGTTGATCTCGGATTTTCGTATGTCGGAATCAGTAGTATGGGCGTAGGAGGTTTCACTTCATTTTTGATTAATCGGATTAACCCTTTGATATCAAATCAATTGAAAGGATTAATCGTTAATCCAATTTTAATTGGACCAAAAAATTTAATCCGATTTTAATTCGATGAAAAAATTTTGGTTTAATCCATAATCCGATCGATTTTTTTGTATTTTCATCGGACAAAATGGTATGTAATTTTGATTGATTGATCCAATTAATTTAATCGAATAAATAAATAAAAAATGTTGTGTGATAAGTGTATAGTTGTACTTTAATTTTTTTTGGGTGGGGGGTGGGGAGCAGTTGTGGTAAGTCCTCACCCTTGGAGTTCTGGCACTCGGATGAGGTGGTGTGTGTTGGAGACGGGGTACCTATGTGGTGCATTTTGTGCGAGAGTGGCACAAGTGATAATTTTTTTTTGGGTTGTTAGTGATATTGCTCTAAGATGGTGTTGGGAGACAGGCAATTTTTTGGTAATAGTAATTAAACTGAAAGAGAAAACGTTATGTATAGTTAACATACGAGCAAAATTTCGGAGTGTTTAAATGAAATATATTACAAACAAGTTCTACCTATAAATAAAAAATACGAGAGAGAATTTTAACTACATGAATAACCTGGTGTCGACAAGTGCGAAACGATCACAATTACGTGAGTATCCTAAAAAATAAATTAATCAACGAAGCAAAAATGCCCCTATAAATTAAACAGCTAATGAACACAATAACAAAGTATTTGAAAAATTTCACTACTTGACACCTCTCGCACGTACCTGACATGATTCAAAAACAGTCCGTCCACCTGTGAGCCTTGTGAGGAACATTTGAAATGGAATCCATGCGTTCAATGACGATTATTAAAAATAAATTTTATTTATTAATATACATAAAAAATAAAACATTTAATATACCTCCATTTACTCGGGAGGTCACTGCAGCACTGAGTTGGATGTAGCACTTACATCGACTTATAAGCTGAACGAGGTGTTGAGAGCAAACATGACCTGCGTCGGCCTACTTTTGATTATAGACTGAGGTGAAAATCTCGGAAATGAATGAAAATACAAAACGAATGTTTCCAAATTAATTAAACAGCTAACGAACACAAGTAAATGACAATCACTAAACGAATTATGGAACCCAGCTATTTTGTTTTTTAAATAAATTAAATCACACCAGGAGCTCACCTAAATCACATCTGTTCACCTGAGAGGCTGGTGAACGAATGACTGTAGTGTATGATGTGCACCAGCTTATAAGCTGTTATATACGTGGAGCACGTCTGAAAGTCAACTGAGTTGAAATTATGGCAAAAACTCTGAATATGACTGACTAAACGAATTACAGAACCTATTTCCCTACCAAGCTACTATTAACAACTTGATAACACTACATCCTACAACAGACAACGAAACGATTATTATTTTAAAAACTTGACCAGAATTTTGAACAAATGTTTCACTATTTTAAGAAGAATAATTCACTTTTAACACAAATTTCCATCGAAGCGTATGGAGATTCGGATGGCGTAATCCCGCTCACTTTATATAAACGTACTATATAATATTTTTAATTTGCAAGCTTGATCGAAGAATTTTTTTTTTCAAATATGAGACGTACTACGAAGTTTTCCGTTAAGTCTGAAAATACACGGCACTAGTTACCGAAATTATAGTTGAAAATGCTATGAAGTTTCGTGGACGGATATATGAAAAGGTGTTTACATGATAAACCCACAAAAATTACTTTTACTTAAATTTTTTTAAAAATTAAAACTCGTATATAAGATCGCTTAACAAGATGTGAAGCCTGCTGACCGCAGCATTCACTGAATAGATGCTTCAGATTAGACAGTGGTGTATACATGTATCCAGGGTGAGCGTTAGCATCAAACTAAGATGGCGCCAGACAGCTAGAAGTGTGCACATCGGTCCTGCCTGCATCCCTACTCCTCCCTCCCTGCCAACCCAGTAAGCATCTTTGTGCGAAAAGAGATTTTCTATTCTAGGCCATGCACCCCACCAACTCACGGCATGTTTTCATCCGAAACAAGAGTTCTTCTCCAAGGTCACGCACCTCTGCTATCGATCCAATGCCACACTTTGCAATCTGCCCTCGGCCCCCTCGAGATCAGAACACGTTTTCGGAGGACTGCAGTGTCCACAGTTACACACCCCCGACTCCCTTCCCCTAAAACAGCCCAGAACATGTTTTCTGCTGGCTGGAGAACTGTCCGGTCCAAGCACCCCCGCTATCGATCCAACGCCGCAAGAACCTGTCTAGTTCCACACACCCCCTAACCCTCACGTGCCCAGAGTGTTTTATGCTGGCTGGAGGACTGCCCTTCTCCTATCACCATCAAGTCCAGAGACAGTGTTTTCCGAGATGATAGCTGCAACAGCCAGGAACTGAGGCTTCCCTCAAGGCCAAAGTGAGTCTTTTATGCATTATGTCATTCCTGACATAATGCATCACTCGGGCCAGCAGATTTTGAACGACCTGGTATCTCCCTCTTCCTACAAATTGCAACTTTCGCTCAACACTGAACGACTAGAAAAACTGTTTCTCCAAAGCCAGAGCCTGGTGTATTCAAAGCGAAATAAAATTTCACAACATCTGCCGATTATATTCATATCCCCGAAGCTAAATATTATGGGATATTGTAATCCCACAAGATAATCCCAGATTTAACATTCCAGCAAAAATACTATATTTTAATCCTGTAAACTTTATCTCAGTTTCAGCAAACTTTATCCTGTTTTCCAGCAAACTTATTAATTTTAAACTCATCATGATTAATTTTCATACCAACACAAATACAAAACATATTTTGACTAATTAATTTTTTTTAAGTAATGAAAAATATGCATATTTCGATCTAGCAATACACAAGTAAATGATTTTTTTTTTCAACCACTGAAAACTTATGTTAAATATTCATGGTAAAACCAAATGTCTTTTAAATTCAGGGAATAGAAAAATATTCAATCTGTATTAAATAATTTGTCCATATTTTTATGTGTACATTTCTCTATAAGTTTCCCAGCCTAGAATTTCAATAGTACTATTGTATAGGAAAATATAATAAAAGCTTGTTGAATTTTAAAATTCTATGTAAAGTAATAATTTGTTCCAAATTTATTGTAAAATAATAATTTGTGTGTTTAAAAAGCTGCACACTCACGTAGTTTTCAACAGTGCAAAGTGTTTACAAAATATATTGAGGACGAGAATAGAGCAGACAGTTGAGAGTTGAGTGCGTGGAGGAGCAAGCAAAACTTAGGTATCAAAAGCTGAAGAGGGTGACATGCGTGCTGAGTTGGAGCAGTCTACAATGCTGAAGAAAGTTTAGGCCATACATGGTGCGGGTGAGAGAATGAAAAATGGTTCAATAAATTGTCACTGTCTGCAGCATGAGCCACCATCCAGACATGCTCCCCTTTCCACTACCCTGGCCGACAACCACTCCTTACACCCCATTAGCGCTCATCGCTCAGACCCTACAGTCACCTGCATGCTGTAGAAGAGCGGGAGGGAGAATCATTACGTCCCCATACACCCCACCTCTCCAACAACTTCTCTCTGTGGCATGAATTGCCATCCCCACAGCTCTAGCCACTATACAATGAGTTTTCTGACCTGCCTTGACTCGCCTATCTATCACATATTTTATGTTTGGATCAAGCAGACTTCATTTATATTATTGAAATTTAAACTCACGCTAATGCATTGCAGTTTAAGGCCAGTTTGAAAACCATTTGTTTAAGAGGAAAAAAAACTTTAAATCTTAAAGTGATTTTTTAAAAAATATTGTAAGTTACTCAACACCATCAAAACTAGTGTACGTCGTTAACATTGTTTACATGGTTAAAAAAATTCATGAATATTACACTGTAAAAATGTATGATTTTTCACCGTAAAAATTGTTAGCATTGTCAAAACTATTAATAAAGATATTCACGTAAATATTTTAGCATGGGAGCAGCACTTGATACAAAATAACACACTCACATATTAAAATTAATTAAATTAAACTGAAGTTCTCGAAACATTATCCTATTTCCTAGAAATATAGAATTAATATGAGAAATCCCATAGAAATCTAATCCGAGAAACGAATTCCAGGAAACATCATCCAAGTTCCAGGAAATATAACACACTTCAAATACATTCTAAATAACATTAAAATGAAATTGTGACCCAAATGCCATTATGTTGTAAAATTCTGCGAAAAAAATATTTCAATTCCAGGAAATTACAACAATGAACTGGACAAATATATTAAATCATGCCCTAAATGTCTTTAAGCTGTAAAATTTCACGAAATTTTATCCCAATTCCAAGATATTTAATATTAAAAGCAATTAAAGAACATGAGAAACAAATACAAACTTGAATTACAAATCAAACACAACTCTTTTTAACACCTTATAATGATGAATTCAATTACAAATCGAACACACTTAATTAAACAAATAAATCATAAATAAAAAATGAATTAAAAATCAAACACCAACAGCCCACCCAGACTATCTTACAAATAAGAATCTATTGCAGATAGAAATTGAATTATTTATTATGTGTAATGCATTACCACCTAAATGTGAATGATGTCACAATTAAAAGGAATCAAACACAACAAACAAATTACATCACAAATAAAAGGAAATAAATGCAGTGGTTTATCGCTTAAATGCTAATCCAATGAAACAATAATCCAATCAAAAAGTGGATTTATTATGGAATAAATACAACATTCATTACCTACCCAGAGGTTTATTAAATAAAATAATATATTAAATATGATTAAAAATCTTTTATTTTCTATAATAATTTTACAATCACTGTATTACAATCTTTTAATATATTTATTCTTAACTCAAGAGTTGTGTGCTTTTGAGAAACCCCTCCATCGAACCAAGCACATATTTCTTTCCTTTTAATGATTTTATCAATCAATTAATCATTAGGAGAACTAACTTTTTTTAGTTCATGTTCGTAAAAACTGCCCTTTACAGTCTGTCCATCATAGGTTACTAGGTAATACACTCTGGGATGTGTTTGTCTAATTGAAATAATTTAAAATATTTTGTAAGACCAATTAACCGTAATTTTTTTCTCAAGGATTCGTTTCTACTTTGAGATACATATATATATATATTTGGCCAACTTTGAACGTTTGCTTTCTCTTGTCGATGACTTTAACATAATTATAAATAGTTTTCATTAAACTATTATCCGTAACTTCTTTGGGCACCATCTTGATAGTTCTATGATATCTGTAATTATAAAATTTAACTATTTCAGACAAAATGTCAACCCATTTGTAAGTCCCTTTCGACGTGAAATGTTTATTTATTAACTGCTTGATCGATTTGTTGTATCATTCCATAGCACTGGCTTTAAGTTCATAATATGCTGTGTAGTGATTAATACCATAATATATCATAAGTTTCCAGAGCATCACAGAAAAACAAACGGCTCCTCTATTGTTTTGGAGCGAATTAGGCTTTCTCTCTTTCAAAATGATCTTCATTGCATCGCTAACATGTTTCCCAGTTTTGTTTTTCAAAGGTATACCCCAACCATATTTCTAACAAATGTCTATTATGGTTAAAATATACTTATATCATTTATTTTGTTTGGAAAGCATTGTCATTTCACACAAATAGCCTTGAAAAATATCATTTACCCCTTTAGTAATAACTTTTCTTCAGGGATATATTATCCTTGCAGGGGCATGCAGCTCTTCAGAAATATTACTAAACTTCATTGGTAATATAATCATCTTCTTTCAGCTCTTCAATAATAGAAACAATTTCTTTTGTTTGCAAATTATTACCAGATTCTCTCGAAGCTATGAGAAGTTTTAATCTATCGATCGATTCATTAGGATTGTTCCAATATACAGGAGAAAACCGGTTGTCAATTTCATATTTATATATATTCCATTTCCGACTATATCTCCAATTAAATATAGTTTCGGGTGGTTTTCATCTCCTAAACAGTTATTCCTGTTTGTATGATGAACAAGTTCTTTATACTTCTGCAAACCAGTGTCAGAATATCCACTTGGAAAGTTTTTAAACAATAATTCAAACAATCCTTGACTAACATCAGATATGTAATCACATATTTTAATTTTATTGTCAGGCAATAACTTCATTACTGAACCTCCAAGGAACCATATGTTTCCATTTCGATAAACACCAAATGTATCGTGCAGAGGTGAAGAATGTTATAAAGATAAATAGCATGTGTTAATTGAGAAAGAGTTTGCTTTTCCTTTGTTAAAGGTTCTTCTTCCGATTTAATTTCCTATGGTGTTTCATTAAGTAAATTCAACACAGAATGTCATGTATCCACTATACTTGTAACAGGTTTAAATACTTCTTTGTTTAAAACATCCTATTCCATAAGAGTTCATTTGACTTGTAAATATTTCTCCTTCACAGGAGATATAACGTTATGTAATTCCGAAGCAGAGGCAGACATGTTTGATTATATTACGTTAAATTCAAACCATTTATATATTAATTAATTAATTGTATTTCTAACTGTTGCAGTAGGTCGAAGAGTTTGTGCTTTTTAAATCTTACTGACTTTACTTAAAACAACATCTAATTTAGCTGTAGTCTTAATGCTAAAATCATTAATAAAATAATTTATCCATTTTTCCATATCATTATTATGTTTTCTCTAATCTGTTTGCATTTATTAATCAATTCATCACTTATATATTTGTTTATTTGTTCCATCTGTGTTTCAAGTAGTTTTGTAATAGTAGCACTTACCACTTTATTAATTACATCTCTTTAATTATCTTGCATTTCTGCAAGTTATGCTGTAAACATTATGCTTGTCATAACATTGAACCCCTTACTAAATCCATTTAAACATTATTCTATTCTAAATTCATTACTCTGCAAATCATTACCAATATTGTTTAAAATGTTTGCTATTACACACTTGTTTTTAAAAACATTGTCATTCAAATCCACTAACTTTATTAATTTGTCTTGAATATCATTTGATTTCATTTTAAATATGTTTAGCATAATATTGTTTAAGTCTTCCACATAATGATTTCATACTGAATCATATCCTTCACAGCCATACTCACATAACATAATATATATCCGTTCAAATCACAATTCCCATCGTGATTTTTGTTTAAACAGATATTGTAATGATTATGTTTCATACTGATATGTCCAATCATTGAAATACTCATAGTTCTTCAGCTGGAAGTAAAAAACTGTCAAAACTATACCTATGTCTGCTTTTATATAAGGGAAGCATTGGTACAATCACTAAAAAACTGTATTTGTTTTTCCAACAGTAAAAACATATATATTTAAACTTTGTAAATGTTATATCGCCTCAAACACGATCATTGCAAATAAGTTGCACATTCATATGTCCATTTAAAACACAACTATCATATTTGCACTATCAAGCAAATTATGTTTTGGAATATATGCATAACTTTGCAAACCATAAAAACAACCAATGTTTGAATGTCGAACAAAACTAAAATATTGAAATATTGCTGTATTCACCCTGTGGTTCGCATCAAACATAGTTAAAAATAATTACTGAATTGGGTAATGCTTCATTCGGAGGCACTATATCTTCTATATTTGTAAATGGGAAATATAGCATTCCTTCACTTAACGACAAAATGGTCGCTACTATTGTTGTATTGTTTTCCACATGAAGAAGGACTGCTTATTATATATAGTATATTTGATGGTAAAAGAATGCAGTGTTTCTGTTCAATTATATTTTCTTTTGTATTTACAATTACCAGCAGATGTGCATTCTGTTTTATAACCTTAATTTCTACACAATTAGACAGTATAACATCACATATCATAATGTAACATATCGGAATGTAACATAACTTAATATAACATAATGTCTCATAATGTAACATATTATTATATAATGTATTGTAATGTAGTGCAACATATTGTAACTTAACATAACATATTAATGTAACATTAACGTATCATACTAATGTAAAAACTGTAAACACAAGTCTATATATAGGCACATATACAGATTAAAATAATGGCTTGTACTAAATGTATCAAAAAAGGAAGTGGTGTATTGAATACACTATTTAATAAATTACCAATTGAATTGCATTTACCAAAATACAATTATAGTGGAACAGGTACAAAACTTGCAAATTATCTGGCACAGAACAATCAAGGAATAAACTTTCTGGATAACACATGTAAAGAACATGATACAGTTTATGACCGAACAAACATTTTGAAAGAAAGAAATATAATGGATACAATTCTAGCCAATAAAGCAGCAAATATAAGTAATAATCCATCTGTATCAACAGGTGAAAAGCTGCGCATCTGGGTTGTTGGAAAGTCACGTGTGCAAAGATGAAGAGAGAAATGGGCTTAAAATATAAAACCAAATGAAAAACAAAGAAAGGAGGAATAATTTCATTGCTATTTCAGGCATTAATACCATTTGGATCAATTCTCGGAGGAGTTTCGGCAGTTAGTAGAGCAGTTAAATAAAAAGGTAAAGGAATGCATTTGAAACCCAATAAAGTTGGACAATGACGAAAAAACTCCAATTGCGGAAAAAAACACAGAAAGTCCTAAATAATCTTCCAAAATGTGCTTTAAAAAACAAAGATATCAATGTATTTGTAAAGAAACAGGATATTCCTTATTTCTGAGGTGTGTATATGAGAGACACCTTACCAAAGAAACCAAATCTTCATGAATGATAATTGTACATTTAGATTCGAAACAAAATGGAGGAACACAATAGGTTACATTAATTAAAAACAAAAATCAATGATTGTATTATGACAGTTTCAGTGATATATGTTCTCCAATTGAAATATGTAATTATTAAAAAAAAACACACAATTGAGGTACAATTACCAAATGGAACAATTACCAAATACAATAAATTGTGGTAATTTATGTTTACATTTTTGACTGTAAATAGGATATTTAGTAAGTGTAATTATAAAAAATTATATTAATAAGTCAATTATGTTAATATTAAGTGGAAATTCATCGCAATTGTGTGTGGTATATTTCCCTGTGTTGGAGTTAGATGGGGAATGGCAAACAAATCTAATCGAATTCGTAACCTACAACAGAATACAAACATTGATATGCATAACCAATCATTTATGGTTAACATTGGTGAAAAAACCTACACGATTGTGATTCTGGTGGGATCTTATGAGTTGGAAGATTTAGGACCATTCATAAATGCAGCATTACTTGAATATGTACGTTTCGAATTATGTGGAAATCCAAATATGTTAACTAGTGCAATGTATAGAAATGTCGATAATGATTTCTCAGAAGACAATTCAATTGCAAATAAGTCAGGTTACAAACTGAGAGTATATCCAGCTAATCAATTGCACGAATCATCAAAACAGGTTAATATATTGTCGGTAAATGTATGTTGCATAAATGTTAATATTGTAGTCTGTTCATATTTTAATGGAAAACTGACAAATTTACTACATGAATTCACATGTGCAGTGGCTCCAGGATATAAAATAATTGAAACACCAAATACATTGATATATCTGCCAGTAATAGTTAACTGTATTGATGAAATAGTTGTTACAATTGTCAGTCAAGATGGTAAACTGATTAATTTTAGAAACAAAGAAATTAACATCTGTTTACATTTTTAAAAAAGCTATATAAAAAGTTTCATTCCATGTGCATTACAATAAAAAAGGGTATTGTGTATAATACCCAATATGGACATAAAGTAGGTGGTTCTTTTAAGGAGTATCTCACTAACGAATGTATTTCGAAGAAAGGAAGTACATAAGGACGTAAATGCAAGCATAAAACATTCACTTTAAATAAGTTACCTGTGAAGTTAACATAAGGAAACAAATTGTTTTTAAAGGAATTAGGATATATAATTAATATAAATTGAAGAATTACTTAATGTTGAAGAACCAATCAGTTATGAAGATGCAATCACCAATACGAAAATGCATGTGTATGAATCATTCCGAGCAGGCCCCTGTTTATTTCCATCGGAAATAAGAATTACTATACAAAATCATGATATTTACAAATTAACATCAAAATCAAGTTAAAGATTTAGAGGAACAATTAAAAAGATAGCAGATGCAACTAATCCAGTAATTACAGAGATAGTGAGGAACAGAATACTTCATTTAGTCGATAGAATTGGATATCTGCTCAATGGTGTTGAAATAGACCAACACAAGATGTAGGGATAACTTCCACGATAAAGAACTTACTCTCGGAATCTGTAAACAATATTTATACAGGGCTTATGGCTGGGTGGAGCAATGCTAATAATTTTACACTACATATAAACCCAGGCAGGAAATACAAATTTGTTATACTGTTAAGTATGGTACTTAGCTTTGCTGAGGACTATAAACATGGAATATTAAATGCAAAACTAGAATTAGTTATTTTATTCGATATATACACTTGACTGCCATGTATGGTACATCTAATAACAAGGAAGGTATAACATTTGAATTACACAGTATCGAATGGTTAATGACATATACTGAAATTAACACTCATGAACTTCTAAAGTTTTTAAAATATATTGAAAAAGGGAAGAATCTAGGCATTGCCTTCAGATTGTAGGCTTTGGAGACATTTCCAATGCTACTTACATCACAAATGTCATTTGGATTGTGAAATAAAGTTTTTCATCTGAGAAAGCACGATGTGGCATTATTTGTTTGCAAACAAACCGACAAAACAATTTAAAATCTAATAGTTCAGTATGCAATAATTGTGATATGAAAAATATTAAATTGTATCTAAATAGTCAAGCTTACTCCTATATGTATTTAAATATAAACTTTAAAAATGGGGAATTCTTTATTTGCTACAATAAGTACTTAACATTTCAGGAAATTTATTATAACAAAATCAGCTCACCAATCCTAGAACATGAATAATTTAAAACCAGAGAAATGATATTTGTATTTAATGTAAGCAATTAAGATGACACAATTACCAATTATGTAATTGATTCACAAATAGAAATTATTGCAAATTCACCTATTCTAGCCAATACACAAGTTTGTATTCTGATAATTCACAATAGGTTAGCAAGTTACAATATAAGAGATAAGCTGGTGAAAATAATGAATTGAATCAGTAGGCAACAAATCATGGCTATGACGAGATATTTTGCATTGTGTAACGATTTCAATCTGTAGAAAATTTATCATTAATGAATTCACTATTACTGATATGGAAGAAAATACAACAGTATTCAGTTTTAAAGCAAAATTTGACTCTAAATATCTAACTCCCAAATACAAGAAAACTAATATATGGGTTACTAGCCATCACCATGGTTTAAAATGGGAGAGTGGATGTATGGAGTCTGAGAATGTTGAAGATAATTGCAAACATTACCTAAATATTTGGGAAATCTATGTAGGTGGACTCGAGAAAAACACATTTTAGAAAGTGTGTACAATGGGAAAGTAATAGATATTTAAAAAAAAAAAATACAACTGCCCATCATTCAAACAATCACCTACGCAAAACACACAGATCTAATCCAATGTTTTTCTCTGCAGAGGAAAACTCTAAATTAATGCTAACTTGGGCAATGATGTCTGACTGGGGGTGAAATGATGATGATGATGATTCTCCTCCTGAATCACCTGTGGATATTATTCGAGTGATATGGAATTATTTGGGATGAGTAAAATCTAGCATAAAAAGTATTTGATTGGATATAATCCAATATTTCTTAAAGATGGATCAACAAGATAACAAAATCACCTGTCATGCATACAGATCTCTAAGTGTAAATTGAATATCAGCAAGTTATTAACACGCTGAAGTAAACCATTTTGACTTTGTTTTGGAAAGAAATAGTTTTAGTATCTTTGTGACATTCCTACTGTAAACATGTATTTCTCCCACCCAACTGGTATTTACATCTGTAACCCCTGGGAACTCAGGTGTAAATTACTATTGTTTGTTTAATGTAATAATACATCATTTTGGAGAGATATGTGATGGGTTGTTTCATTAAAAAAAATATCCAATGTCCCTTAGAGGGTGAAAAATGCAATGATTTAATATATTGTCCAGATCTGAAAGAATGTCCTGTATACCATATGTGTCCGAATACAAGTCTACCAGTGAGCATCGAAGAATTGTATTCGCTCTTTTATGAAACTATTTCTGATTTACCAGAATGTATAATATTACTTGCACCCGAATACACGAAAAAATTATAATAATCAAACAGATGAAAATACTTTAAGTATTTCCAAGGAGAGAATAGTAAACATATTATGTAAATGAAAATGCTTTTGTAAACACACAGCTATGAGAAACTGTATTTTGTAAGAAAAATGTAACAAAATTAATGGTTTAAACAATTTTTTCTGTTTTACTGACTTTACGAATGCATGAATTGTAATACTCCCATATTCTGACAATCAAATGTTACATAAACTTTGTTTGCGTGCATTTAACAATCAAATATAATGTGTTTGCACATAAAGGTTTGTGTGTGGGATAGTGATTAAATAAACCATTAGTAATTTTAAAGTGATTTAAAACATAGAACTCGGTAAGTGTTATATAATTCAGAAGTATTGTGTTTAAAATGAATAATATAATTGAATTGCTTCCTGGAATAACCTATAACTACCTATAAAAGGTGTGCACCTTGCAGTTTCATTCAATTCTTGGAATAGTATAGAAGCAATGATGTCTTTGCTGTGTCGCTTCTGCGGTAAATAATTTACAGTTCTGCAGAACTTACGACGACATGAAAGAACTAGCAGTGGAATGAAATCTTCAGGAAAACAGTTTCAGTGTGATATCTGACAGAAACAATTTTTTCAGAGTGATGCTTTAAATAGACACTGTAAAACTTGCAAGACTGGTTCTCCACCTCCACAATCTGCTCCAGAATCTACTCCAGAATCTGCTCCACATTCTGCTCCTCAGTTATCTCTGCAGTTAGCTCCACACTTAGCTCCACAATCTGCTCCACATAGTCCAGCTAATGCAAAACACTTAACATTTTCAGCTCCACCCACTGAATTGCCTCCACAAATTTGATATGTTAATACAGGGATGAAAAGTAATTCAAGTTCCGACTCTCCAGCTTCATCATCCAATCTCAGATACGAGATACTGGCTACGGCATTCGCGGGTAGGCTAACTGACATGTGGGTAGATAACGATAGGCCTAACAGTGATGCAGACTTTTCTCGTTTTTTTCACAAGGTGCAGAATTACTTCAATAGATTTAACTAAAACATCACTCCGACCTATTAGAATTAGTATAACAGTAACGTGTAAGTAGTTGAAATCCCTCAGAGTGGAGGAAGGCACTACAGAAACCTTTTATTTTCAAAGTAATTCCCTTCTAGTCCTACACTCATCTGATGTTGGTGAACTTTATGACAATAACATAGTGCCTTACTTCACAACCAGACGAAGAATTTAGTGCTTGTGGAAGTGGATGGACTTAACAACTGACATCAAAAATGGATGTGCATATCTCTCAATACCAGATATTCACCACTGGTGGTAAATACACTAAGTAATCCAAGTTTACTAGCGATAAAAAGTCTTGAAATCGGACACTGCTTCATTACTCGCCTCGCTTCACCCTCATCGGCTCTCAAGACCCCCGTTTTCGAGAGCCGCTCAAACTCTTCACTCGCTCCGATGTACAGATAAATATTTTTGATATAAGGTTTTAATACAATTGGAAATCCGTAAATTTCCTGTTCCACCAAACCCAGAATGTGTGTAGAGTCTCTAAACTGCGAGCCTTGCCTCACGTCAGTATGATGTGAACGTCAAATTTCCTCCGCAAACTTTACACTTCTTGTATACCAGTGCTTCATTCTGTCGGCTGGTTTATCCCTGTGTGATATTATAGAATTCCTGTCTACATTTTTTTCTGCAACACTACTCTCAATGGCATAAAAAAGTCAGCTCTGTTATATGCAATACCGCCAATGAGATAGTTAGATGACATAATAGCATCTACAAGTCAATTAAACAGATAGTCTATTAAACTAACGAATCTGAAATTATAACAGCCAGCGAGCCAACACCTCATCTAGAATCTACTGTGAATAACCTCTCACAGATTTGAGAGAAACGAGTTCGTCTTCCTGCAACATCAACCAAATGTTACCAAATTCGTTCCCAGAAAACAAGATTGGCTGTTTTTTTCTGTATATAAATAAATATTTTTAATAAGAATGTGATTTTTGTATATGCAAATAAATATTGTGTTTGTTGGAAAAATGGGATATATTAAAAGCATATTTCAAAGTGAATGTATGTTTCATTTATCTCCAAATTGTAGATCTGGAAGTTTATAAACATACATCTTAAATAACGGGCGAGTCAATGTTTTCACAAAAAAGAAAAGTAATATATTTTAGCTTGGTTTGTAGCTTTGCAGTTTGTTTGTGTAAAGAACATTTATTTATTCGTGGGTGTTACCTTTTTACAGATATATCTTGAAAGATGCATATCAACATAACAAAACCAAAATTACCTGGTTAATTGATATGTTTTAAGTGAGCAGAAATATTTGGATGTGTACTGCATACGTGCTTTTTCATTCAGTCGTTTTAATGGGCGTGTGTTTGTTCGCAACAATTGGCGAATCACTTTGTCTGAGCGCTTTCCATAACAGCGAACAATACTGTCTCGCTATGAAATCAGTTTGCATGAATAACACATAAAAATACCGACATCGCTAATATTTAACCCAGTATAGACTATGGAGATTCGCGATGAATAAACGATTTTGTGCCTTAACAGAAAACAAGACGAAATAAATAATTTACTTATAGTATACGATGTTTAAAGACAAATGTGAAATACAGTTAATGGGCATTAACAAACACTGACAATTTTCACGAGATATTTAAAACACATAGAAATGGCATTTACTCTATATCTGCCTTTATTGTGTAAATCAGTTAATTTGGTGTTTATTCAGAGAGCAAATGTATTTGACACTTTGCTTGAAGCTTGTAGGATTCCTACAGCTGGGACGTGTTCAGGACATGTATAAAACTAAAGCATTGCTAGTAGCAGCCCTTGTCTTAAGCGAGACAGGCTGGCTGCCTTAAGACAGTTCGGCAGGGCGGTGCATTCCCTTGACAAAGGAGCGAGGTCATCCCTCACCGGCTAGCATTCTGTTACAGGTACACGCATCACATCTTTTCCTTATAATTTGACCAATCCTCCACTAACGTTCTGTGGGGTGTATTCTGTTTGCTGAAACAGAAGAAAAAAGGAAACTGCGTTGGAGTTCGTAACGACAAAGTGGACGAACGGTACAGCAACAAAACAATTACACGACCGCCATCACCCCTGGGTATTCCTCGACTAGGGCCTCTGTGGGTGGCTGGCAGAGGCGCGTCTGATTACGTTGGCCGCCCGCGCAGCTCCAATTGGCCACAAGATTGTGAAGTCAGTTCCGGCGCTAAAGATTTTGAGTTTATAGAAGAACATTACCGACCGTTCGACGGGCCTGTGATTGGCCGGTCATTGTGAGGTATCACTCCAGAATAAAATTGTGTATTTCGCTTGTATTTAAGCTCTGGGTGCAAGCTCATCGGCCAGTACTGTAGCCTGGGAGCTTCACTTGAGTTAAGTATGAATTTGTAAAAATTGATTAAATCTCAGAACGATCCTTAAGGTCTCAGATAAGGAAGGACATGTTAAAAGTCCTTGTGTAGGAGTCCTTAGGAATAGGCGCTATGTCAGAAGCGCATGAAAACTTTTAAATTTGCCATTTATCTTTTTAAAAATGTGGAATTTGAAGTGAAGAGAAATATTGTCGTAATTAAAAAAAAAAAAAATCCTGAAAATGTCAGTTTTTTAAAATACCAGAATTTTAGTGAAACTTGGGCGTAGATTGTTCGCCAATAGTTCTGGTATAGGGATTTTAAATATCAATTGTGCATATTGCAAGAATATCTTTGAGAAACTGTAAAGTATTCCTGAAGTACGAAATTATTTTGATTATAGCAGAAATCAAATACTGTTTAGCAATTGCATAATAACTTTTGACAAAGGTATAAGTTCAATGGCTGAAGATTTGATTTATACAGCCAGTAATTTATTCTTGGAAAATAAACTCTTTTTGTAATTTTGCATGGATATAGCAAAAGGTAAATACAGGTTTAGAAATTGCTTCAAAAAGTTTAATGTGAAATGGCTGATGATTTCCTTTATACAGCCAGTAAATTAAGTCTGATGAAACAAATAATTTTGTAATTTTGTTCGATTATAGCAAAGATTGTGTAGTAATGGTAATAAGAGGTAAAATCTGCCGATAACTTTATGTGGGAATTAATATTGGTCATCTTTTTTTTTTTTTTAATTTGGAAGAAAATAAATAATTATTGTATTTTGAGATTTTATAGTATTTTATGGCTCCAAGTGTTTAACCAGAAATCGTATGATTTTCTTTCCAATTGTAGGGAAAATCCATAAAATGAAACTTTCGTAATTTTATTGTATGTATAAAATTGAAAGTAAAAAAAAAAAATTGTTTTTAAGCCTTACTTTTGGTTGTTTAGCCAGAAATGGTTATTTTCAGACTGCAAGGACATTAAGAGAATTTTAGATACAATAATCTAGAAGATACTCTAAAACATCAGTATTGCTGAAATTGTATTGCGCTCTATATATAGCATTTTGTATAATTTTATAGATTTCTGGAAAAGTACAATTTTACAGTATTGTAAAAGTTATACTTATCAGTATTGCCTAGATGATATTATTCCTTATATAGCATTTTGCGCTTAACTTTTATATTATTTGCAGAAAAATTATATACATATTCTTGTGCATTGAAAAGAAACGAAATACTTACCAAATAAAAGAAAGTTACAGTTTTTCATGTGTTTTGCTGTTGGGGTTTTCGGGGTATGCTCCTTACACCTTGTCTTGAAGGCATTGTTTTGGATTTGTCCAATGTTTATAATATTTTGTTTGTGATGCTGGGCTGATTTGAATGCCCCATGTTGCCACGCCCTATAGTTAAGGCGTCGCATCTGATAACGTTTGTGACATAAAATGTTATTGAAATATTGGTCATGTATAAGTTTTAAAAAGTGAAATATTTCCCAGTTAAAAGAAAAGCTGTATTGGTCAATAAAGATAGGTAGCTCGTACGCTGTGCACTTTAGGGTTCTCAAGGCTTCCATGACCATAACAATTTCCCCATTGTAATTTATTTCATTTATGAATACCCGCGAGTCAATTTTTCTTTTATCTACACATTCAATTTGTTTAATTAAATGAGCTATACTAAAACTGCAATTTTATACTCCTTTCATTTATTAGATTTATGTCTACCTCTGGACACTAAATAATAACGTGACAAATCAATTATTACTATACTCAGTTTCTAGGTCATATGTACGTGGTGTTACATCTGCCAAGTAATGCTTCCAAACAATTAATCAGTTATTTATGGTTCCGAGTGGCTTAATAGAGTCTGGTATTATGGTAGCCGAAGAGTATTATAATTTTTACGTTAAGTGTCCACAGTATAATGTTTTGTTATTCAGGTAATTATTGATTTTACAACATAATTTATGGATACTATAGATTTGTTTTATGTGCAAGGCACGTAAGTAATTTTGCCATGTTGAGCATGGTTGATTACTATAGTTTAAAATGAAAACTATACGCTGAACATATGCCAAGCTTTAAGTATATTGTATATTTATGATAATAACCATTTAAATAACAGCCTTGTGACATACCATGGCTCACATTTCAAAAAGCCATGAAGAAGTTCTAGACAGTAATTATGACAATGTGCAATTTAATTTAAGCACTAGTGGTTGTGAAAGAATATACTTTGTTAAAAATTTTTAGAGACGTAGGTATCGACAACAATTCCCAATAACTTAACTTGCACAAAAATGAAAATGTTTCATAGAAAGTCGGCTAAAAGATTCTAAACGTTTCTCATTTTCACCCGATGAATAATTCTATTTTTATGAAATGCTGGAAATGTACACTCTAAATCTGAATCAGTGAGCATTTCACTGTTTCAATAAGTCAACTGTAACTGACTGATTCAACAGTCACTTCAGTGGATTTAACTAATGAAAAGGTGAAAAAATGCCAGATTCCCTTCACGTTTTGATTCAGTGACATTTTCCACTGATTCATCAGTCTTTTTTTTTTTTTTTTTTTTTTTTTTCCACTGGTTTTCAGTGGTATCTGCTGAAAAATGTGTGTTTTTTTTTTTTTTTTATTGGTGTCACACAAACGTTTCTAGAAAACAAGTTTCCAAATATTTTGCATAAAAGGCAAGGCTACTGGAATAAACAATTTGAGTGATATGATAGTGTCCAAGACACAACTATAGTGTTTCTCCAACAGTAACCTCTTTGTCGACGAAGCTAACGGTTAGCACACTCAGACCATAGCCTTCATTATCACTACCATCCCGGAATTCACCTTGAGTCACATTCGCAAAACTTTGGACGATTAAACTTAAGGCAACATGACCGGAACTCGAACCCGGGTCCTCCCGAATGCGACTCCAGTGTGTTGTCACGACTACTTTTTTTTTTTTTCCTTGGCGTGTAGACTGTTGACGGTTAATAGGACACATCATGAAACAACCTCTGATAGGACACATCATGAAACAACCTCTGAAAAATGCCCCTGGCATTAAAAGCATCCACCCTAACGGTCACATTAACTGCCATACACCCAGTGGAGAAACAGTCCGATGTCCTCAATCGCATAACGTGTTAGGTTCAAATCTGTGGACACTGAATATATATTTTATTTATTTTAATTTTATGTGTATAAGAGTAAGATTTGGCACTTAAGTAAAATATTTGCGTTCTTAACAATTAAACAGTTTCACATGATAGTCTCACGAATAAAGTGTTCGGGAAAATGTTTAAGTTTATTTCTAGCGGAAAGATACTAAACATACAGAAAAGTAGATCTTGAGCAGGGCTACCGAAAGTGTTCTGACATGAGCGAACAGGCAATCGTAAACTACGAGAGATCATTCTTAGGCTACATAATGATCTATTCAAATTCGACAAGTTTTAAATGTCCGTAACAGCACCCACGTTAGGAAAGCGCCCTATGTACGTAAGTCAAGTTACACTACGGGACTGCACGTAAGGATGCCGGCTCTATGTTTCCCCCAGTTCCATTGGGAGGGAAGGGTACACATCTCCCACGGAAGTTACCTTCGTCGTGCGCTCGATGCACTGCCGGTGACATTCATTAGTAATGCGACACCCCATTCAACCTCGAGGGCTGCTTTCCGAAACTCAGTTTTCGTGGAGAGCCGCCCTGCCCCCTCCACCACTCGCCAACACCACCGCCCATTCAGGGGAACGCGTCACAAAAGACACCGGCGCTGAATTATTTCTCGGCGAACCATTTGCCCGGGACTCGGGGAAGAAAAAATTTTTCGGGACACCAACAGTGCGGAGATGATGAAAGTTTCAGGGCGACCTTTGCCCCGGGAGGTAACGTGCACTCAGTAGTACCAGGAGTAGACTGCCGAGAATAATATTAACGTCGTCGGATTTCAACAACTTTGTAGGGAAACACATGCATAAGATATTAAACTCGTAGATCTTTTATTAACTATGTTAGTGAAGTAGACGTTGTTTCAATTAATTTATCACAATAAAAAATACATTTTTAAAATCAGAGCTTAAAAAAAATTGTTTTAAATGCCTTTAGGTAAAATATTATAGTTAGAAACACATTTTTTGAGTTAGTATTTTAGAAAACACTTTAGCATTGCATTTCTTTTACAACGGGATGAATAATTTTTGATTCTGTTTAAATATTAGAAGACCAATTAGAGATTATTACAGTATTAATATTCTCGTTGGCCTAGTTCATAGGCACAAGTAAGGTAAGGACACAAGGTCTGTCCCTCCAAACCCGCAAAGCAGTCTAGGCATCATCACAAGTATGCGAAACAATATCAGCTAAAAAACAACTTTTTCAAATAATGCATTTTATTATTACCTACTAGTATAATAGTTATGACGGTTCACGTATTAAGAAACGGAGGAACGGAGTCACAGCCGGCTGGCCACTACCATGTTGTGACGTCATCCGGCCGCCATTTTGATCTTGGTAAACATAATCTTGACTTTGCGCCCGTGACCTTGTCTTCGTGTCCATTACCTCGAACGACCTTAAATCCAAAAATTCGCAAAAGTCCTAGAATATTCAAAAATATATATAATAAATATAAAAAAAATAATTAAAAATCAAAAAATTAAGTACTAATTTCTTTTCTAATTTTCAAAAAAGTTTGGGGAAAAATTTGAAGACGTAAGTACAGGAGGTTTGGTGTTGAAAACAAAGATGGCGGAGCACACAGTCTCTCGGCAGGATGACCAGCGGACGACTGACCCCATTCACTATTTTTCCATTGGTTATTTAGTCAGCTGTCCTCCAGCCCCCTCCTCTTCGCACTATGATTATTGTCCATTGTTTTCAACATTTGTCCACTAAAGAGAGATAATAACTTACGTTTTCAGTATCGCCCACCAGAGAGCACTGGTAACTCTCGTGTTTCGGGCATCGGCCGAGTGATCTGTCATTCCAGCTGCACTTTCCCGTGTATTGGTTCTGCACACCACGAACGAAGCTTGGAAAACGCCTGGCATGTAGAGACACCGGTATAAACGCCCTGAACAAGCCTCGAAAGCAGCGCAACATCGCCTATCCCCAACACAAGGATCTCGAAACCATGTTTTTGGCAGACAAGATACTTGTGCAGAAGGGCGATGAGATAAGAAAATTGTCAGATGCCAGACTCAGAGAGAAAATTTCGGCATTGGGTACTTTGAATATTAAGAAAGCCAAAGTGAATATGGTAATGGGTGCAAAGAGCAAGAGGATGGCACAATATAAATTGGGAATGGGTGCAAAGAACAGGAGAAAGAAACAGCAGCAAATGGAAACTGGTGCAATGAGCAAGAGAAAAGTACAAGTGAAACAAATGAAGAAGAAAGCAATGCAAAATCAAGAAATTGTCTAGCGGTGAAATTTTACCATTGCTTCTGCCTGCTCTCGGAGCCCTTGGGGGTCTAATCGGAGCCATGAACAGTATCATCCAAGCTGTCGAAACAGCATCAAATGAATGGAAGCGGTTGTCCGAGGCCTAAAGGCACAATACAAACATCGCCATGGGGGAAAAACAGCCAAGGCTTTACCTACGACCATATCCAGTATGTGGCAGATGTGTGGAAAAGTAATGCATCAAGAAGAAGGGGTCATGAATTCACTACCTAAAAGACCATCAACGAATGTGGATTTAGAACTGTATGCACCCAAACGGAAAACATCACATTTTAGGGTAGTGTTTATAAGAGACAAATTGTAACCAGAATCAAAATGTAACTAATTTGCCATAATTAATCTGGGCACGACCAAAGGGCATATGTAAAACGAAGAAAAGTGCAGACTATTATGACAGTTTTAGTAGTTTCCATCCTCCGCCCGAACTATGTGGTGCATCTTCATTGACATATAATAATGAGATGGAACAGGTGCAAAACATGTGGAACTGCAAACATTTTAGCCTTTGTTTCCTTGCACGATCGAACAAATAAACTGAACAAAAAACTTAAATCATCGATCGGGAACCATCAGTCATGTCGATAATGATTACCTTGATGGGACACAGCTCCAAGCTCCGTGTGGTACACTTCCCGCTACTAGACTTGGAGGAGGAATGGTGCAGTGGCGTGGTCGATTTTCAATCATATAATGTTGATTACAAACATCGATTTAATATACAGTACGTTGTACGTGAAAAAGGGTATTGTTTTCCATGACATGTCGCTACCTGAATGTTCTTATGAAATATACGACATTGCAAGGAAGATCAAAGATTCGCTGTTCCCCGATACAAACTTCGATCATTGTGGAAAATCCCAATACTCTGAAGAGTGCCATCAAATGCAATGAAAATATTGACTTTATAAAACCAGATACGATCGAACCGATACTAGGGTTCGAGCCACGCATCTACGAAGCTGGAAACACACACGAGTTATCACATACTGTAAAACATCTTGCCGGTCAATTTGATATGAATTAAATGCAATTTGGCCTGCGGCACAGACTTCAATGGCAGGCCGCCGAGCAATGTGCTACATGAGTTTTCACCTATGGTCACCCGGTTTTAAACTGGTTGTGACATTACAAAACAACATTTATGTTCTGGTCGTCGCGAAGAGAGAGATGTGGTAAACTTTAGAAATGAAGAAATCACATTTATGCCCGTATTTGTGTCAATGGGAATAAGATTCACGATATTCAGAAACAATAAAAAAAATCCATCCAAAACCTGCTATCAGTATACCGCAGGTCAGCAAGGTGTTGAGAATTGTAAACAAGACTTTCCTCCGCAGTCTTGGTTTCGAAGTTGATCGCCATGGAAGACTACCTAAACATCGAAATTACAGTCATTTTTAAGACAGCATGACCAAGGTGGCACTTCATGCATACCAGCTTTTCTTGATCGGACCTTACTATCGGAAAGGCTACTATCGTAAGTTTGGATCATGGTTCAACAACAAGATATCAACACTGTTACTTGCCAGTCATTCATGCGAATTAGAGAGACTCTTGACGAAAGAAGACAGTTTCAAACTGGCATCAACGAAAATTTAAAGCAATGATATTATTCACTTGATCGATCGCCTCACATGTTTTCCTAGTAATGTCGAGGTGGGCCAGTCGCGAGATGTGGGCATAACCTCGACGATCGAAATTTACCTCGTACTCACGCTGAATGAGCTTTCTATGGCCAAGATGGCAAGCTTGGGAATCGAGAAGATTACAGTGTTCCTATACAAGTTCTTGCTCTCGATGCTGCTGCGATTTGCCGAAGACTACGAACACATTATTATAAACCCAATGCAAGATTTGGCGCTGATTCTAGCCAATACACATGTTGACACCATATTGGATATGGGTTAAGTTTTATTATACTCAGGTTGGTAAGCTCAATGCTTTTAGTTTGCAACTAAAAATTTTCGCCACTAGGCAAGCGCTAGTGTCGCATGTGTATAGGCTGTTCACGGTAAAATGAACACTTTTGAAAGCCCTGCTTAAAAAGCTACTTATAGGCATGTTGTGTCTTCTTTCGCATTATGTAAAATTAACATTACCACGGGCCTCAGCACTTTATTCATGCGTCGGTCAAGTGAAATTGTAAAATCATTAAGAAAGCATGTATTTTAAAAATACGCTCATTTTTACACGTGTGTGCATTAAAAAAGCAGAAAAGAAAATAAATTATCCAAGTTACCACAATTGGCTACCTAACACCTTTTATTCGACGTTAAGTTACGAACTACTTTCAATCCTTCGTTACCAATTTTACTCGGCAAATGTCACTCAGTGCCCCCATTAAAATATGTGAAGGAATGACCAGTACCTTTTTTCTAAGGTTGATTTCAAAAGTGCTCACTTTATCGTGAACAAGCTTTATCAGATATGTTTCTATTTTCCACGTAAAAAAAAAATAATTGCAATTATCACAAATCAAGTATAAAATAACTAGGTAACTAAGTAAAATATTTCTCTTTCATTTCTCACGTAGCTCAAAATTTTAATTGAAAGTGGCCTCTTTGAAAACTGAGCACCTAGTGGCGGGAATTTTTGCTATACCAAAACTCTGCTATAATAAATCACATTTTGTTCCTGACCTGAGTAGAACTAACCTTATGCAATCTGTATGGTGCGCAGAACATACTGATTCAGTATGAGTGCGATTTATAATCAGGTGAACGAGTATTGGTATTCTGAATTTTGTTGAAAATAGGGGTCAGATTTGTCGTAAATATATTTTTGTTCATTGAAACGAAACTGTTAACATTCATTTGATAAATAGTTTAAACCATAAAATGTAGAGGAAAAGTTGTTTTTGTTCATTTCGTAGCTTGTAACACAAATACAGTATACTGCGCTTAGACTCTAATTCAACGCTTTGAGTCTGCATATAACATTCATGTGCCGGAATTTGAGTGCTATATTTTGAAAACTATAATGGTTTGACATCGAACAACTGCATTAAGGGGGCGCTTTTTAAAACCTCTCTCAGACAACCAAATTCCAAGAGGCTGTTCACGGTAGAGTGAGCAATTTTGAAGTCCTAGTTACTTTTTTTCTATCAGCCATTTTTCTACCTCCCACCACATTTTAAAATATATATTACCATGTTAGTAATAAACACAGTGTATATAGTTTACCGGAACCGAAACTTTTATATCTAAAGCTACAATAAAATATATTTATTGACTATTATTCCAAATGAGAGGGCTTCGAAAAGTGCTCACTTGACCGTGAATAGTATATACCTGCCAACGTGTAACACGTTTTTGTTAAATAATCAAAAGTAAAAAATTAATTTTTACAACAAAATTGAGTCTTCATCAAGATTAGTACCTATAAACATGCGAAGGTACATGTATATTTGTATGTTTCATAAAGCAATGCGAGGTATGCAATATGTTACTTGTAGTGATATAAACAATTTTGGCGACTATTTCCCAAACAATTATTTGCAAAAGTTTTAAATACATTTTCTATGTAGACCGACGACAAATCGCCCACTGATCTCAACGAAAGCCTGCGAATTAATTTTTGCGAGACAGTGGCTGAAATGCTAAGTTCGACGAAAGTAACATTTGTTGTTTACGAATCGTGTGCATCACCTATCAAAAAACTTAGAACAGTTTCTCGGACATAAAGAAAATCACATTTTCAGTTTGGAATCAGAAATTAAAAATTACCATTTACCGGTTGAGGGTTATGAAAACCATTATTAGTTCCTTGTTTCTGTTAATTATGTATCCTTCCACGGTGCAAAAGTTATCCCTGCCATCAATTTTTGGACTAGAATAGAAGCGCCGCTCTAACTTATATACATACAGGAAAAACTATTTCGAATATAATGTTTTATAAATGGAACATATTTTTCGTATTTTATGTTATTTAAAATTCTAAACATGCTCTTCCTGGTTTAAATTGTTTAATTGTACCAGATTATTATTTTACTATACAACACAGAATCTTTAAACGGCATAGCCACTCTAGAACCACATGGATTATTGTTTTATATGCGGATATTAAGTGGCACGGAAAGTAAATAGTCAGACCCGAGAATTATAAACCGAGACTGAATAGATTTCCGAAAGATGCTTAAGCGAGTCATGAAAAATTGGTTTCAAGTAGCTATCTGAGACGCGTCTACACAGCCACCCATACAGCTGCTGCAGTGGGCGTCTTCCTTTCGCTACACCAGCGTTGCATATACGATGTTCCGTTTACGAAATCCTTCCCTCCACATGAGACGCACACGCCGATATTATGTTAGAAGCTAATCACGGTAATGGATCCTGCCTACAAGGTTCAGCCTCAAAGCTTTCCATTGGCCTTTTCGCTCCGAACGTTCCCTCCAATATACAATTCCCCCCCCCCCCCCCGGTCCGTGGCATCACCCTGCCCCTGACCTCATGTTAAAAAAAAAGAACTGCTACTGATGAACATAAAACGTACTACTACGATATTACGTGTTTCGATGCAGCTAGCACGTTCTTCGATTGTTGTGTTTCTTAAAAAAAATTTTTGGGAATTGTAGACTGTCTACAATTTCGAAATTTTTTTTTTACATATATATAAATTTATGAACGAATAATATTTTTGTCCAAACCCGCTCCCTGTACAGAGTTAGAAACATCTCTAAGACTAATACATCGTATTCATTAAATTATGAGTTATAAGCCTACATCTCATAAAATGTGTTTCGTAAGGATTTTTTTTTTTTTTAATATGGCTTCTAAATTCTCGTATAAAGCCTGTTCACCATAAAGTGAGCACACTTTTGAAATCAACCTTAGAAAAAAGTCACTGGCCCTGCCTACATATATTTTAATGGGCGTACTGACTGACATGCGTACGGTAAAGTTGGTAACGAAGGATGGAAAGCATTTCCGTAACTTAACGTCGAATAAAAGGTGTTAGGTAACCAATTGTGATAACTTGGATAATTTCTTTTCTTTTCTGCTTTTTTAATGCACACACGTGTAAAAATGAGCGTATTTTTAAAATACATGCTTTCTTAATGATTTTACAATTCCACTTTACCGACGCATGAATAAAGTGCTGAGGCACGTGGCAGTATTGTTTTAATATGAGGCGGAAGAAGACACAACGTGCATACAAGTAGATCTTAAGCGGGGCTTTCAAAAGTGCTCATTTTACCGTGAACAGCCTACATATATATTTCAATAACGTGTTATAGTGTATTCGCGGTTTCTTCAATTTTAAAAATAAAAACCATTGACAAAACACCCTCATATATGACATGATGGTTGCTTCCTAAATATGCTCAGCGTTTTGCACTTCTGTTGGCATTTAATTACCTTATTTTTGGGTTGTACCTACAAACAATAATATTTCATTAGTAAGTAATGTGAATAACGATAGACAGAAAACTGACGCGTTGCTAATTTCCAGTAATAAATAGTCTTTATGCAAAATATTATTACACTGAGCGTGCACGAGTGCTGTGCGTCGGTCCTTCTGGCGTGATTTTCTAAGCTTTGTTTGCACGGCGAGGAGAAACATCCTGCAACAATTAGAACCTCAGCAGAGCTTCGGGAAAGTTGGAAGTAATCGCGAATGGGCTACATCGCTTGTTTATGTCCGAGTGTCTACGATTCTGTACTTATCGCCACTTACGTAGCTGGCTGGAACTGCACACAAGCACGGCTCACTGCCCAGTACCTTGACTATCTTCCTCGTTACACGCTGTTCACGGTAAAGTCAGCACTTTTAAAAGCCCTGCTTAAGATCTACCTGCATGAACGTCGTGTATTCGTACGACTTATGTAAGATTAACATTGCCACGTGCCTCATCACTTTATCCATGCGTCGGTCAAATGAAATTGTGAATTTGTTAGACAAGTAAATATTCAACAAACCTGCTCATTTTTACGCTTGTATGCATTAAACAAGCACAGAAAGCGAAATGTATGATTTAAGTTATCAGAAATTATTACCTAAAACTTTTTATTCGACGTTAACGTACGGAACTACTTCCCATCCATCGTTACCAACTTTAATAGGCGCATGTCACTCAGGGCGCCCGTTAAAATATATGCAGGTAGGGACAGTGACTTTTTTCTATGGTTGATTTAAAAAGTTCTCACTTTATCGTGAACAGCCTTTACAGAATATTCCCGGTAAAGTCAGCACTTTTGAAGGCTCTCTCATTTTGAATAATAGTAAACAAATATACGTTATTTTAGCCGAAGACGTTAACTTCAGAGTGCGGTGGTATGCAAACACTGTGTTAATTACTAACATGGCAATATTTATTTAAAAAGATGGTCAAAAGATAAAATATGGCTGAAAGGTAAAAGTAACTACGGCCTCAAAAGTGCCCACTTTACCGTGAACAGCCTATAACCGATTAATAAACATTGCTACAGCTCGAGAATATGAATGGTTTATATTATCGACACACATCAAACGCACTGGTCGCGTCAACTTGAAGTACGGCGTAAATAGTATGGTATAGATCCTTCGAGGACAAACCGGCTTCCGGCTGTGGCTCGGTGGCTCGACCTTGAATGACCTTAACCTCAACTTTTCCCCCGTTTTTTCCCCCAAAAATCGCTCATTTTCGTATAAAATCGTACGTTTTATTTTAAAATGCCTTAAAATTCCCCTCTTTTCCCTACGAATGTCCCGTTTTTTTTCTTCTAAAAATGTCTCGTTTTTCCCTAAAAAGTGCTTGCTCCTAATTGCGGCTGACGTATCTCCTCGATGCGGCTGAGAAATCCGCATAATAAGTCGATAAAAATAAATTTATTTTAACAAATTAACTTTATAAAATATATGTTTACAACTAACAAATTTAAAGGCGTAAGTATTAAGTGTTATATATCACCGGACTCGTCTTTTCAAGGCGCATATGATCGGGACGTCATATCACCAAACTGCCTTGTAATATTCATTCTCTCTCATTCCACCACTTTCTCTCATTCTATCTCTTTCTCTTATGTCTCTCTTTCTTTCATCTCTCTTTCACTATCTCATTCTATCTCTTTTTTTTAGTTTGTCTCTCTTTATAATATTCTATCTCTTTCTCTCCTCTTGTGTTTGGCTTTTTTCTCTCATACCACCTCTTTCTCTCATTCTATCTCCTTCTCTTTGGCCCCCTTCATTCAAAATCTTTCTCTCATTCCATCCCTTTCTTTCGTTTCTCTCTCTTGCCTCCTCATTCAATATATTTCTCTCATTTCCATCTCTTTCTCTCCTCTCTTGCCTCGAAATCTTTCTCTCTTTCGCTTTCTCACTTTACTTTCTCTGGTGTTTCTCACATTCGCTTCCTCTTGTTTCGCTCATTCCACTTCTTTCTCTCTTTCTCTCGCGCATCTCTCATTAAATCTATATATCTCCTTCTCTCTTGTCTCTCTTTCTTTATCTCTTTCCTTTCTCTTTCTCTCCTTCTCTCATTCGTTTTTCTCTCACTAACCCTTTCCATCCCTTTGTTTTATTCCATCTCTTTCTCTCCTTTCTCTTTCATTTAATTTCCTGTCTGTCTCTTTTGTCTCTCTTTCCCTATTTCATTCTTTCATTTCTCTTTCACTCTCTCATTCCATCTCTTTATCTCCATCTCTCTTCATCTTTCCTTTCTCTCGTTCGTATCTCTTTTTTCTCTCTATAACTTAATAGGTTTTCTCGGAGTCCTACCATTTTTATTTTGTTTCTCTCTTTCATTCCATCTTGTCTTTCACTCTACATATTTGTTTACATTTATCTCTCCCATTCGCTTGATACTCTTCGTTCGGCAATTTACTCACCCTTGTTCGATTAGTCACATTTGCTCGACTGATAACTTACACTTGTTCGATTAGTTGCATTTGCTCCACTGATTACTCTCACTTGTTCGACTCCACCATCTACAAAGTTCCTTCATCATCTGCTAGAGTGCGCGAATCATCAGTGCGTATATTTATTTACGACTTTAAATACGTAATTTTCCATACACGAGAAGGCATATAAAAATAATTGTAAATTACATTCCAGGCAGGATGTTGTAAGATATATTCGATTTTCAATACTTTATACATTGAAAAACAATATTTTGGCTTAATTTTTTACTTTATTCAATTCGTTTTTACATTTGTAGCCTAGCTTTGTAACCACATATGCAGTGCCACGCCAACAGACCCGCAAGGCAGACGTGTCTGCAGCGACCTGCAGCGTGACCTCACCAGTATGCACGAGCAGTGATGTCAACAGACATTACGTGGGAAAGAAACAAGTGTTTCTGAATGCGAGGCACTGGACTATCGTAACTACCAATCAGACATCCAGAAATCGATGCATTAATCAATAAGTATAATTATTTAAATTTATTTCATTTATTATTTTAATAATGCCGAAAAAATAATCTTTAGAAATTACAGTAAACATGTATCAAAATATATTTTGCTGTGTTTTATTTCAGTCAAAGAGATTAAATGTTGTAAATTTCACACTTTCCCATGACAGGTGGTATCATTAAAAAAAGAAAAAATTCTAACACTTCAGTGGGCATCGAACCCATAACATTTCGATTAGAAGCCCGACATGCCAACCACTAGACAAGCAATGTCATATCGAGCCATTTGGTTAAAACTTGTATATAAGTTTCAAACATAGAAGCTACATTCCTTCATGCAATTACAGAAATATTGTTAATGTATATATTTTTTCCAACCAGTTTATATATGGGTTAATAATACTATATTTTGAACAGTTTCAGTTTATGTAAATCCCTGCGATGTGCTGTATTTTAACATTTCGTAACTTTCAGTTGGAGTCTGAATTCTTAAGCTCACGTGTAATTATTTTCTTATAAACTCTTATTAAAATAATTATGTAGCAAAGGGGGCTATAAGCAAGTGAATATTTACAGACATTTAAGTAAACAAATATAATTAGTAATCTATTAAGACCAGGTTCGTGAAATAAAATTATGGAAGCACCATTTCTAGCTCTAGGAATATATGCTAAAGCCCTATATAACCATAGTACTTTAATAGGAATAGGGTGTGTCAAATAAAAATGTAATATTTTAACATATTTAAATGTTTTTATGTTATGCTTAAAATTTATGTAGAGTACAGAAAAAAGTTCTCTCAACATCATTTCCGGCTTTCTCTCTTCAAAACTTAACAATAAAAAATGTTAATTATTCACTGTCTCAAATGTTTTTGTAGGAATAAAAGTATCCGGTTCAATTTTTTTAATGTATTTATGTGATTAAACAAAGCACCGTCATATTCTCTGTATATATATATAATATATATATATATATATATATATATATATATATATATATATATATATATATATATATATATATAAGGCAGGGTACAACATCGATATGAAATTTAATACTTTTTTATTTATATATTTACATACTTCAGACTACAAACAGAATCCTTAAATTTTTTTCACACCATTCACATAGTATCTTTACAGCAGCACATAATTAATGTAAACGACTTACACACAGCTCCAGACAGTACATTCTAGCAAGCATCTAAGCAAAGCCCTTGGCCATATATTCCTCTGGACAAAGTTTTACGACCGCCACTGTCAAACAGTTCCATAAAATGAACCCAACTGCTTATATACTCTCAAGCAGGCACCTAAAGATTCAATGTCCACCCACTGTAACTCATAAATGCCATTTGCTCTACCGTCCAATATCAGACTTACATTGGCCAGCAAAATGGTTTTCTTTTTTTAAGTTTAATATTTTAAGAATATATGTATATATTATATATATAAAAAACTAACATATAATTTTCTTTTTGTTATTCAAGAATCATTTTCAGAATTTTGTAATTTATTAATCAGATTTAACTTATATATATTTTTTTAGTATTTTATTTATATGTAGGAGCTTTGTTACACTGATGTTACAAAAAAAATACTGCTTATACTTTCTGCTCTACTGGTCGATGCCAGACAAATACATATATAGTGATCACCCATACCATCCCTTGTATATCCCAAGTCATACCAGGCTACTCAAACCCCATCTCCTATAACCAAAGAAAAAATTCAAATCAACTATACAGCTGAGGCCTACTCATACTTTAATATCCATTCTACGTGTTATTCCAACCAACTCCGCTCTTACTAACCAACCATACCAGCTAATCATTCTGACCCTCTCTCACTAACTAAACAAAAAACGATTAATACAATTAAACCATTCTCCTCACACCATCTAAGCTACACTTTTTTCATAATGCTAAAATAACCGAACAAGTAACCAGGTCATATCAATCAACCATACTACCAAACTAACTGTACAGCCAAGTCATACTTGTGTGAATTCCACCCCATGTCAGGACTTTGAATATATTTTATTTCGCTCGCCATCCACTAAACCTAATCACCAGCACATTTAGTCATGTATGTAAGAACTAAGAATTAATTTTCATATTGTGTATGGCACGGAATATTTTAACTTAGTCACACCCATTCCACCCCATGTCAGGACTTTTTGAAAGATATGTTAACCTATCCTACTCCACTTCAGTAGCTAATAACCTAACTTCACATAACCTAACATATCAAAGGCACCGCACTTAGCACCGCAGGCACTGCCATCATCACCGATGGCCCCGAATTTAGCTCCGAAGGTACCGCACTTAGCACCGAAGGCACCACCCGTAGCATAGCAGGCACAGTACTTAGGTGTCATTTGGAGTCTTTTAAGAGTCATTAAGTGTCATCAGGGGTCATTTAGGTGTCATTTAACGGCCATTAGGGATTATTTGATGTCATGAAGGAGTTATTAGGGGTCATTTATAGGTCATTTAGGGCATTTAGGGGCCATTATAGTCATTTGGAGTCATTTTCAGTCATGCTGGGGTCATTTTGGAGTCATTTGGGGGTCATTTTGGGGGCATGCAGAGGTCATACTGGGGTCTTTTTTGAGTCAAGAATCAAATAACCAGTCTTGTATGTTACTGGTCTGACAGTTGTCTGGTTTATGAGTTTAAGCTGAGCGAAGATAATGCTAGGAGTAAATATATATCCCCATTAATAAGAACTTATTCACTTATAGGGCAATGATGATTAGTTAGCAGCATTTGAGAACGAGCACTATAGCCCTCCTCCAGCATCCACTCGCATAAATGTTCATTTGAATTTATAAGACTTTCAGAGAAGAAGATAAACATATTACTATGAGTACATAAATGTTTGGTTTATTATTAAAATTATTGTTTTTTTTCCCTCCGAATTCACATTATACTATTCAATAGATATATCACTGCATTTTTTGCAGAATATCTCCTCTATCAACCAACACCAGACTAAATATACACATACCTCTTATTAAAATTCAAACATACCTCACCTCACATGCGCTAAAATACACCAAAAAATCGTAATCCAACATGGTTGTTAAAGCATCATTATAATCAGACACCAGCCAAATATATACTAGTGATTATACAAAAATAGCAATCTTTATAACCTACGTCATGCCAGGCCAACCATACCACTCCTACCATCTGATCTACCAACCCTCATCAGACGAAATATTCGCACCACTCATACTAGAATTCAAGCAGACCTCAGCCCACACTGACCTTACAAATAAAATCACAAGCACAACATGTTTGCAATGCAATCAGACTCTAGCCAAATATCATAATAGACATTAATATAAACCACTCTATCAAACATAGATACCACGAAAAAATACTGACCATTACAGCTCAGGCATACGAAATATGAGTAACCCTGCTGATCAGAAGTGTGATAACTCCAGCATACTTCACTCATGCCAAGATTACATTGGACATGACACATAACCACTACTAAGTTCATTCCACTCCTACGCCATCCATTAACCCCACCAACTAAATCATACTAGGTGACAACCCTCCAGCATACTGGACATTAATATAAATCACTCTTTCAACCAACAAAACCTACCAGGTAAAATACCAACAACATACTTAACAACCATAATGATAACCCACTGGTACTGAGTACCAAAACATATATAATACCTTTCACCATAAAATTAACTTGCCTCAGCCATACAATGTCGAAAGCCATAAAAACCAGCATACTAACTTACTATACCATCGGAATATATATCAACAAATCACCACAGCAAATAACCATACCAACCAAAAAAACATACAGCTCAAACCATATCTTTCAGTATAACTCAAGCATACCTTATTAATGCTGTTAATGATACTAATGATACAGACCATATCCAACACCATACCTCAGACTTACTAATCTATCATAACAATCAACTATATTGACTACCATTTCACCTCATCTAACTTCACCAGTTACACATATAAACAAGAGACAAAGCTATTCCATCAAAATAAACTCCCTCCTACCATCAACCCAAACTACTGAAATATTTCCCTTTTTCCTTAATAAATTGGTCATTTTCACCTTGAAATGAAGTCTTATACCCTAAAACATCACTTTTTTCCCTTAAAAATTTCTCCTTAAAATTTATTACCTTAAACAATTTTATAAAATTTAAAAAAAATTTTAAAAAAAATTACGATTCACTAAATAAATTTTTCCCGAAATACCAAAATATCACAAAACATTAAACATTTTTTTAAAAATCTAAGACCATATCACATTAAACTCACACTCATCCCAGCACCCTAAACAACAACCCCTCATCTTACCATCCCACCTTCCAATACTACACAACAAAGAAAATTTAGGAAAAAATTTGCCAAAAATTATAACTCCAGCATGTCTGTCATGGTATCATTACCATCAGATACCAGCATAAAACCATACCACCCATCAAACAAATCACATGATTAACTAATTATCCATTAAACTAATTATACAGAAACTAATGATCCAATAAACATGCTGACCGCCCTACTTCATATGTACAAAACTAAATAAATAAAAAAAATCACAAATAAATCTAAAATATCTAAGAACATATCCTACTCATCTCAGCACCCTAAACACCAACCCTACCTTAACTCCCCCACTACAAAAAGCTTAGAATAATCACAAAAATAGAGAAAATATACTAAAAATCATAACTCCAGCATGTCTATCATGTCGTCATTGCCTTCAGACACCAACCATAACATACAAGGTGACAGCCCTCCAGCATACCAACATGCTAAACCATCTGAAGATATCAACTAAACACCACAGCAGATAACCATACCAACCAAAAAACATACAGCCTCAACCATGTCATTCACTCTAACCCAAGCATCACAGTCATGCTATTAACAATACAGAATTATCCTCTTTGAGAACGTGTATTTTTTGGGTTTTCTCAGAGTGCTCCCAATCGCGTCTGAGGTATGGTGTTTGATATGTTCTGTATTGTGTGTGTATATATATATATATATATATATATATATATATATATATATATATATATACGATAGTAATATATATATATATAAGATGGCAGTATATAGGTTAGAAATATATATAATCTATAAGATAGTAAAAACATAATTATATTTAAGAAAGGACTATACATATAGCATATTTTCTTCTGGGTGAACGTGTATTTCTGAGTTTTCTCAGAGTGCTCCCAATAGCGAACCTTTTATGATTATACTGCGTATTTAAAATTTTGCTTAAAATTATGTTTTTTTTTTTTGGTTTGAACAGTATATTTTGAACAGAGTGTAAGTAAGATTATGATCCTATGTCATCATCCAAGGATAAAGTTAAGAGTTTATATTATACGAACTTTTTCTGAACTTGTCAGGTTGTCGAGCAGTTAAGACAATGTATTTAATTCTAGTTTCTCATAATGGTTGCGTGGGTTCGAATCCTGGGCAATGCAATTAATTTTCAGACATATATTTAAGGTAGTCGAGTTGGTCTCATTCGCCGCTCGTCTGTCGTTCGAGTAAGAGTTCTCTTTCTCTGACTGAGTTCGAGTGACATGAGACTTAACTACATCATTCTAGACACATAAAAGCAGCATGTGAGTCGTCGCTACAAATAATCCAATTTGTATTAATTGGATTATAAAGATTACTATTTTTGTATAATCACTAGTATATATTTGGCAGGTGTCTGATTATAATGATGCTTTAACAACCATGTTGGATTACGATTTTTTGGTTTATTTTAGCTCATGTGAGGTGAGGTATGTTTGAATTTTAATAAGAGGTATGTGTATATTTAGTCTGGTGTTGGTTGATAGAGGAGATATTCTGCAAAAAATGCAGTGGTATATCTATTGAATAGTATAATGTGTCTTCGAAGAAAAAACAATAATTTGAATAATAAATTGAACATTTATGTACTCATAGTAATATGTATATCTACTTCTCTGAAAGACTTTTTAATTCAGTTCAAATCAACATTTATGCGAGTGGATGCTGGAGGAGGGCTATAGTACTCGTTCTCAAATGCTGCTAACTAATCATCATTGCCCTGCAAATGAATAAGTTCTTATTAATGGGAAAATATATTTCCTCTTAGTGTTATCTTCACTCAGCTTGAACTCATAAAGTAGACAACTATCAGACCAGTATCTTACAAGACTGAATATTTGATTCTTGAGTCAAAAATTATCCAAAAATTACCCCAATATGACCCCTGCATGACACCAAAATGACCCCAACATGACCTATGCGTGACTCCAAAATGAACCCTGCCTTACCCCCTGCATGACACCAAAATGACTCTAACATGACCCATGCATGACTCCAAAATGACCCCCGTATTACCCCCAAAACGACCCCAACATGACTCCAAAATAACTCCAAATGATTCCAAAATGACCGCTAAATGGGCCCCAAGTGCAGTACCTGCAGTGCTACATGCGGTGCCTTTGGTGCTAATTGCGGTGCCTTTGTTGCTAAATGCTGTGCCATCGGTGATGATTGCAGTGCTAATCGCAGTGCCTTTGATATGTTAGGTTATGTGAAGATAGGTTAAAATGTCTCTCAAAAAGTCCTGACATGGGGTGGAATGGGTGTGACTAAGTTAAAAATATTCCGTGTCCTAAACAATATGAAAATACATTCTAAGTTCTTACGTACATGACTAAATATGCTGGTGATTAGGTTTAGTGGATGGCAAGAGAAGTATAATATATTCAAATTCCTGACTTGGTGTGGAACACACACAAGTACGACTTGGCTGTAGAGTTAGTTTGCTTGTATGGTTGATTGATATGACCTTATCAGATGTTCGGTTATTTTGGCAGTATGAAAAAAGTGTAGCTTAGATGGTGTGAGGAGAATGGTTTAATTGTATTATTCGTTTTTCGTTTAGTTAGTATCAGAGGGTCTGAATGCTTAGCTGGTATAGTTGGTTCGTAAGAGCGGAGTCGGTTGGTTAAACAAGTAGAATGGATGATATGTTATGGGCTGGTCTCAGCTGTATAGTTACTCAAGTTATGATGGCTATTGTTCTTTGTGTATTGAGTGGTGCTGTTTATTTGAGTTTTTCTTTGGTTATTGGAGATGGGGTGTTGGGTGGCCTGGTATGAATTGGGTTATATGTGCCACTCAGAAGCCAAACAGACTAACTCCATACAAGATATAACTGAGAAAATTGATGTTAAAGTTAACATACAAATGAAAATTCTACATTATACAAATTATAATGTTTAATGTATTAAAATATTCTTTCGTATTACTAAATTCGATGTTGGTTTAATATTTTCAATATATGTGTTACAACATTCAAAATTTGATTTTTTAAATTATTTACATCATGATTTAGGTGGAGTTAATCACATTGTTAACTGAAAAAGAACACATAATTTTGCTTGTTAAGATAATAGAATTGTCAATTGAAAAAAAAAAAACATATTTTTTTCTGCTTAAGTTAACCACTGTCGTGGCACTACTCATCATTGTAAATATCATCATTATCGTCTTTTACAATGTTCACTTCATGAGTGGCTACTAGTTTTCTGTAGTAAGTGTGATTTACTGGAGGGATATACTTCAGACGAGACATCATATCAGCCGGTTTTGCTTTTGTTATTGGGCGGATGTTTGGATACGGGGGACACTGTTCAACATTAGCTAACATTGAAAGGCGACTCACAGATGATTCTGTGAGATTGACTTCCATGAAAGGAAATTCTTGAGAAAATGTGGTTTTAAACTGAAGTTTCTGTGGATGATGTCTTTCGAGTCGAATACAGCTTATTTCAAGCCAATTGACTGGTCTTCCATCAACTTTATTTTTGCGATTTGTAATGGAATCATCAAGAGTCTTTGTAGACATAAAATCGTCACATTTCGTTTCAACTACAACAAAAGGGTTTCTTGAATTACATTGTCGGATCACATCATACCAATCGTCCGGAGAGAATATGTTCGGTTTTTTTTTCGTGCTTTACACTCTATAACTCCAAAATCAGAGTCATTTGGTAGGTAACTGTGGCCAGATACCAAAAATTTTAAATCTATTACACCTGCTTTGACATCAGGGCTTTGAACCAACTTCATCATACTCACAACTGTTTTGATGTTCCTGTTCTGCCCAATGCATGAATCTGAATATGTTATAATGTGCTTATGGTTGCAGGTGTTCGACATTATGTGTTTCTTCAGACATGTTGCTACCTCTTGAGATCCTCTAGATCCCTCTGTTTCAGGCCACACATACATGAATCCATTCCCATGATTGAAACTGTGACATATGAAATTATTAACATACAAATTTCTCTTATAATACGCAATGGATATCGATAATTTTGGAAACGGCAAAGCTTTCTGGAGATCAAAAGTAAACACATAAGTGCCTTCATCTGCTTGCATTTGGTCAGATTTTGTGGAATCCCTTGCCCTTTGAGCCTTCCTAACGTGAAGTTCCTTGTCTATCTCAAGCTGCTTCTTCTCTTCTAGTGTAGCATTCATTATATTAATTTGGAGGTTATAACAAACTTGACACATATCTTTGGCTGATGTTTTGAAATGAAGGTTGAACTTAGTTTAGAAAACACGGTAGTGCATCTTTTCTTTGACTGGTTTCTTATTTTCGGCACTGCACTAAGACATACACAGGTCATACAAGTTAGTTCAGAAATCAAATATTTACGATTTGGATTATGGGCTCTGGTGTAGTGACTGGTATAGGCAGGGAACGATCGAATGTATCTCAACATCAGATGTATCTATTTTGTTGCCAGGTATTTTACGACCTCGTCCATCAAGCACAGCACTGAGTTTATCATTTGAACACACATTGTGTATACGTCCATCACTCACCTGCAATGTATCTCTAAAATATTTCTTGCACAACCTTAAATTGTCTTTTCCACATCTTAGAAAGTAATGGAATCTTACAGTTCTGGGAACTTTCGAGTTGTTGACTGGACGTGGTCGATTGATTGCACTAGTCTGTACACTACCCATTATAAAAATATTCTGCTTACATTGGTCAGGAACTGAATAGTAGGATCTAAATATAATTTGTCTTTGTGTAGCAGGAATTTTTTCATTGCATTTCAAAGCACAGCCACTTATTACAGCATGGAACCGTTTCTCTTCTATGCATTTTCCACTTCTGTTAACCTTACAATGTCAGCCTCTTCTTTGTCTCCTCTCCCTAGCCCATTCTTCTGGATTACGAACACGTTTACGTCCCCTTTCAACAACTGCATAACTATTTGGAGCACTGGGTTGTGCAACTGCTGCACGTCGAGATACGCTCGGTTGGGAGAACACTGTATCTCCGTTTACAATACATTGGACCACTGCATCATCTCCTGGTACAGTACGTCGGAAAACTGTTGTAGCTCTTGAGTCACTGGGTTGGGAACATACTGAATCTTCTTGCAATGTGGATTGGGAAACTACTGTAAACACTGGCAGACTGTAACGATCATCAGATTCTGTATCCGGAACTGTAAAGTCAGGATCTTTATAATTGTTATCGAATTCTGAACACGTGTCTGTGTCACTATCACTCATGTTCACCAGTTGCCAAGATCCAAACCTGAAAACATATGTACGTTTTCATCGACTACAGTACTGCATTGCTAAAATACAAATGGCAAATATTACATTTAAATTCCCTTCATTAGGCCCTGCATATTATGTAGGGCCTATTCACATAAAAATATGTACGAAATAAGTAACAGTAAAACTTTGTGTTTCATATTCATATCATATATTTGTAAAGTTGTGTGTATGTGTCTCATCCATGATTAAGTTTCCAGGTTAGGTTCGCAAAAAATTCAATTTACCAATATTGTGTAGAAAGCAGTGTTAAACAAATGCTAGATTTTTTAACCAATCGAATGTGTTAAGATATTAAGAAACAGCATACATACCTTTAATACGGAGTTCCAAATTAAAATTAACAACAGAAATAAACTTTGCAAGTAAAATAAGCAAGATATCAACAACACACAGGTAATACTGTTTACAACTAAACAAACCACAGACAAAATATGACGTATGAAGTCAGTCACTTTGCCCTCTGAAAGATATCTCGATTTTCTCTGCAGTCAACTAAAATGCAGCCACCTTTAAACTAATAATGAATTTTTGAGTTAGTCATGTTGGCCACTGAAAAGAGCAGGCTTTTTATGTTGCTTGACAACAGTTTCATAAATAAAAACTGGATTTAGTCGGTTTGGCTTCTGAGTGGCTCATATAATGTGTGATATGGGTCATCACTATACATGTATTTGTCTGGCGTCGACCAGTAGAGCAGAACGTATAAGAAGTAAGTAACTTCTCTTGGTAAGATCAGTGTAACACAGCTAATACATCTAAATAAAATACTTTAAAATTATATATGTTGAATCTGATTAATAAATTACAAAATTCCGAAAATGAGTCTGGGAGAGCAAAAATAAATAAATATTATATGTTAATTATATATATATACTTATAATATTACACTTTAAAAAAGAAAATATTATTGCTGGCCTATGTAAATCTCGTGTTGCTTAGTAGACCAAACAGCTTTCATGAGTTACAGTGGGTGGACATTGAATGTTTAGGTGCTTGCTTGCGAGTACATAGGCTGTCGGGTTCATTTTATGGAGCTGTTTGACAGTGGCAGTCGTAAAACTTTGTGGAAAAGAATATATGGCCAAGGGCTCTGGTTAGATGCTTGCTAGAATGGACTTCTCGAGCTATGTATAAGCAGTTTATATTAACTATGTTCTGCTGTAAAGATACTGTGTGAATGGCGTGAAAATATTTAAGGTTTCTGTTTGTAGTCTGAAGTATGTAAATATATAAATAAAAAAGTATTAAATTTCTTATCGATGTTGTACCCTGCCTTATATATATATATATATATATATATATATATATATATATATATATATATATATATATATATATATATATATATATATATATATATATATATACACACACACACACACACACACACACACACACACACACACACACAGAATATGATGGTGCTTTGTTTAATCACATAAATACATTAAAAAAATTGTACCGGATACTTTTATTCCTACAAAAACATTTGAGACAGTGAATAATTAACATTTTTTATTGTTAAGTCTTGAAGAGAGAAAGCCGGAAATGATGTTGAGAGAACTTTTTTCTGTACTCTACATAAATTTTAAGCATAACATAAAAACATTTAAATATGTTAAAATATTACATTTTTATTTGACACACCCTATTCCTATTAAAGTACTATGGTTATATAGGGCTTTAGCATATATTCCTAGAGCTAGAAATGGTGCTTCCATAATTTTATTTCACGAGCCTGGTCTTAATAGATCGCTAATTATATTTGTTTACTTAAATGTCTGTAAATATTCACTTGCTTATAGCCCCCTTTGCTACATAATTATTTTAATAAGAGTTTATAAGAAAATAATTACACGTGAGCTTAAGAATTCAGACTCCAACTGAAAGTTACGAAATGTTAAAATACAGCACATCGCAGGGATTTACATAAACTGAAACTGTTCAAAATATAGTATTATTAACCCATATATAAACTGGTTGAAAAAAAAATATACATTAACAATATTTCTGTAATTGCATGAGGGAATGTAGCTTCTAAGTTTGAAACTTATATACAAGTTTTAATCAAATGGCTCGATATGACATTGCTTGTCTAGTGGTTGGCATGTCGGGCTTCTAATCGAAATGTTATGGGTTCGATACCCACCGAGGTGTTAGAATTTTTTCTTTTTTTAATGATACCACCTGTCATGGGAAAGTGTGAAATTTACAACATTTAATCTCTTTGACTGAAATAAAACACAGCAAAATATATTTTGATACATTTTTACTGTAATTTCTAAAGATTATTTTTTCGGCATTATTAAAATAATAAATGAAATAAATTTAAATAATTATACTTATTGATTAATGCATCGATTTCTGGATGTCTGATTGGTAGTTACGATAGTCCAGTGCCTCGCATTCAGAAACACTTGTTTCTTTCCCACGCAATGTCTGTTGACATCACTGCTCGTGCATACTGGTGAGGTCACTCTGCAGGTCGCTGCAGACACGTCTGCCTTGCGGGTCTGTTGGCGTGGCACTGCATATGTGGTTACAAAGCTAGGCTACAAATGAAAAAACGAATTGAATAAAGTTAAAAATTAAGCCAAAATATTGTTTTTCAATGTATAAAGTATTGAAAATCGAATATATCTTACAACATCCTGCCTGGAATGTAATTTACAACAATTTTTATATGCCTTCTCGTGTATGGAAAATTACGTATTTAAAGTCGTAAATAAATATACGCACTGATGATTCGCGCACTCTAGCAGATGATGAAGGAACTTTGTAGATGGTGGAGTCGATCAAGTGTGAGTAATCAGTGGTGAAAATGCAACTAATCGAACAAGTGTAAGTTATCAGTCGAGCAAATGTGACTAATCGAACAAGTGTGAGTAAATTGCCGAACGAAGAGTATCAAGCGAATGTGAGAGATAAATGTAAACAAATATGTAGAGTGAAAGACAAGATGGAATGAAAGAGAGAAACAAAACAACAAAAATGGTAGGACTCCGAGAAAACTTATTGAGTGATAGAGAGAAAAAAGAGATACGAACGAGAGAAAGGAAAGATGAAGATAGATGGAGATAAAGAGATGGAATGAGAGAGTGAAAGAGAAATGAAATAATGTAAGAGAGAAAGAGCGAAATGAAAGAATGAAAGAGGCAAAGAGAGAGAAATGAGAAAGAGAGAGACACACACACGATATGTAATGAAAGCGAAAGGAGAGAAAGAGATGGAATAAGAGAAAGGGATGGAAAGATAGAGTGAGAGAGAAATGAAAGAGAGAAGAAGAGAAAGGAAAGAGGGAAAGATAGAGAGGCAAGAGAGAATGAGATAAAGAGATGGAATGAGAGAGACATGAAAGAAAGGGAGAAAGAAATGGAATGAGAGAGACATGAAAGAAAGAGAGAAAGAGATGGAATGAGAGAGACATGAAAGAAAGAGAGAAAGAGATGGAATGAAAGAGACAGTAGAAAGCGAATGCGAGAGACACAAAAGTAAGGAAACACAGAAAGTAAATAGTGAAAGAATGCGAGGCAAGAGAGGAGAGAAAGAGATAAAAATGAGAGAAATATATTGAATTAGGAGGCAAGAGAGAGAAACGAAAGAGAGGGAGGAAGGGATGTAATGAGAGAAAGATTTTGAATAAAGAGGACAAGAGAGAAGGAGATAGAATGAGAGAAAGAGGTGGAATGAGAGATAAAAGACAAACACCAGAGGAGAGAAAGAGATAGAATAAGATAAAGAGAGACCCGAGAGAAAGAGATAGAATGAGAGAAAGAGGTAGAATGAGAGAGAATGAAAAAAACAAGGCATTATGGTTGTATGGCATCACGATCGTATGTGCCTTGAAAATACGAGTCCGGTGATATATAACACTTAACACTTACTCCTTTATATGTTAACTATAAAAATATATTTGAATTTAAAAAAATAATTTATTAAAGTATTTTTTTACATCGCGATAGTATGCGCCTTGAAAATGCGTGTCCGATGATATATAACACTTAAAACTTACGTCTTTAAATTTTTTAATTCTAAAAATATATTTAATTTTATAAAAATAATTGATTAAAATAATTTTTATTTTCATCGACTCCTAATTATGCGGTTGAGTTTCGGATATCTCAGCCGAATCGAGGAGATACGTCAGCAACAATTAGGACCAAGCACTTTTTAGGGAAAACGGGATATTTTTAGGAAAAAATTGCGAAATTTGTAGGGGAAAAAAAGGAAATCTTAAGGTAGTTTTCGAATGAAACGTACGATTTTGTGCGAAAGTGAGCAATTTTTGGGGGAAAAAACGGGAGAAATTGAGGTCAAGGTCATTCACGTTCGAACCACCGAGCCACAGCCTGAAATTGGTTTGTCCTCGAAGGAACTATACCCTACTACTGGTCTAGATCGTGACATTGTTTGCCAAAGAATCTTTTCATCAGAAAATACATTTTTTAATGAATACATTAAATAAAAGTTGCCGAATTTCCCCGATGTTAACGCTCAGTCCTGTTGTCATGATTTTATATAATGCTAGAATTAATATGTTCATCATTCTAAACTAAACAAATTTCAAAATATAGACATTGTAAAGTAAATGGGAATTTCACTCTGCGGCATTAATTTTTGTATAGACGCATGGATAACTAAATTTTATTATCAACAAAGAAAATTCAACGATGAAAATATTTTAACTTGAAAACAATTAACAATGGTATCCATGTATGTATAAGTTTATAGGTAATTGGTTATCACGTGATGATTTGCCCAATCACTAAAAGCGATTGAAATTGCGTTGCATTTGAATTACCATTTTTTTTTTTTTTAACAAAATATTATCTCTGAAGAACGATTCATTAGTAGGCGTTTAGTACCTAATATTCTATAATAGAATAGTTGAGACTATTTCTATTAGGCAGAACAGGTGGACGAATATTTATACTTTAACTGGCAACAGAGCAACGGTATCCGGATTATTATCAATGTAACACTTTCGAAATCTACACCTGAAAGAAAACATTTCCCTTCTAAAGGCTGTTCACGATAAAGTGAGCACTTTTGAAATCAACCTTAGAAAAAATGTCACTACCCCGACCTGCATATATCTTAACAGGCGAACTGAGTGACATGCGCCCAGTAAAGTTGGTAACGATAGATGGAAAGTAGTTACATATTTTAACGTAGTATAAAAAGCGTTAGGTAACCATTTGTGATGACTTAAAATGCTTTCTTTCACTCTTTTTATTTTAATGCTCATAAGAGTATAAATTAGCAACTGTGTAAAGTACTTACCTTTCTAATAATTTTACAGTTTTACTTGACCGACGCACGAATTAAGTGATGAGGCCCATGGCAATGTAATTTTATAAGGCGAAGGAATACACAACTTGCATTCAAGTAGATCTTAAGCAAGGCTCTCAAAAATGCTTTTTCCACTTAACCAAAAATAAGGTCGTTTTTGTTAACACAATAATAAAACTCCAATATAACATGACATATTTAGGAAAGATCAAATACGTGATGCGTGAGTTGATTTTTTTACAGGTTTAATTAAAAAAAAAAAAAAGAAGAAACCGCGAATAGATGATAGCTGTAACAGGTACGCGAAATCGCCTTTTTAAAAAGCCACGCTAGGCTTGCACTCAAGCCTACCAGGCGACAAGGTACGGTAAGGCGACTCTACTGGGCACAAGCACACACTTACATAAATTATACGACAAATGTAACGGCGACCTAATCAGTCGGACGCGAGGTAGTGTTGTCCACGCTGACGAGGAATTAACCCCGTCGACGCGTGATTGGGTATTAGCGACATGGGCGGAGATCACGGCAGGACTACTTAGCGAAATGAGCTCCCTCGGAGGAGCAGTGTTACCACTTTAATGGCTTCCGTTAGCTCCCGTACGATACATACTTACGTCATCTTACCCTATTATTATCGTTAATGATTTCTATCAGTTGGAAGAGAAGAGGGGGGGGGGGGGAGTTGTAGTGGAAGGCTATTGCCATCCACCTCGGCGAACCGTCTTTGATGCCCGTTGGGGTCGCTCCCAGGGTTTTTCCGCGTGCGGGAATCGTGGCGGACGATGCCACTGGTCGGCGGGTTTTTCTCGGGATCTTCCTTTTCTCCCGCCCTTTCACTCCGGCGCTGCTCAATACTCACCTCACTTCAATCTCATCGGTACTCTAGTCCTCGATGTCAAGAGGACTATGTAGCTGCAAGTCCAAGGTCAAGAAGCGAGGAAGCGATACGGGCGACAATAGCACGCACGTCTAGCGCCGCATCGCTCCTACGAGCAAGGCGTGCAGTGTTTCCGTCCTAACGCTTTACTGTGTAAACAAGATCTGTAACTATGGGGCTTTATTATACGCGGTGAAAGCATACAGATCAAACTACCTGCGTATAGTCGTACTTTTCTCTTACCGCTTACAGAAATTTTATAGACAAGCTTTAAAAATGCGATATTTGACCTCTTTCACCTTTTTTTTTCTTCATCAATGCACTTAAAATGATAGAAGTAAAAATACAGCAACATAGACAATAGTTTTTTTAATCCTTTCTGGCAAACCTTAGTATTTCCAGAACATTTAATTACCGAGACACGCGTTTAGGCGCAAACAATGATTTCACGGAATACGTTTCAGTAAATAGGACCCTTAAGAGTAGCCCAAATCTCTTCACTCACCCCTATCAGCAAGTGCAAATTAAAGACACTTTCAAATATGATTAAAAATCCTCAGCTGTCTTTGTACTAGCTACAGTTATTTAGTCTTGACTCACTAGGAACACATATATGATCAAAATATCCACTGTCATACAGTACATCACTCCAAACGGGCGTTTCTTACTTATCAGGTCGCACTTATTATTTTTTTTACAGTAAAACCATCGTGTCACTGCAGATGGCAGCACGCTGCAACTCGCTGGTTACTACACCGTCAAAACTAGGGTTTCTAAGACTCTGCAACGCAGTTCAAGTCCCAGGCAGGCGGAACCCTTAAGTCCCTGTCACACTGTCAAATTTCTCCGTCAAACTGCTTCCAACAAGTCTGGTCAAATAAAGTTGGGCAGTTATGACGTCATCAAAACGTCAAAAACGCCGCCGACATATTTTTCTGAGAAACTTGGATAATTCTGTTCCCATCAAACATTTGAATATGGGACCTGTTCTAAAATTTCTTTGATGTTTGACGGTCTCAGCCAATCAGAATTGTGCACGACAAAAATAGACGTCAAGAAACTTTAAAATAACGAACAACTAGTGGAAACGAAGTAAGTTATGAAGATAATTATTTTATGTTGAAGCTGTCTGGGCATGAATGTTATTTTAAGTGAATATTGCACATGATATTACGAATTCAGAGGCATTAAATTTGTTTGTGCAGGAAACATAGCTAATAAATAAAATTTTAATTTTATAAAAAAGAGAAAACGAATTACAACATTCCTTACATTTCTTCATGCAATAGACTGCATGGAAAAACATAAGCAATATCTCATTATGAAAATATTTTAAAAATAATAATTCAATTTTGATTCGCGCTACTTTACTAAGGCGTAGCGCTCGGACGCAGGTGATCTAGGTTCGAAACTCGGTCGAACTCGTACAATTTTCATATCGGCCCAAACTGTTTAATGTACGTGTAGCCGAACAAACATTTAGTTTCACCAACCAAATCTTACAGTTTGGGGCAACCAAATGAGAACAACATAATAATTTGGTTGCTGCAATAAAATATTTTATTGCCCTTGTAGAAACAAACAATTTCGTTGCACCAGACATCTTCTATGATTCAACAAAACCTTTTTCTCAATGTATAGGAAGTACGGAGACTTTTGGTATTTTGTTTTTACGGAGCTCAAATTCGTTTTTCCTCATTGCGGATTGTTTCCATATATTTACTCTACATTTTCGTAGAAATTTCCGTAATTCTACGGAAAATTTTAACAGTCGGGTAGTGAAAAGGGGGGGGGGGGCAAGTACAGATCTGCACGAAGGTGATGCGACCGCATGTAATAATATATAAAATAATACTAACCACTGTTCACGATAAAGTGAGCACTTTTGAAACCAACCTTAGAAAAAATTCGCTGCTCCTACCTACAGTGCGCACTGAGTGACATAGGTCCAGTGAAGTTGGTAACGATGGAGTGAAAGTAGTTCTATGTCTAAACGTCGGTTTAAAAGTGTTAGAAACCCATTTGTGATAACATACAGTATTTATTTTGTTCTCTGTTTTTTTTTTTTAATGCATCAAAGTGTAAAAATTAACAGATTTGAAAAATATTTTTCTGTTATAATAATTTCACAGCATGAATAAAGTGATGAGGCCCATTCCAATGTTAATATTATATGTGATGGAAGAATACACAATGTGCATACAAGTAGATCTTAAGCAGGGCTTTCAAAACTTCTCAGTTTACCGTGAATAGCCGATACCAGACGCTGAAGAAACTGTAAACGGCTCGTACCATAATATGGGCCTACGATACAAAATAACTTCTTTGTTTTTATGTGTCCGGCTATCGTAAGTCCATAGTTGCGACCCAATTTTGCACGCAATCCTACATAAATTCCATGTAAATATGTAACACAGGCTTCAATTGATAACGTTGTATACACTGAATATCATGTAGACATTAGCTGTAAAGTTTGAACACATTAACAATTTGATTAAAATATGCCAGGAATTGAGGAAAACTTTTGCGGATAAAAAACCTCTCCTTGACGATGGAAGTGGGCTTTTAGTTTTGAAACAAAATCTAACTGTACGAATGCGTTCACTTTTGACAGTTTCAAGCAAAGGTTTGATTTAAAAAAAAACTGAATAACGTAGTTGCAAATACGCGCAAGTGAATGTTATACAGTGCCTCTAAATAAAGGTCAGAGTTATACGTCACAGCGCTTTTGATAATGTTATGACATTAAGCTGTTTGACATAGGGCTTCAAGTTATAAACCTTTCAACAGCATTTTCCAGGAGATTTCCAACTATGTAAGAGTTAACATTTCTTATAACAAGTTTCTTCGAAGTGTCAACGTCCTGTGAAGTTATTCTGAGAAAAAAAAAAAAAAAATTTCCCGCAAACAAGCTAAGCAATAGAGTAAAAATTTTGTCGGCTTTTCACTTCGATACGTTATTAAATTTAAACGAACATGCTGAAGTTATTATTTAATATTAACGGCATGATTTTAATTAGATTTCAATTCATGCCGACTCACAAATGTTAGGTTTAAAAAAGGCTCATAGGGTTGTGGGCCTTCAGAGAAAATTTATTTATAAAACTTTGCTACAAAACTCTGAAGCTTCTCTCCAGTTGTGTGATTAGACGAATTCTAACAGTTGATGGGGCCAGTAACCAATCACCTTTCTGTGTGTATTCGTGGATACTACTGTGATTTGCTATTGGTTGCATTCGCAGCGTTATTGTCGACATGTCGCTGTACAGAAAAAAAAAAAAAAAAAACTTTCTGCTTCCTACACCGAAATGAAATGGAAATAATATTACTGAATGTGATTGAAAAGGGGCCAAACAAAAGTTTTTATTATGTCGACATAACGAAACTTACTCCATTCCCGATATCTGCCCGTGTTACTACTCTGCAATAAGTCTGAGAGAATCCTTGTGTCAGTGCAGATAACACGGGCACAGAATTAATTTTCGGTGTTTGGATTGTAACTCTATCTGTCCAAGTAAGTCGATGGTGGTATTTATCCAGGCTGTTAATTGTGCATTAATAAGTAATTTGTATTGTGAAGCTGTAAAACCACAGTATATAATTGTAACCAATGAGTGGTGATTGTTTAGATTCGAATCTAGTGCGAAATTACAAAGAATTGTGCCATTCAAAAGGTGTCACTTTTGATATTAAATAATAAGTTATCACAAGCAAACCTAAATGATCGTGTCGTTTGCTATGGAGGTGTATTAAATATGAACAGCTTAGTTTCAATAATATTAGGTTAGGTATATAGCATTGAAATAATTAAAATGAGATTGAATTGTAATGAGAAATAGACGTAAAGACAGATTGTAATAATTTGATGAAAAGTGTTCATTGAACTAATTTTTGATTTACATAATAATAACTTATTTGAGTACCCAGTGTTGGTTTTTTCCATTAGATGTTAGTTTATTTGGCGGGTAAAAATTAGTTGTTTAACTTGGATAGCCATAAGGATATGTAAGTGTTGTTTGATGTACACCTAACTTAACCCAACCTAACCTAACCTAACACCTACCTACATCGTAAAACGTTATTAGTAATTTCCTTGGAAGTAATTTGCATGGAATATAAAATTAAACATCAAAATTAACACAGATACATATTTTAGGCGAATAAATAATAAATACGGGGGGGGGGGGGGAGGAAACGCTCTATATAGGCTCTTCATGGTAAAATGAGCACTTTCGAAAGCCCTGCTAAAGATCTACTTTTATGCACATAGTCTATTCTGCCGCCTTGTGTAAAATTAACATTATCATGGGCCTTATCACTTTATTTATGCATCGATCGAGTGACACTGTGAAATTATTAGAAAAGTTAACATTCTATAAATCTACTAAATTCTACACACTAATACGTTGAAAAAAAAAAGCAAAAAAAAAGAAGAAATTAAATTATCTCAAAAAATTACCTAACACTTTTTATCCGACGTTAAGATATGGAACTACTTCCCATCTATCATTACCAACTTTACCGGGCGCATGTCACTCAGTGTGCCCGTTGAACTAGACGCAGGCATGGGCAGTGACTTTTTTCTGAGGTTGATTTCAAAAGTGGTCACTTTATCGTGAACAGCCTTTAAAGCACGTGCCACGATAGCTTGCTTGGAGCTGTTTCCCGCAGTTGAGGTCGTGAAGACGCGCTACAAGTGCGCCATTGCCGCTATGTCCAAGGCGCTACTGGCGTGCGGTGATATCGTCGTGCCACGTGTACAGGCTTTTCAAGGTAAAGTGGGCACTTTTGAGGCCCTAGGTACTGTCTCCTTTCAGCCATATTTTTGTCATTTAACCACGTTTTTAAATTAATATTGTCATATAAGTAATAAACACAGTGTGTATATTCCACCACACTCGGAAGTTAACGTCTAAGGCTACAATAAAATATATTTATCGGCTGTTATTCCAAATGAGAGGACTTCCAAAAATCCTCACTTTACCGTGAACAGTTTACATAGTCTTCACACTTTTTAAAATCAAACCTTTGAGAAATCACCTCATGTATGACGTGTTTAGTTATTTCCTGAACCTGTGATTTATCACAAACATTTTATACCCCTGTTTCCTTAAAAGTAAATTATTTTTCGTTATACTAAAGTTTTATCTATATTTTGTTTATACATTATAGTATTTAATTTAAAATAAATATGAATAAAATCAGCGAGAAACCATGGGTGTTTGGCGACTAGTAAAAATTAGTTATCATGAGTAGATGTGTAATGCGGATACTGGCTCATCTCGCCTTAAATCGACAATTTCCGCCAAAAAAAAAAAAAAAAAAAAAGGGAAAAAACTAACATAAATATTTCCTGCTATTGTTAACGAAAGTACAGGAATAAATATAAAAAAAGTCAAAAACGGAAATTCGATGCAAAAACGTTCGAAATCAAGTAAATTAAAGCTAAAATCAAGTAACTTTATCGTTTTCAAGCAACCTTTTCTTGTTTCTAGAAGTCTCAATTTTTTATATCCAAAATCAAGCAAGTTTAGGCCAAAATCATGTAATTTTAAGCTAAAAATATGCAAATTTCTCGATTTCAAGCAACATTTTCACATTTTCAAGAAATTCTAATTTCGCACGCCAGCAATCTAAATCAAGTAGATTTAAGACAAAATCAAGCCAAATAAGATAAAATCAAATGAATTATAAAAAAGATAATTGATAGATTCGAACTAACAGAAATTTATACATTTTAAGATAATTCAATATCATGTACAGATTTTCCATTTGTCAGTTCTTTTAAACGTTTACACATTATAAAAACTTGTTTCTCATTTATTAATTTTAAATCATTTTTATCAAACATGGCGATCTGGTAAAGTAATTTTATACTTTCCATCTAGAATACGATTAATTGTTTTACCAAACTTAGATTTATAAATTTGAACTTTGAAGCGGCATACCATTTATTAATTTCGAGGTCGTGTAGTTTAGGTAATTCATATGAATTGTTTAACTTCTTGAGAAGTGATTCTATTTTTTTTTATAAGGAAAGAAATTTATTAAGATTAAAATTGTTTTTATCTTAACAAATTTATTTCCTTATAAGGAAATACCTATAGAAAGATATAAACTTGCTAATGAACGAATAGATACCATTGATTTAATATTGAATTATGAATCATATAGTATGCATTATCAATTACATGAAGCAGCAGGTTTTCGCTGTTTTATTGCATTTGCTTATGGTGATTATAAACCTCCAGTTGTATATCGTGGTCTAAATGCACATAACATTTGTATACAATCAATTAAAAGAGAAGTAGAAGAAATTGGTGAAATATATTCTCAAAATGAACCAATGCATCCACTAACAAAAGAAGAAAAAATATTATATAGTAAATAAAAAAATATGAATATACGAAGGGCAGTAAAAAAAAGTACATAATCATGATCACTTAAGTGGATAATTAATTAATTCTGTATGTAATAATTGTAATATACAATTAAAATTACCCAACTTTGTACCAATTTATTCCAATAATTTAACTGGGTATGATGCTCATTTATTAAAGAATTAGGTTATGATAGTAAAAATATAGATTTAATTGCAAATAATGAAGAAAAGTTTATTACTTTTGGGAAAGAAATAGAAAATTTAAAGATGCTATTTATAGACACATTTAAATTTATGACTAGTAGTTAAGATAAATTATAATCTCATATAACCAAAAATCAAATGAAAAATACACAAAAACATTTTCCAAAAGAACGAGTAGATTTAGTTATTAGGAAAGGTGTCTATCCTTATGATTATATGGATAGTTGGAAGAAATTTGAAGAAACAGAACTTCCACCAAATAGTGAATTTTACAATAAATTAAATGAATCTGACATAACTGATGATGATTATGAACATGCAAAATGCGTATGGAATCAATTTAATATTAAACATCTTGGTGAATATCATGACTTATATTTAAAAAGTGACGCTTTATTGTTAGCGGATGTGTTTGAAAATTTCAGAGATACATGTATAAATGCACATGACTTAGACCGTGCGTGGTATTTTACTGCACCATGATTTTCATTGGACGCAATGTTAAAAATGACAAAACAACCATTAAACTTAATAGACAATTATAATATGATTTTAATTATACATAAAAGAATTTGAGGTGAGTAGTATTATTATGCCAATTTGAGGACAAGGGATTGGGGAATCGGATCTGGAGTCGTCCGGCCGCCATCTCGTTACGTCACCCGAGCACCATTTTTTCCCCTTTTCCCTCAAAATTTCCCCTTTTCCCTAAAAATCTCATTTTACCCAGAGGAGGCAAGAGGGATTAGTGATCCCAGGGTCAGAGATCAGCGACCCAGGTGACCTGGAGACAGGGATCAGTACCTAAGACCTTGACCCCATAGACCTTTTATCTCAGAAAACATTAAAAACCCTTTAAAATCTCCAAAAAAACCCTCAAAAAATTCTAAAAAAATTCGGGAAAATCCTATTATTAAAAATTATTTAAAAAATTATTTGAAAAATTATTAAAATAATCCTTAGAAAATACCCATTTTCCCCCCAGAAATGCTGATAGGGATCAGCGACTCCGGTGACTGGGATCAGTGTCACGGAGCCAGGTGATCGGTATCAGGGCCTATGACATTTGACCTTGACCTTTTACCTTGACCTCTGACCTTGAAAATATAAAGAAAATCAAAAAAATTCACAAAAAAATTGAATTCGATTTAATAATTAATAAAGAATTTTTGTTAAAATCTGATTAAAAATTGGTTTAAAAATTAAAAAAATTGTTAAAAAATGTATTTTTATAAAACTATATTTTTAAAATGTCTTAATAAAAACGCTTTAAACAGGATGCCTATTTTCCCGTTTTCCCTCGGAATTCCCCATTTTCCCTAAAAATGCCCCAAACAGATTTATAAAAAATTGAATTAAAAAACTTAACCCCCCACAAATTACTCACATCTGTTCGAATCCAGCAGACTCCCCTCACCAATACTCATTCCGTCGTCTTGATTTTTTTCCTTCGCCATTTGTTTATATGCTTCTGGAGGCAGCCATATATGTTTATATGTTACTGGATGCCACCATATTTGTTTTTCGTTTGTCATTTGTTTATACATAACTGGAGGCCACCATCTTGGTAGGCAACCGCCGTCTTGGTAGGTGACCACCATCTTTGTATACATCACCCATCCACCATCTTGGAAGACAATGCCCAATAGCAATTGACCTTTGGCCTGTGACCTAAAAATGAAAATTCGAGAAAAATACATAAAAGTCAACAACCATAATACATTACAGACTTCTACCACCGTATTAGATGCAGACTACCTCAACCTTGACCCCATGACCTTGAATGACTTTGAAAATAAAAACTCGAGAAAAAATTCTTAAAAGTCAACAAATGTAATACATTACAGACTACTACCACCATATTAGATGCAGACTACCTCGGCCTTGATCCCATGACCTTGAATGACCTAAAACAAAAACTTGAGAAAAATGTATATGAATAGGCAGAAGCTAATCGAGAGGAACCTCCTTCCACCCAGCTGCTGTCAAACTAAACCTCTCGTCTTACCTCCCTAATGCTTAAAATATACAAGTGTACAAGCATTATGGCGTCATATTGACTTTGAACCAATCGTACTGCACCATTAATACATTGTGCAGACACCGACGAGCCAATCACCAAGTTACTACATGATTACAGCTAACCAATTACAAGCGAGCATTCAGACATCACACAGCAGGTAGGTAGGCTTTAGGTGCTAGTTCCTTGATCACATTAGCATGCAGTTATATCTTCAATATTTTCTTCCAGACAAGTTTTTTCGCTCATCTATAAATCATGGTCACACTTAAAGTAGACAACTGACACCTGTTGTCAGACCAACCCCTCACAAAACTGACCCCATTGACCCCATCGACGCCATTGACTCCATCGACCCATAACGACCCCTGATTGCAGTACTGATTGTGGTGCAGTGGTGCTGATTGTGTTACTGCGTACCTTATTGCGGTGCTTATTGTGGTGCTGGTTGTGGCATTAGTTGTGGCGCTGGTTGTGGTGCTAATTGCAGTGCTATGGTGCTAAGTGCAGTGCTGATTGTGATTGTGGTGCTAAGTGCAATGGTAAGTGTGGTGTAGGTGCGTGTTATATATATATATATATAATATATATATATATATATATATATATATATATATATATATCTATATATATATATATATATATATATGGAGCGAATGGTTATGTGGGTTTTCTCAGAGTGCTTCTATACCATGAAGATGGACTGTGAATACGAATTCCTGCTTTTTGACCATGGACCCGCGACCTGCATCATCGCTAACTGGTTATCGCCAGTGCCGTTTCTGCAATAGGGTTTTCGCCTATGTTCAAAATGCCCATCAACTTGAGAGGGCGGTCCGAATTAAGAGTCTTTTTCTCGCGATGATGATAAATTGGGAAGCATGGTGGAAGCGTGATGTAGTTCTCTGCACTTTTATTGCAAAGTGTTAATAAAGTTTGCCCAGTAAGCGATGAAATATAATGTAGGGCTTGGATATATACTGTTTTAAAGCGAAATTATTAAATAAAATGTTCGCATTTCAGATGTTAGAGATAGGACTATATAATTTTTGTTTAACATGCATGAATATTTTTTTCCTTGCTATCTACACACACATATGCCGCACTTACCACCACACTTATCACCATAATCACAAAACAGCCCTGCACTTAACACCATAGCACTGCACATAGAAGCGCAGCACAGCAGCACCATAACCAGCACCACAATCAGCACCCCAATTAGCACCGCAATTAGTAACACAATTAGCACTGCAACCAGCATCACATCACTACAATCAGGACTGCAGCACTGCAATCAGCACCACAATCAGGGGTAATTATGGGTCGATGGGGTCGATGGGGTTTATGGGGTCGATGGAGCCGATGGGGTCAATGGGACCATGGGGTCGATTGGGTCAGTATTTTGAGGGGTTGGTCCGACAACAGGAGTCATTTGTCTAAGCATGACCATGATTTATAGGTGAGCGAAGAACTTATCTGGAAGAAACTTTTGAAGAAATAACTGCATGCTAATGTGATCAAGGAACTAGCATCTAAATCCTGTCTACCTGCCTGTGTGTGATGTTTGAATGCTCGCATGTGTTTGGTTAGCTGCAGTCATTTGGTAACTTGGTGATTGGCTGGTCGGTGTCTGCACAATGTATTAATAGTGCAGTACGATTGGTTCAAAGTAAATATGATGCCATAAGGCTTGCACACTTGTATATTATAAGCAGCATGGAGGTAAACCGAGAGGTTTAGTTTGTTAGCAGCTGAGTGAAAGGTGGATCGTCTCGACTAACTTCTGCCTCTTCACATAGATTTTTTCTCGAGTTTTTGTCTCTAGGTCATTCAAAATCATAGTGTCAAGGTCGAGGTAGTCTACATCTAATATGGCGGTAGTAGACTGTATTGTATTATGCTAGTTGACTTTTGTGTATTATTCTCATGTTTATTAGTTTCAAGGTCATGGTTTCAAGGTTGAGATATTCAGCATCTAATATGGTGATAGTAGTCTGTAATGTATTATGCTTGTTGACTTTTATGTATTTTTTTCTCGAGCTTCTATTTTCAAGATCAAACATCAATTGCTATTGGGCATTGCTGTCCAAGATGGTGGCTGTGTGATGTATACCAAGATGGTGGTCACTTACCAAAATGGTGGTCGCCTACCAAGATGGCAGCCTCCAGTAATGTATAAATAAATGATAAACGATAAAAAAATACAGCGGCATTCAGTAACATATAAACAAAGATGGTTGCCTCCAGTAGCATGTAAACAAAAGAACAAAAAATCAAGATGGCAGAATGAGTATAGGCGAGATGAATGGGTGTGAGGGAGTCAGTCTCCTCTGCTGGATTCGAACAGAGATGAGTAATTGGTGGTGTGGGGCAGACCTCAGGAAATACAATTTTTTAAATTAAATTTTTTGAACATTTTTAAGGGAAATGTTTTTGCGAAAAAGGAAAATTTAGAGGGAAAAGGGGGAAATGGCTTCCCGGGTTAAAGCCTTTTTGATTAAGAAATTTTTAAAATGAAATTTCATAAAAATATGTTTTTTAATGAGTTTTTAAAATTTGTAAACAATTTTTTTATTTCATATTTAATAAAAAATTTCTTTACAAATTTTTAAACCAATTTCTTAGTTTTTTGTGAATTTTTGTGATTTTTAAAAGATTTTTCTTCGATTTTTGAATTCTTTATGTCAAAGGTCAAGGTCAAAGTTCATATGTCCTAATCCTGGTCATCTAGCTCGGAGTCACTGATCCCAGTCACTAGATTTGCTGATCCCTGTCAGAATTTCTAAAAAAAAAGGGTAATTTCTGTGGATCCTTTTAATGTTTTAAATAATTTTAAAATAATTCTTCATAATTTCTAAAAATAATTTTTTTTAGAATATTTTGACTTTTTTTATGGATTTTCAAAAGGTTTTTTTAAAATTGTTTTTGACGTCAAAGGTCCGTGGAGCAAATATGAGGGTCAATGTCATAGGTACTGATATCTATCTCCTGGTGACCTGGATCTGACCCTGGGTCACTTATCCCTGGCACCTGGATCACTGATCCCTGAACCTGAGGTCACTAATCCCTCTCTCCTGCTCTGGGAAAAATGGGATTAAAAAAAAAAGGGAATTTTTTTAGTGAAGAAGGGAAATTTCTATGGTATATTGGTCGATTTTGAGAGAAAAAAGGAAAATTGTGAAGAGGAAAAGGGGAAAAAATAGTGGACTGGTGACGTAAGAAGATGGCGGCCAGGCGGCTCTGGCTGCAATTCCCCAATCCCTTGTCCCCAAACCAGCATAATCATACTACTGAGGTGGAATATCCCAATGTTGTATACGATATGTTAAAGCCAATAACAAATATTCAGAAGATTTTAATCCACATCATGAGTCTAACTATTTAGCATATCTCTATGCAAATCATCTTTATGGATGGAAGATGTCTCAATATTTACCACATGGTGGTTTCGAATGGGTTTATTAACATCATCTGATTTAAATTATTAGAGTGAGACAATATTAGATTTGGTGGGTGATTCTAATTAGTTTTATATATTAGAAGTTGATTTGGAATATCCACAAGAAATGCATAAATTACATAAAGATCTTCCATTTTCCCCCGAAAATAAGGTAGTTTTAGGAACAAATCAATCCAAATTGCTAACAAATTTACATAAAAAAGAAAAGTATGTAATGCAGTATCATAAGTTAAAACAGGGTCTAAAGAATGGATTAAAACATACTAAAATACTTAGAATATTGATGTTTGGTCAGTCCGATTGTTTGAAAAAGTATACAGATTTGTATACAGAGATGAGAACTAATGCCAAAAACAACAACAAAAAAGACTTTTACAAACTGATGAATAATTCTGTGTATGGTAAAACAATGGAACATATAACAAACAGAGTAGATATAAGATAATTTCAATTGCAGAAAAATATGAAAAATTAATATCAAGACCACATTTTAAGAAATGTATCATATTAAATGAAAATCTTGCAGCCTTGCATATTAACAGGACGAATGTAAAATTTAATAAGCCTATTTATGTTGGCATGCCAATTTTAGACATATCAAAAGAATTGACGTATGTAGTAATGAAACCAAAATATGGTGATAAAATTTAAAACAATACTATAACATACCTCAAATAAATAAAAACATTTTAGGCAAAATGAAAGATGAATGTAATGGCAAAATAATAAAAGAATTGGTCGGTTTACAAGCAACAATGTATGATATGCAAAAATGTATAAAATCTAAAGTTGTAAAGAAGTGTGTTGTTAGCAAGGGAATTACATTTTATGACTATGAGAAATGTTTGTTTAATGATAAGATTGAATATAGAACAATGAATTTAATAAGAAGTGAAAGACATAAAATATAGAGAGAAGAAATTATTAAAATAGCTTTAAGTCCTCGTGATAACAAAAGTATTAAACTACAAAATAAAATAGGTATATTACCTTATAGATATGGAAAAATAGAATATTTAACAACGTTAATTTCCAAAAGAAAATCGGTATCAGCACCATCAAAAAAATTAGGGTACCATTTTCATCTATAATTTATAAAACAATATGATTAAGCCCCTCATTGTTAATTTGATAGGAAATTGGATATGGGGGCTCATAAATTATATAATCGCCAAATCCAAACATACATTTTGGTGGAAAACTGTGAATTATATTAGTTTTTAAATTATTAGATTCATCATATAAATATACCATATGCCAAGTTACAATGAACATTTATTGTTTTAAATGGATTAAAATTAGGCATTTTAGCACCTATAACTATTTTGTCTTTTTCAATATTCATATTTCTTTTGAAACCAAGCATATAGGAAAAATGGTCATAAAATTTAATATTAAACTTAGATTTAACCAATATTATATCTTTTATATTATGCAATGTTAGTTCAATGTTATTAATTTAAAATTGTTCAATTGAGTTTATCGTTTATATTTATCAGTCAATATTGTATTACCCCCTAGGTATATCTATAACTGCATTGCTATCAAGTAATGAAATTGTATTTTTGTTAATATTAGGACCTACAAATTTCGTATGAAAACTAATTAAAGAAATCGATTTATCTATATGGATGATATCATAATGAAGTTTTATCTTTAAAATGGAACTATCATTAGTTAATTTGAATACTTTATTATCCATTAAGAATATTGTTATAAATGAAAAAGTCGATTGGAGAGTTGGTGTCTTAATTTCAGAAGAAAAATTAAAATATATAAAGAATGGTGAAATATTGCCTGACAACATTTGATCTATTAATGTAGGCGCAAGGAATTTTGGAAAAATTAATTATAAATTTCATTTGTAAGAAAGGTTGATTAAATTTCTATAAACTATACGTTTGCTCAAAAATTTAAATCAACCAAAATATATTCACTTACAAAATGACTTCGATTTGATATCCAACAAGTTTAATGATAATATGGCTTATTTTTTAAATAGAAACGGTGAAATGATTGCACTAGACAAATGTTAAAATAATTCTCTAGTTATTTTCGATGATGTGATTTTAGAGAATCAAGATGTTATTCGGGAGTATTTTACTATGGGAGGGCATGAAAATGTTACTGTATTTTATCTGGAACAGACTTATTCAAAAGTACTTAAACAATTAGTAAGGCATAATGCAAATTTTTGTGTATATTTAGACAAGATAATACAAATTTTAATCACATTAAAAATTATTTTGTTGGTGGAGATATGACTTATGAGAAATCTAAAGAGATCTATGCAAGCTGTTGGATGAAAATTATGGATTTATTACTTTAGATTTGAATAGAAAAATGAAAAAAGGGAAGTATTGTAACAAAATCAAATACTCAAATTAAAATAACTTTGTCTTAATAATAAGTGCAACTGAAAGGTGCACTTATTGTGGAGGAATTTTTTTATCTACTTCAGAAAACATGTCACAATGTAATTGTGAGAGAAGAAATCTTTCCTTACTGTACTGGCATCTATTTGCAACATCAGAAAGTTTTCATTATGTGCTGCGATCTAGTTGCAACAGAAAAAAACCAACTGCATGTGGAGAGAAACAAACCACATGATCTCCACTCGCTGACATTGAGCTCACTCAACACTGCACAATTGCGAGACATTGAACAATTGGAAAGAATGACTCCACTCTCCGACCTTGGCTGTGCTCAGTACTGCACAGTTGCGACACACTTGTTGACTTGTGATGATGAGCATGCTGTGGCTGGCTACATGTAACTTTGAATTCATTGCTGTGAAAGTTTTGAAAATTTAGATCTGTGCCAAGATATCCGACTTTAAACTCATAAGTCGTGGGTTCGATTCATGACTAATGAGGACAATTTAATGATCTGAAGGTGCCCATATCATTGAATTATCAACCAAGTCGTTCAAAGTTAGAGCTAAAAATGAATTAATAGGTACCTGCTCAAGATCCAACAGTGATTGCTCTGTGCTATACTTGTAATGTAACAGATGTATAAGTTGGAGTGTTCCGATATTATGTAAGGTTCCAACATCATAAGGAAGGGGGTACTAGATAGTAAAAGAAATACATAAAACAAATAAATAACTAATCACCAATCTACAAAAGAAATAAAAACAGGCCACTTGTCCACAGAAGTGATTAGGTTTCGCCAATTGAGATTTAATGTTGTCAATAGCAAGTGCAGAAAATATATAACAGGTCACTGGCATGGTATAACAGCCTATAAACCTGGGATGACCCTGGCATAGTGTAACAGCCCATTCACCTTTTGTAAGTTTTTAAAATAAAGCCCACCATAGGTGAAATGTGCATTTAACAAATGATTAACAAATGCTGAATGAACAATGAATGAAGATTGAATAAATGTTGATTAAACATTGAATGCATTTTATATAGATTAAATGATGTTATATTTGGAATGAATAGCCTTCGTTCAACCTGTTTAATATTTTTTATATATATAAATGAAGTGATCTATATACTTGGATTTTATTTTGATTTAATGGTCCATTTCTTTATTAAAAAAGAATCTACATGAAAAAAAAACATATTTACCACTCTCCAATTTCACTTGCACATAATTTTACATATAAAAATTGAGTTAATTCTACATATAAATAACAACAAGATTGTTGGCAATGGCAAATGGGTTGTTATAAATATTGGCAAGGAAAATAATCCTTGGGCTAAAGCTAAAGAAGTTGCTGAAATATTAGAGTTTAAAAATACAAGATAAGCAATTAGAGATCATGTTAGATAAAAATGTAGAAAAAGTTATGAAGATATAGGGAGGAGCGAATTGCTGTCCCCTTTTAAATATGCAACCACATACAATATTAATCAAGGAAATGTGTCTAAAATATCCTACGTGGGCCAACCCATGAAGGAAATTCTTGATAGAATAATATGCAATTTACTAGATTCAATTCAAAATATGAATATTTGGGTAGCCCAAATATTATAATTCTAACCTTGTCTACATGATAGGGTTTAGTTTTTCTTGACTATTTCTTCTTTTCACAAAACATCTGCTTTATTAACCCAATAGTTATGTGAATTGCCAAAACCCAGCCATTTTACATCAATCTTATCACTTTTAGTTTTTATGGCTTTTTTAACGAAACATTCATTAGGATAGTTGGATTTCATAATTTCACATTCATAAAAACTACCTTTGATTTCTTCTCCAGTGATATCTTTCAGTTGGTAAGTTGGCACATCATAATTGAAAACTTCCAAAATGGTAAACAATTCTGTTGTAAAATTAGTTGTATAACCCTTCTCAGAGATTTGTTTATTCTTGCTCACACGCACAATATCGCCAAATTTATATTTCGGTTTAGTAAACACATTCGCAACATCTTGGTGTCTGAATTTTTTATTAACTTCAAATGGTTTCATACCAATGGTTCTATGCTTTGTATTGTTGTATTCTTTAACTAAATCATCAAATATATATAAATTTTTGTAATTTCCATTTAAAGCAAGTTTCTTCCACATTTTGTTCTTCATTGTACGATTATATCTTTCTACATCACTAGCTTTATGTTCACTATATATAGAATAATTTTTGATGGTATATTTATGCATAAGTTCATTAAATATTTTATTATAAAATTCGGACCCATTGTTACTTTGTAAATTATTTGGTTTTCTATTAATCAGTACACATTCTAAACTATTTGCTACATTCTTGGCTATTTTATCTTTAATTGGTATAGCAAATGCATATTTTGATAAAGCATCAACAAATTCTCATAATATACTTGTATACATTATTTATATGTTATATACCTTTCAAATGACCATTATCCACCTCAATGAGATCAATTAGCCATAAATCATCAATACCATACGAAATTACTTATCTCCTTGGAACATTTCTTCTTGCTGATTTATATAATTGATTTATTACTCCTTCTCTTATATTCGGCATTTTTTTTATGTTGAGTCATTAGAATTACATATTGAACATTTACTTTTCTGAAGTAATCGTCCATTTTTAGTATTTGCATTTTTATATTATTATTTCTAGTGACTTTCTTGCACTTCAAACATCAAGTATTCTCCATTTAGTAGTAAAAGAAATTTATCTTTATATTTTACAAATATTCCTATTGTAGTCATCAGACCATCATCATAACTAACTATTTTATTATTCTGATCATAAAAGCTAAAATATCACCTATGTTAATATCTGAAGTCTTACTGTAATCCATTTTTTAGAACCCATAATAACAGTTACAACATCAAAAGGTAAATTGATATCAGCAAAAAATATTTTATAAAGAGTACAATTCTTCAAAACATAAAGATAATTATGTTATTATCGAAGTGAAAAATATTATTCTTTATATTCCACTTTGCAGGCAAATAAAATATATGATATTTTTCATCCTTACATTTTTCAACTTTCGAGTTAACAAGTGTTACACAATAATTCAAAACTGATTAGTTTAAATTTTGTAATTTAAGAGCTATTTGTTTTATCAAAAAATCTTTTATTAACAGCATCTTTTCCATCTATAGGATCACCCATATTATTAATTCAACGATTTTGAAGATAAACATAATCTGTTCAATAAACAAAACTTTACTAATTTGATCTTGTAAAGCAGAAACAAGAATATTGTATTATGAATCTACATGCGATTTTGATTCATTAGCTTAAGTGTAAAATCTTTTATTAAAAAATTTGTTTAATGCTTTCCCAAATATACCAGTCACTTAATAATAAAGAAATTATATCGTTAAACTTAAATCCACTTGAAAAAATATTTAATACAATTAAACAAAATGCCCACATATAACTGAATTAAAATTCTGATTTCGATCATCATTGTAATAAACATATCTATTTTTGATATAATTAATTTAATTATTCGGAATATTACCAGCAAATGAATCTAAATCGTAAACTTCATAATTATTTTTAAAATAACAAAATCAATGAGTTCCAGGATTTGATGAAATGTTAAAATTAACCACAGCACATTCAATTTGTGCATTATTTTTGATAGTTCGTCAATCATATAAACATTTCTAAGATTTTTTATATTTAATATTTTTACATATTTCGAATATCGACATGAGATAATGGAGATAATTTTTTCGGTCTTCCCTTCTTTTTTGCAACTAGATCACTTCCTGATTTATTTTCCATTACTAAATTGCATCGCTGTTGTTCTTCTAATTATTTTTATTTCTTTCTAGTATGTTCAACAGAATTGTAAATTGTAGTAGCTCCAACAGATAAAGCTCCAAGTGCACCTAAAATTGGAATTAAAATTGGTAAAAATCTACATTGGTGTAAACCATTTCCAGAATTTTCTTTTAATATTTTTTTAGTATTGGTAATGATAAAGTAAATAAGAAACATTTTCATTATTTTAATTTTTTATTTATTTTTTGTCTCAAGTTGTTCCTTTGCTAAAAAATTATCTATACCCAAATCTCTTAATTGATCAATGGGTATATCAAAAGTTATATTTTTAAACTTCATTTATAAGTAAAAATATATATAATTAATACAATTTAATGCCCCAAGCTAATTTTCTTTTTGTAAACATTGTTGAAGCAACAGCAGCAGATATAATTTCTTCTCCAATTGGAGTGATTTTAGCTAACAATTTCTTTTGCTTCTTTTTGTAAAATTTTGTGAATTTCATGTCTAGATTCTAAATCTTTATGATCTCTATATGCAATATCATGATATATACAAACTTCATCTAATTTTATTTATTCCTGTATGGCCTCTTTCTAACCATTCATCTAATTTTGTAAATCGTCCACAATATTTATAACCTGGCAAATGCATTTCAGGTAAATTTAAATTATTGAATTCCCAATTTATTGTACCTTTTCCATGACGTTCAGAATTCCAAAATGAATGTGGGATTACATTTAAAACTCTTATAAGACAAGGAATTCCATTTGGATTATGAACAACAAAATCATAAAATCTATTGTTTAGCATATTTATTATGTTTGCTTTTTTGTTGTAATAATTTTTATTTTAAGCATTTTCTTCACCATGAATAATTAATAATTTATCAACCAATTTTCTAACATCATCCATCCAAATCAATTCTTTTAGCAAATTGTTGTATTTTTATACCTTTTTCAGATCTAGGAGTTCTTGGAGAAATAATTATTTCTGGTGTGTTTGGTGCTGTTGTTGAATGTGATTATTTTATTTAGTTATCATAAATTGGTTTAATTATATTTTAGTATTTCCAACTTCTATTAGTTTATATATTGTTTGGATTATATATATATATATATATATATATATATATATATATATATATATATATATAACAGCTTGTCCCGAAATCAATACGCGAATTTTTTTAGGTCTCTTAGGTATAATCAACACTCTAGGCTATGGGTCTCCGAAAATATTATATAAGTGATTCATATCTAATAGTATGACAGAACATTTAAGTCCAAAAGTTATTTTTGGGAACATATCCGACTGGAAACGTATCAAATTTGGCACAGTCGTTGTTACCTATACTTAGGAATCAACATGAAGTAGTATACATAAGAATGAAAAATTTTGCTTAACTTAACTGATATACATGAATTGATGTTTGTTGTTGGTACTTTATGCTCTAATGCCACACTAAGAAACTTTAATAACACATTAGAAACGAAAATACAAATGTTTGCAGCAAAAAAGTTGTAAATGATATTTGAGATTTTATTAACCTATAAGTTGCTAGTTTACAGTTTTTTTTGTCTTGAAATTATAATATGTTTATCACACAGTTGGGAGATGTTTCAGTAACAAAAACTAGCGTCAAAGATTCGGGTGCATGAAATATATCCAAGTCTTTGGATTTTGAAGATAAGCACAGGTAGCCACACTTAAAATATTGTATTATTTTATTCTCTTTACGACAAATGTTAATTTTTTTTTTTTTTTTTTTTTTTTTGCAAAAATGGGCAATGACGTATTAAATATTAAGCTATTTAATAATACTACTGCGTACGTCTTCCGAGTCCTACTAATATCAAAATAACCCGTGTCATGGCTGGGGTTTGCTGGAAACACACATGCGGTAGTTTATGTGCTATTTATGATAAAGTGAGCACTTTTTAAAGTCCTTCCAAATTTCGCCTTGTTGCCAATTTCTATCTTCCCGCCACTTATTAATATCAACATTGCAATGTGACTGATATATACGGTGTATACTTTCACCGCTCTCAAAAGGTAATATCTGCGTCTGCAATGAAACATACATATTAGTGGCGAATGGCTGGTGAGGGGGGCCTAAAAAGTACTCACTTTACCACGAACAGCCAATACAAGCAACTCCCGATAACCTTCCTACCCATAGCGCTACGACCGGGACCATCTCCCTTAAGGAAGCCGATATTGACCAGCCGTCGTTAATGGGCATTTTCCGCTCGCTCGCAACGCGATACGCGGAGGAGATTAGCCTTATTTTCGGCGCTTCGGCTGGAAACACATCCGCGTGGGTTGAAGGGTGTAGCAGAGGTGAGGCGAGGTCTTAGGATATTATGTACCTGCGCGTCCAAGGTCAAGAAGCGAGGGAGCGATACGGGCGACACTTACACGCACGCCCAGCGCCTCATCGCTCCTAAGCGCAGGGCGTGCAGTGTTTTCCGCTCTAACGCTGTACTGTGCAAATTAGATCTGCAACATTGAGGTTTTATTACACGCGATGAAAGATCACAGATTAAACTACGTCCGTATCTTTGCACTTTTCTGTTGCCGCTCAAGGAAATTGCATAGGCAAGTTATACAAATGCGATATTTGATCACTTCCACGACTTTTTTTCTCCAAGAATACCCTAAATTTGACAAAAATTAAACCATAGGAATATAGACAATAGTTTTTTTTTAATCCTTTCGGTCAAAAAGTCGTATTCCGAAGATTTTTATTTGCCGAGGTATGCGTTCGCGCGCAAAGGACGATTTCACAGAAAATGTTCCCGTACATAATCCCCTTAATCTACTCCGCGCGGGCTGTGAGAAGAGAAAAGACTGTTGGATCTGTGTAATGTTCAGGTTGAGAAGGAGGTCTTGTGAGGTAGGGGGAGGGATGGGGGTGTGGTGCTGACAATGAACTCGGGTAAATGGGAGATGAGGCTGGGCTTGGCACGGCGGCAAAGCCGACAGAAGGGAAAGCTCGCGGCTCGCCCCCTTTGCTGCGGCTTTCACGAAAGACTAGTAAAACTTTCATCCCCTTTATGCCGCGCGGTGTCGCAGGAGGGCGGAAACACGCCCGATGACCTTGACGCGCGAGGGCGTCTAACGGGAAGGGGGGGGGGGCGGTTCGTCGACGCGGGGTCAAATGCGCTTCGCTGCCGGAAACCCTCCTCCCGAGCTATACGATTTATTCTACTCTCATTTTAATTTGCAATATTCATAAAATAAATGCAGTTGTTTGCTGTCCACAGTAAAATGAGCACTTTTGAAAGCCCTTCTTAAGATCCACTTGTATGCACGTTGTGTATTTCTCCGCCTGATGTAAAACTAACATTGCTGCGGGCCTCACTACTTTATTCATGCGTCGGTCAAATGAATAGGTAAATATTTTACAAATCTGCCCATTTCTAAACTCTGATGCATAAAAAAACAGAAAGCGAAGTAAATAATTTTAAGTTATCACAAAGGATTGCCTAACACATTTTTTATACGACGTTAAGATGTGGAACTACTTTCCATCCAACGTTACCAACGTTACTGGGCGAATGTCACTCAGTGCACCCATTAAAATATATGCATGCAGGGGCAGTGACATTTTTTCTAAGGTTCATTTCTCAAGTGCTCACTTTATCGTAAACAGCCTTTAGTTATATCGTGTTAGAATAAACGCAGAATAAACTTTGTCCTTCGCACTACACAGAAAATAGTCCGATTTTGCGGGAACAGTATTAATGTCACTACAACATTAATTTTTTGTTATCTGTGAGCTGTCAGTAACTAATGTTGCTGTTAATTTTAGTGTAACATGAAGTACTTTTGTGACAACATTACCTCCATACTGTATTGGCAACATTGAGGCAATGTTTATGTTATGGCAAAATAAATTTTGTGTTGCGGCAAGAGAACTTTAGTGTAGCGGCAAAGCAAATTTTGTGTTGCACTGATGTTAACATTTGTGTTAAAATTTTTATCGTATTTTTTGCTTGAAATAAATATTGCAGTGTAAAATAAATTAAGTACAATTATTTTCACACATTAATAAATATAACTAACGGAAAAAAAAAAAAAAAAAAAAGACATCGAGTAGGTGAATCGACACTACACTTCACAAAACCCGGCGCCTTACAAACTGCTCTACCGTACTTTCACGTCAAAAGTACAGTTTTGTATATAATTTAAACAACGAACTGCAGTTCCCTTTTGTAATGTGGAAATACTTTATGCTCTAGAAACATATGCATATTTGGTACACGTAATTTGCTTTGCAAAGCTCGAGGGCTGGCCTAGGCTACATTTAGTTTTCAAATCGCGCTTTAAAATTTAAATACGGTGGCTTCATTTCGTGAAGTTATCTCCGTTCGCTACTAACCGCCACTGTAGTAGAACAGTAAATACTGTTAAGTTATTATGTTAACGTAACATTGAATTAATAACGTAACGACATTATATCCTTTCTGTAGGCACTGCCAGCTTTAACGTAGTGTTTATATTGCAGCAAAACTAATTTTGTGTTCAACTGATGTTAACATTTATGTTCAAATTTTCTTCTATGTATTTTTTCTTTGCTTTAAAACACATTTCGATGTAAAATAAATGAAGTTCTATTATTTTGTCACAAAAAGAAATATTACCAAAAAAAATGAAAACAATTGCTCAAGAATAACATTTAAGAAACGTTACGTGTCTGTATACATTTTCCAGTTCCTCCACTTCTATCTAAAGCATGTTTTTGTGATAGTGAAAATGGCTCAAACGGGTGTTTTCACGTTCTTTTTAGGTATGAAAATTCCGGTATAAAATATTTATAAAAGGAATAAGGGACGTGCTTCAAACCTTTGTTCTAATTATTACGTCATAAACGGTAGGGTCTCCGCTGAAAATCTCATAGAGGAGTGTTATCGACGGCGAGACTGCACGCCAGTTCAGTGCTTTGTACGTAGGGCGATGCGCATATTTCGGTCGCCCCTAGCGCTTCTACGCTTTGCTGGCCTCAGGCGTCAGACGTTCAAAATTCCTTCAACCAGGCGGCCACTTTAAACAACAGTCCCGCGTACTAGTGGAACAAGAATGTTGGGGCGCCTTGCGTCTCGTTTTGCGTCCCGAGCCACCGTTTTCAGCCCATGTTAGAAATTTTCGCCACACTGCACTTGGAACTAGCGATGGGATATTCTCATAAGTTTGTATTTCGAATGGATCGATTACGATTATTTTTTTTTTAATCGAATAAATAATCGGTAAAATAATCGATTGTCTTTTCTAATCCACATACAAAAAATTACCGCAAATAATAGATATTTTTATAAATTTGTTTAAAACTATTGTCACCTAAAATGTTTCAGTTTATTTTTAGTAATTTATGCTATTTATCTCAAAATAATATTTTATACTAGCTGAACGTTGTTCCGCCTCTTTCACGTTCTAGTTTGCCTTCTCAATGCGTCCTCTCTATTACGTCTGTCACGTCGACCGATGTTTGACCGTGGTATCACTGGCATTATTTTTTTCTTAGATCAACAAACATTTCCTGCAAGTCTGAGCAAATTCGGACCATAAATATACAAGTTAGACTCCAGCGTCACCTATCGGAATGAAACACAACTAAAAACCTTACTCGCTATCTCAATGACACATGGTGTGAATATGGTCTCAATTGGTCCAGTGGTTTGTCAGTGATGATGCGGTTTAGTCACACACAATGGGTTTTATATATAAAGATTTTTTAAATAAATACGTAGGTAAGTATCTGCAATGTTTTGTTTTGTTTAACTATAAACAACTGAAAATCGTGAGTAATCGAATTGTTTAAAATTATCGATGAATCGATTGTAATTAAATAAACGAATAATCACTTAGTTGACAAGCGATTATACCATCACTAATAGGAACTATGGCCAAGGAAAACATAGCTTACTACCGTTTTCTGCGACGTGAAATGCTGCACCTCAACCCCACGCAGTAGCGGCGTCGCACAGGCGGTGAAATGGGTCCGGCGAACTACGGCAGCAATTTAGACGTCAGCTCTCGTCAACGGCGAACTCACCACTGAGGGCGGCGTGCGGATCAGTGATGGGTCGTCCTCGACAGCGAGTCGTTCGAAACGAACGACTCGCTGTCGAGAACGACCCGCGAGCTGCTCTTCTTTAGAGAGTCGAATCATTCGTGAATGATGAGAGCTACGGCTCGGCGATTCGCTCCGCTCAGTCAGGAACCAGCACAAAGGCGACAGCTCGTTGACTCGGGAGAGATACGAAAAATGCCAGCGTCGCATATAACAATTGCTTTCGAAAGGCGTATCTCTTCTTTTCACGAGCTCGCATTATGCAAAACCGGAGATAGGAAGAACATGAATGTGGCCATTTATTTCTGAGCATGGACAAAAGAACTCAAGCATAATACGCACGAGGATTTCAAAATATTTTCAATTATTATTTTTCTAGTATTGCGACATCAAAATAGTTTGCGAAGATTACTTAAATATCGTTCATTGCGCGCTCTCGAGGTTTCTACAAATTTCAATCCACCAAGACTTTTTTTTTTTCACTCTAGTAATAATGTTAAAATATACATAATAATTATGCTACATTTATATATTTTGAATTAATAAAAAAAAGTTATGAAAATAATTACAATACCTTAAACTGTGTAGAAAATGCCATGTATTATGCGACCGCATTTATTTACATCAGCGCAGTGATGCGAGCCGCTCTGCAAATCTATGGTTCATTCCCCATTGGAAGCAACTTTCTCGGAGTCCTGCTAAATATCTACTTGTAGGCCCGTTTCGTATCCTTCAGCCAAATGTAAACAAACATTGCCATGTGACTGCCATGTAACATTTATCAAAATCAATGTTTACATGCCATCGTGTGTGTACATGTGTTCGTATACTTTCGCAACACCTAAAAATAAACGTTGAAATGTGACTTCTACTATTATACCTGTCAAATGTGTTGTTTACTGTTTACAGCTTTTCAAAGAATTCTGTCTCAGGTCTATTTCAAAAACCATTTCTTGCGAATATTCACAGTTTAGGCCTATAACATTATTTAGGTCAGCTTTATGACGTTTTAAAAATGCCTGAATTGACGATAGTTTTTACGGTTATGTTACAGTAACATAGTTGTTGTCCACGACATAGCACACTACACGTAATGCACGTTGATATTTTGCCGCGACTGTGTTAAACACTGTTGTAACTGCGGGGTAATGAACTGTAGTATTTTACTTGTTATTGAAATGTGTTGGGTTATTTCTTTAGAAGGACGGCCTCAGTTCGAATAACGAAGGAATAGACAGTCCAACGGAAAAGCGATATTAAAATCAAGCACACAACTAGTGTCGCTAATTTTTTGTTATAGAAACTTAAAATATAGCAGTTAACATGCACTCAAATAAGCCTACCTTAAATTTTATTCCACTCGTATTTATATGTATTGCTACTTACTGTGTATTAGTTTTGTTGAAATTTATTGTGGCTGGGCTTGGTTATTTTGTTGGGATTGGTGGTAAATCACGTTACACGACTGTATTTCAAACACCCAGGGCAAAGGTACAATGTTGTGATAAATAAACAAACGTGGATGTAAATAAATAACTTCATCATAAAAACAGTTCACATTTAAAACGTATAAATAGTTCATATCAAATATTTGAAATCACGCACACACACAGATCCAGCGAAACGATCACCACGCAGCCACGCCATGCTATTTCACACGCATCGGTTAACGAAACACACCGTTACAGTATATTTATTACTGCCGCGTAAAAAATAAATGTATAACAACCTCGTAATTTGCTTAGGTAGGTTTAAAAAACACGTGATATGGCAATTCGAAGTATTTTTCGGAGTAAGTATAATTTATGCTTCGTTTGGTAAAACAGCAACACGCCATGTCATGGCTTGCCACGTCTGCCAACTTCACTTTGTTTCTGCCCCACCATCATATCTAAATATATTAAAATAAGTATTCAAAATTATAATCTCTTTTCAGTTGTAAATTACAAATTCAAAAATCATTATTTTGCTGTAATAAGTATGAAATATGCCACAATTGATAACATGTCCAATTACGCACGTTCTAGCAAAGTGAAACTTCCCGAATGTGAAAGAGACAAAGACAAAGAGAGAGCGACAAGCCTCGTTCAGCAGACAGTTTCATCAAAGTTGCTCTCGCTCGATAAAACAACACCTTACCATTACGGCCTACTCACGATATTTTCCGCTGTTATTTTAAACAGTATAAATGAGATATGTTGTGATCGGGGCAACCTAAATATTTCAATATTTCAATAGGCACCGTTTAATTTACAAATAGTATACTAATAAACTAGGTTAAAATAATATTTTAACTGTGAACTATTTCTTACCGGCCGTTGCCAACACGTCGCCGCTCTCGCTGTTGTTAATTTATATTTGAAAAGAAATAAATATTACAAGTTATACAAGATATTAATGTAAAGTTTCATTTATTCAACAATACAGTACTCTAAAGTTAACTGCAGTGTTGTATATTTGTGGAATACATGTTATTGAAAAAACAGGTTGACATGTTATGCGTAGAGTGTTTTTTCAAAGATTGATTTTCATATGTCGCTTCTAATCGGGAATGGACTACATACTCTCGCCTCTTTGAAACCCGACTGACTCGCGAACGAGATGACTCTTTTCGAATGGCTCTTATGAACGACTCTCCACCATCGACACATCACTGGTGCGGATGTTTCCTGCTCCGGCCGCTAATAACGCTGCCACGTGCTTTCTACAATCCATTCGCCGTTACTTCCCACTTTTCTGAAGCCCTGCTAAAGTTCTACTTCCAGGATATTCCTCCGCCTCGTGCAAATAAAGCTGAACTAAGTCTAGAACATTACACCAAAGGACAACGCACCGAATCTGTACGCACTCAGTGGTAATGATATTTTGAATCAGAACTATTTCTTACTGGGCGTTACCAACACACGTGTTTTCTCACTGATTATTTTTCATATTTACTATAGTTGAAAAAATATTAATTGTTAAGAAAATATAGTTAAACTGCACTTTTAACGAACACTAAGACAGTTTTATGTAAACAGAGGTATAAAATGCTTGGGATAAATTACATGTTTAAGAAGTAACTAAATACGTCAGCTATGGGGCAACTTTTCAGAGGTTTGATTGAAAAAGTGTAAAGAAACCGTGAATGGATTATATTGCATATTCGCTGTTTCTTTGCACGTTTTTTAATTCAAACATTTGAAAAACTATCCCATGTCTGAGGTGTTTGTCATTTCATAAATGCATCATATATCACAAGTGTTTTATATTTGTGTTAATAGTAGAGTCTTGTATTTTTTTTTTAAATTTAAACTTTCACTTATGTACTATCAATAAAATAAAATAGAAAAGAAATCTGTTCGCAGTGTCTAGTAAGAAATAGTTCTCAGGCCAAATATGATTAAACTGAGTTAGCGCCAATGCGTTGCGTTGTCCCTTATTGTCCCTTTGGTGTAAATTTCTAGACTTGGTTAAGGTTAATTGTATTCAGGTTAAAGGCTGTTCACGATAAAGTGAGCACTTTTGAAATCAACCTTAGAAAAACGTTACTGCTTCTATCTGCATATATTTTATGGGGCGCACCGAGTGACATTCGCCCAGGAAAGTTGGTAACGATAGATAGAAAGTAGTTCCGTATTTTAAAGGCGAATAAAAAGTGTTAGGTATCCAGTTATAATAACTGAAGTTATTTCTTTGACTTTCTGTTTTTTTTTTTAATGCATCGAAGTGTGAAAATGAGCAGGTTTGAAAAATATTTACTTTCCTAATAATTGCACAGTTTTATTTGACCGACGTATGAATAAAGTGATGAAACGAACACCAATGTTAATTTTACATAAGGCGAAAGAATACACAACGTGCATACAATTAGATCGTAAGCAGGGCTTTCAAAAATGCTCATTTTACCGTGAACAGCCTTTAGGAACAAAACGAGTATTTTAATGGGAGCTTTTGGTTTGTTAGAGCAAAATATTTAAATAACTTGATAATGTTTTAAAGTGTGGGGTACATGTCCGCCGTACTGAACATGCGAATACTTTGTTTGCCATACATAAGCAGCGCCGTCACTACCATTTCCCACAAATGATTAGTACTCGTAGAAAGTTAGATGCAGTTTTCAAGGAGCAAAATCATTCTTTGTATTTTTTCGGTGCACCACGAAGGGCCTACAGGTAATATTTGATTGCGTTTGTACCCCTGTCGACTACGGACAGTTTGCCATTATTTGCGAGTTGTTTTGTCTGCCATTTACAAATGTGGGGTAACGCGTGGTCATGAACTGATCCATTCTTTCTTCTCTTCTGCTATAGAAACTTTCATGCCTTCTGTTGTGCCCATGGGTATAACCGAAAGTAGGTAAATGCTGTTCACGATGAAGTAAGCATTTTTGATATACGCTGTTCATGAAAAATGAGCACTTTTGAAAGCCCTGCTTACGATCTACTTGTATGCATGTTGTGTATTCCTCTGACTTATGTAAAATCAGTACTACAACGGGCCTCATCACTTATTCATGCTGCGGTCAAATTAAACTGTGAAATTATTAATCAAGTAAATACTTTACAATTCTGTCCATTTTTACACTACCGATGAATTAAAAAAAATATATATATATAAGTTATCGCAAATGGTTGCCTAACACTTTTTATTTGGCGTTAAGATATGGGACTACTTTCCTTCCATCGTTACCAACGTTACTGGGCGAATATCACTTAGTGCGCCCATTAGAATATATGCGTGCAGGGACAGTGACTTTTTTAGGGGCAGTGACTTTTTTCTAAGGTAAATTTCTAAAGTGCTCACTTTAACGTGAACAGCCTTTATCAACGTGTGCAAAACGTCACTGTCCCCAGCTGCATATATTCAAATGGGCACAAAGACACGCACGTACCCAGTAAAGTTGGTAACAAGGAAGGAAAAGTAGTTCCATCGATTTAAAGTTGAATTTATAAGTGTTATGGAAACATTTCCGAATACTGAAATTATTACTTTTGTTTCCCGTTTTATTAATGCGTATTAGTGTAGGAGTTAACAAATTTGTGAATTATTTAAATTTACAACAATTCCACCGTTTCTTTTGACCGACGCATTGATAAAGTGACCAGACCCTTGGAAATGTTAATTTTACACATGGCGGAAGAAAACACCACTTGCATACAAGTATATATTAGCAGGGCTTTCAAAAGTGCTCAGTGCATAAAACTGGAGTCACAGTACCCCGACGACTACGACACGACAACCCCGACACGACAACCCCGACACGACGAAATCTGAGTAGCAGCCAATGAAAAGCAAGTTCACAGTGACGTCAGTCCGACCAAATTGCAGCACCCGGCAGCCCGGGAAATGTAGATTCTATTTCTACTTTCCATAGTGTGGACTCGTCGGGGCGCAAAAAAATGTAAATACAACCTTAGAAAACTAAATTTATTCCGCATTTCTCTACTGTAGTAAAAAAATTAATTAACTTGCCGCCAAAACAACTTTCCGGTTCGTTTCTAAATACTTTTTATCTCTCGTATAAATTCAAATATTCTCAAAAGCAAAATAATCATTCACTTTATCGCGAGTTTTACAAAGTAACTATTGGTTATTATAAGGATAAGTTGCCGTTTTACAATTTTCCAACAGCCAACTAGCATACCTTTCGCGCATATTTCGCCGGGGTATTGTGATCACTGAATCAAATTTAATATGAAATCTCGTCGCGTACTGACGTCATATCTATCCGTCGTGTCGTGTTCGTCGGGTTAATGTGACTCCAGCTTCACTCGCCCGCGGCAAGTGCGTAGCCGGAAAATATGCGAACTACAAGGCGACGCCTATCTCCCACCGACCAAATCATTCTAAACTAGTGGAGAAGGGGAAGGATGCTCTCAGCTGCGGGCGGGTAGTGTATAGGGCTGTTCAATATTTTAATATATTGAAAATTATCGATATAAAAATAACTTATACATCGATATGTAACTTTGAAAAATATGGGTATATCGATGTTTCGATATTATCGAAGTTTTCGCTATTATCGAAGTTTTCGGTAGTATAGATTATTTCGATATTATATATTATTTTGGTATTATAGATTATTTCCGTGTTATACATTATTTCAGTATTATCAGTTATGACGGTATTATAAATTATTATGGTATCATTGATTATTTAGGTATTATCTTATAATGAGGTATTATCGATTATTTAGGTATTATCGATTATTCCTGTATTATCGATTATTGATGTGTTATCGATTATTTCGTTACTATCGATTGTTTCGGTATTATCGATATACCGAAAATACCGAGACGTCCCTACGATATTCAAATTTCCAACGGTTTTAAAACATGAGATATATTTTCCTGGGTAAAGGGAAGCTTTGAGACAAACACTTAAAAAAAATGGGACGTGGATGTGTTGGGGACACGACCGTTTGTTTAGCGTGAATACGTCTACGTTGACGCACCCGGACGCCTTGATGTATTTTTTACGTTCCCTGCACCGCTTCACTCGATCACATCGGTTTTTATGGGTATCACTGGATTGCTTTTGAGATGCTCTTTCCAACCGTATACGAATTCTGTATTTCGACTTGGCTTTTGACGAGTATAGGCCGACATTGTGTTAAGTTCTCTTCATTTTTTTTATACAATTTGACCATAACCACGCCACACAAATATTTTTATACACGCAATCGATTTATCTTGACGAGAGCTGTCGATTAAAACTTAAAAGAGCGGCGTAGCTTCTCCTAGTCAAAAGTTGTACTATGCGGAAGTTACGAGACCGACGAACGAACTAAATTGCACCAACCCAACTAAAAAATCACCCCCCCCCCCCCCCCCCCCCCCGCCATCATCCATTCCAAACAACTCTACCGCACGCGATGCTTCCCAGTCCTCACTCAAAGCAACATATTCTTTGATACTTTGGCAATCCAGTGGTTAAGTTGAATTTTGAATGTAGACGATATATTCAAGGCTGCAATGTTAAACTGTACCCCCAGATTTTGTTATCATCGGATTTTCTAGATTGCCTCCCACTGTGGTTGCAAATTTAAAGACGTATTCACGTCAAAATCGGGTTTCACTTCAAAAAGTACCAATACAAAAGAAATGCTTTTATTGAAATAAATGACATTGTCGCCTGGAGAAGGGAGTATTTGAAGTGAATGAGACATACTGAGCAAACTTGTACAAAAAAAAAAACAGTAACGCGTACGCGCATTATATATATATATATATATATATATATATATATATATATATATATATATATATATATATATATATATATGAGCTTACGTATTCTTGTATCGATGAACGTCTGCAGTGTGCGCGATACTGTTGCATATAGTTCGTTCACGACTGGAACAGACTTTCTCGGAATCTTTCCTACTCCCATTTTTAAGCAATAGATAAAAATAAAAATAAAAACGTTAAAACATTCAAACTGTATTCTCTCTCCGTGCTGCCAAACTAACTGTGCCTGCGCCAGCCATTTTTTGTAGTAGCGGTGTGTGCAGCAGACGAACTATGGTGTTGTTCAAAAGTCTGTTCCAGTCGTGAACCGACTGTACATTCATGCAGGCTGTTGTACGCGTGACAGTTGCAGAGGGCGTGGTTTACCCCTAATCGCAAACTCACCCCCCCCCCCCGGCCCAACTCACAGGCTGCTGCTATCTCTGGTGCCATTCCCCTCGAGTTACAGCGTGAGCTGCCCTTTATCATGTAGGACAGGCTTAACCATCTGCACGTACGGGTCTGCCTCGCCACAGTCGCCCCGCTCTGTCGGCGGGAACCGGCTGCCAATTCGACTCAAGCCTACACTCCACGTCGCCCCCATTTTACTGTCAAGGCGGGCGGCTTGTTTAGTCGTGCGTGACACATCCGGTCTGCCACACACTTCCACCCTCCAGGGAGAACCTTGAATGTCACTCGTTCACCTTTATACGCAGTAAAAAATTTCTGGTGAACTTCCTAAAAGCGGTTCACGATAAAGTCAGCACTTTTGAAATCAACCTTAGAAAAAAAATCACTGGCCCTGCCTACATATACTTTAATGGGCGCACTGAGTGACATTCGTCCAGTAAAGTTGGTAATGACGGATGGAAAGCAGTTCCATATATTAAAGTCGAATAAAAGAGTTTCAGGTAACCATTTCTGATAAAGTAAAATTATTTATATTGCTTTCTATTTTTTTTTTTGTAATGCACCGAAGTGTAAAAATGAGCTGATTTGTAAAATATTTCGTTTCTTAATAATTTCACAGTTTCATTTTACCGACGCATCAATAAAGTGATGAGGCACATGGCAATGCTAATTTTACGTAATGCGGAAGAATATACAACATGTGTATAAGTAAATCTTAATCAGGGCTTTCAGAAGTGCTCATTTTATCGTGAACAGCGTATAAGCTGAAATGGAAGTTTTTATCCGATACACTGTATGGAAATAATACCACACAGCAAAGTGCAGATTTAGGAATGTTTAGCGTCGTTGCTGTACAAAGTCGAGAAATTCCCTTCGCATCTGACTTGTTTCCTGAGCAAATGTAGGGGCGCTACAATGAATGTATAAGGAAAAGATTACCATTCCCACTTTCTCACTCATCATGTACACTGGTATGGTGAATATTAGAATAATTTCTTAGAGTGTATTTTCAACTTTTCCAACTTTCAGGGTATTTCTCCACCTCATGCAAACAAAGCTAAATTTGTAAGTCTTGAAAATGACACTAAAAGTATTATACAATCAGACGTTAAAAAAAAAAAAACATGCACTTCAATATAATATCATAAAACTCATGTACAGTTCTAGAAACAACTGTAGAATTATTTTATTTGTACAAAATTCCCGGGGTCATTTTGATACGCCGGTAAATGTCGCTATGATTATAACAAATACTTTGAAAATATTGTTTTATAATATTATATCGAAGTAAAATAATAATGGACTTCACTTTTTGGCAAATGCATTAAAAATTATTCAAATAAAACACTTCCTTTATCTCTACTCGATGTTGTTTAAAAGCAATTTTTGTGCCGTATCAATGAGGTCGATAGCTTACATGTGTCTTAAATAGCGAGAAAAGAACTCTCCAGACATCTACAAAAGCGTTATGTCTTTCGATTGCCGACAATTTTAACCAAGAAATGTAACCAGCATACACGCTTTAACACTATATACACGTGCTATACGTTAAAGCGAAATAGTTAACAAATGCTCGATGTTTCTACATCGCTAGAGAAATAATAACTAATTTTACTGAAGTCTCGACTAGTTTACACACAATTCGACAGCTGTGATGCACAATAATTCCATTGCGCAATTGTGCGTGGCAAACACCCTAAATATCTATAATGTAGAGCACACAAAAAACAAACAGACGCACATACCTCGTTGTTGCAAATAGAAGAATATCATTTGCAGTGGTCACAATGCCGGCATGTAGACGAACAAAAACTTGTTCTTTGTTTGTACAAACTGTTATCGGAACAGTTTCCTCGCGGTGCTACATTCCTAAATTACAGTTATTATCTACCATGATGTTTACGTCGCCAGTCAAATGGAGGACTTCATGCCCATAGCATCTATCAAAACGTTAGAAATGCTGCAAACGAAAATAGCATGTGCAATCCTATGTTAATTTTTTTTTTTAATCGTCTGTTAGTTGTTTTCTTTATTTTTTATTTATGATGAAAAGCATTTACTTTCCTACAACATAGTAAAACTGGTGCATGATGCTGGAATCATGCAGCCTCGATAATCACAACACGACACTTCAAAATTGAGCAGCCAATAAATTGGTGTGGCACGGCAGAGAGCATACAACCTTGCAAAATTAAACTGTATGAGCTTTCCCTACTGTCGCAAATTCGTCGTTTCAATTTAAAAAAAAAAATAGAACTCACTGGGTTTAACTCGTAATAACAATAATTTAACCCTCGCATGCCTAAAGGCCCGACTACAATCACCGGAAGGAATATCTATAAAAAATTGAACCCACAGTTGTATATGGGACCAGCATAACGGCGTGAGATGGCGGCCTGCTCGCGGTAACGGCGTAAAGAGGACTGAATATTTTCTATTATCTTAGGTCATTGTCACACTGCGAAATTTTTTTCCGTCAAACTGCTTCCAATAAGTTTGGTCAAATAGAGTTGGGCGGTTATGACGTCATCGAAACATTTGAAAGCGGCCATTTTTGTCTGATAAAGTTGGATGGCTTGATTTTCCATCCAACATTTGAAAATTGGACCGGTTTTCTAAAATTTCTTTGATTTTTGACGGTCTCAACCAATCGGAATCGTGCACGTCAAAAGTGGACGTCAACGATCAATTGCGGGAAATGAAGTAGGTTATGAAGATTTTATGCAGAAGCTGTCTGGGCATGAAATCTATTTTAAGTGAATATTGCACATAATATTACGATCTCAGAGGCATTGAATGTCATTGTGCAGGAAACATCTTTGATAAATAAAATTTGAATTTGGTAAAGAAGCGAAAGTATATTACAACGTTCCCTACATTTCTTCCTGCATGGAAAAACGAAAGCAATATGTCACTATGAAAATAATTTTTAAATAATAAGTCAAATCAGATTCTCTCAGTAAAAAAAATTGACAGTGTGACACATATTCAAACACGTTCAACATTATTTGATAAAACTTATTGCCAGGAAAAGTTTGATGACCGTATTGTATCTTCAAATTTAACTGTCAAATAAAGTTGGAAGCAAAAATTTGACATTGTGACAGGGGCTTTAGGCCTACGTCGAGTTCTCCACCGGCCAATCACGAGACAACATTTCCAACCACGAGCCAGTGCAGTGCTAGCTTGTAACAAAAACATAGTTATTAAATGAACTTTGCGGTACAGTTTCGATTTCCGTTTATTCAACTAGTCAACCAATTATTAACATGTATACCACAATTTAAATATCCCGAAACACGATTCCCGCGACTCTTTTATCGTCACATGTAGATAAACAAAAATAAATATCAGGTTAGCCAACACACTGTTTGTAAATATCCGCGATACATATATAGCGTGTTTTTTTTTCTGTGCTCGTTTCTCATTGGCCGCGTAACAGTTTTCTTACTGCGATTGTAGCCAGTACATTTTTATACTTCCACGGTAACGCTACCGTTATTTTGTTAAGGGTAAGCTACGGTGATTGTAGCTGGGGCTTAAGCTATACAACCTGCAATATTTGTCACCATTATGAATTCCAAATTTCCCGTCTGCCCACGAGTTTTGAAACAAACTTTGTCAATCGGAGCCTTCTGAATGGTTACGAAGAGTTATACTTTTCGTGTCACGTAAATAAATAGCCGGGCTGCAAACTCTCACAGTCACACTGAACTTACAAATTGTAGCGTGTCTTCTGACGGCAGATGACGCGGTAACAGCGCAAGGCGGTTAGTGGGCGACAGCCGATCAATTGCTCATCTGGCGAGCCCCCAAATCCCGCTACGCCAGCGTGAGCACCTTCGCAGTTCTGTGTGCCCTCGGGCATGCTTGTTAGTAGCTAAGTCGGTTGGAGAAAGGGATGCGTCTCAGGGCAAGCCCTATACGCCTTAGGTCGGGTTTACTTATTGTAATCACCGCATGCATCGCGGCTAAGCAGGGTTATAGTGCCATGGCCACAATTGTAGCCATGTGCACACCCCGAAAGAAGAAAGGTCTAGATGGAAGAACATAGCAAACCAGGCAAAGCGGAGAAGGTCGTGGAAAATCTATGCGACAGTCGCGGAGGATAAAAATAATTCCTTTTAACTGGATTAGGGCTGGATAAAGTAGGGTATTTGTTAGTTCGAGAAGAAAGACTTCTGTTGGTTTGATGCGGAGTGAAATGAAATGAGATAGCAGTTGGTGTGTTATTGCGGGGGGACAACAGCCCCCGCGCCGATGCTAGTCATCGTGTGTGCGCAGGCGCCCTTGAAGTTGAGCTACTGTCAATACTGCCGTGCAGGCGAACCAGCCCTGCAGTACCGACAGCAACTGAGGATGCAGGGCCCCCCTGCTTCTCGTCGAGTGCGTCGGAAAACCGGACAGCTCAGTCATGACACCGACTCCATCTTCGCCCTTCCGCGCCGATGCCAGAATCTCCAATCCATTGGTGAAGGTGGTCTTCGAGGAGCGACTTCCTCCCCTTCCCCGAACGCAGCGATCGTGCAGCGATTTCAGCGGGACATTAGGCGAAGTGGAATAATGGTTTCAGAAATACGTATTTGTTATGCTGTCGATGAAATTACGTACATTGCTACTGAGAACAGATATTCACACGGCAGGATAAAGAAGGTGCTCGGAATATGGCAATATTTCTACGTTGTTACCAAGTCATGCAATGATAATTTTTATTTTACTTCGAATATGAAATTCACTAACTTAAAAAATACCCACTTTCAATATCTCAAAAGCACACTTCATAAACTTAAACAAATATCTCTCTTGACAAAAAAGGATTAATAAAAGTATCGTCGCCAGCAGGTGTTCGTTTACCAGAACATCCAGCGTTGGTTGCAACGTTGCAGCAGTGTTTTGTCCGCTGAAGGAGCCCGCGGTATCCCAACATGGCAGGACTTCAAAACTAACCTAGGGTAGTTAAGTCGGCCGCACACGATACCCATTTCCGTAGCAGCTTTCATACCCAATCTTTGCTAGCGTTTCTACTCCCGTGTAGGTTACAATCCAGCCTCCTCCGGAGCGGTCTGGCTCCGGTTATAACAGTTTTAGTACACACAAGCATGCCCAAAACGGTAATAGAACGTGTTCTAATTTTCTGCTATAGTCACGGAGCTGCGACAGACAATATGGCGGACGCCTGAGAAGCAACCTCGAGGCGTATATATCCGTTTACGAAAAAATTACGGGTTCTGTAAAACATGTTTTTGTACAAAATGAAACTCAATGCACGCGTAAGTAACGGGAAACGTTTCTCAATCAACTCCCACGTTCATAATAAAACAATAAACACAACGTTGAAAATACATGATAACTATGGACTTTTAATGTATATATAATCTTTTACACAGATTACAAGGAAGTTGCGTCCGTAGCTCAGCATCACCAAGATATTTGTACATTCGGGCTTCCAAAATATCGGCAGTCATGCCATCTGTTGTGAACCGCACCCCAACCATCCACTGGAGGCGCCGATCCGAACCTTTCCTCGGATCTTCGAGCTGCAGCATTCGGCTTCTACTATAATATCGTGGCAACTCAGCAGCGTAAATACAGCATTCACCTGACAGCTGACCCTACATGCCCGCCGTGTGGCAACACCGACACGGCCCTTCATAGGGTAATTTCCTGTGTTTATGCAGCTCCCATCTGGAAGTGGTGTCGCGTACGAGTACGAAAAATAATTCGCGATGAACGTGGAGATGTCAGCGACACGCACATGCTTCATTGCGATTTCTTCACCTTCCCCTCAGTTCGACGAAGAGCTGCGGCCTGGTTTGTACTTCATGCGATCGGTTTTTTGGTCGACTGTTCGACACCGGTGACATTTCAAGACTTTGTCCAGCTTCTTCGTCAAGATAGGTGGACCATAGCGCGGCGTAGCACATTGCGTCAGTGGTACGGCAATGTTTTGTTATTTTGACGTTTACGCCTACAGGAAGTGCGTGTATATTACCGATGCTGGGTGTACGCCGTGCGCTGCCCCCCACGTTAAATAATTGTGTGTGTGTATATCTATTTTTGTGTACGTGAATGTGTGTGTGTGTGTATATATATATATATATATATATATATATATATATATATATATATATACACACACACATATATATATATATATATATATATATATATATATATATATATATATATATAGCATACACCCCGATACGGGACACTGACCTATAACACAACCACCTTTCAACGATTACTACTGGAACATTAAGGTGTACACTTGTAAGGACCGAGGGGTGGGCAGCACACGGCGTACACCCAGCATATATATGTGTGTATATATATAAAGTGGTTAGCATACAATAGAGAAATTTAACACAAAAAAGTGGTTAGCACGTGTGCCTCACATTCTAAAGGTCCTCGGTTGCGCCATGTAATGGATTGTGAGCTACCTGCAGAACTGGGGCAGTGTTCAACACCAGAGGATATCAAAACAATAATATTCCATTATTGTCAGAAAACACTGAAGTTTGGTTCTTCGACTTTGTCAGTAAAACCAGTTCACCAAATGTTCATATCGTTTTGTGGCCCCATGTAAGAATTGTATAGATTTTTATTGAGTATTTTGTTATTGTTTCTATTGTGTGTTTGAATGTGTACTGTATAATAGGTTAAAGGTAAACACCTCTGTGTATTGTTTGCGAAAATTAATTAATTTATAAAAAACGGGTTAGTGCGCGGGTTCGTGCCGTAAGATTTTAGGTTTTAGAGTTAAAATCTCCGTGTCGCGAAACTTTTTTAGTAATTTTATCTGATACATTATTGCTGTTTACATATTAAGTTATTACCAGAAAACGCTTATTTCTGCAATATCTTCGTTAAAAAGCTATAACACAAACCTCAGCTAAATAAAAAAACCACAGGCAGCCGATTGCACTGTGCAGTTACTTGTATATTATTGCTTTTATCCAAAGAAATCCTAGAAATAAACGTTTTCTGACAATAACATAAATTACAAATGACAATAATGTATCACATAAAAAAATTAAAATTTCGTTACATGACGGAGATTTGAACTCCAAAACCAAAAAGCTTTAGTTTACAAATCCGTGCACTAAACCCACTGTAATACGTACACAATTTCACAAACTAACTGTTTAAATACGTATTTTAATGCATGTAGCAGGAGTGATGTTAACCCTTACACATAAATGCATTATTATGGGTATTGTGATATTTCCCCCTTTTTTAAGTCTCCTAACGTATAAGCTTGTTTAAATACGGAAAGCACAATATTGATTATTATGCTTGTTAAATATAAATATTTAAATCATTTAATAATGTTTTAACTATTCGCGTAAACGTCCGTTGTACATAAATGTGAAGACAGTACCTTCTTCTTTTTATACATAAACAGTACCGTTACTAACATTATTTTCCATATATTAATAGCCTAGTACTTATACTCAGAAACTTAAATAAATACAGTCATCAGGAAAAGAAAACTGTCTTCGTACTTTTTGGATGTACCACAAAACCCCTTCATATAATATTTGATCGAATTTGTAGCCCTGCCAACTGCGGAATGTCTGCCATTTGCGAGTTGTTTTTTCCTGCCATTTACAATTTTCCGTTAGCACTTTAGGTAACGTGTGTGTATGAACTGATGCATTCTTTCTTCTCTTCTGCTATAGAAACTTTCATGCCTTCTGTTGTGCCCATGGGTATAACAGAAGGTAGCAGAAATTGGGCATCGTGTAGGGACGTCTTTAGCGCCACCCGTGAGAGGCGATGGAGGGGAAGGTAGGGGAGGTGACAAGAGTGGCGGCGTCTATGACGTCATTATCATCATATGAGGGCTCAGTGTAATGTACGTGGTAGACAAACTCTGAATAACCTGGGTTCATAATCAATGCAGATTTCTCAAAACCACATCTCATTTGAGTAAACACTTGTCAGGAATAATAACAGAAAGGATATAAACACGAAATAAGCACTCAGTATACCGTCCAGGGATTCACTTAAAAAACGTGAAACTAGCTTCTTACTGGAACAAAGCATGCAAAACTGCATGCAACACTCTCGAGTTTGCATTTGGCACTTTGAAAATCATCTTAGATAGGAAAACACGTGTAAATACATCTCAGTGAATAATCAAGCAAGGTACTTGAAATCACAGGCAAAGTATTCGGTTTCAACTTAAGTTTTATTAAGGAAATTATGTCAGCAATTAAGAAAAATATATCAGAAAAACTTTGTAGGAAGAACTCTTTCTTTACTTAGGAAAAATCAAAGAAGATATTAAATTTACTGTTGCGTGAAAAATCAATTCAAAAAATTATTATTTTAAATAAATGTGTATAGAATTTAATCGAATCGCTGTCCAGAAAATTAGGAAATGTAAATTCGTATTACTTGTTCCCACAAGTCTCAACAGCCAAGACAATTTATCATTTTAGTGTACGTGTATTACTTGTTCCCACAAGTCTCAACAGCCAAGACAATTGATCATTTTAATGTACGTGTATTACTTGTTCCCACAAGTCTCAACAGCCAAGACAATTGATCATTTTAGTGTACGTGTATTACTTGTTCCCACAAGTCTCAACAGCCAAGACAATTGATCATTTTAGTGTACGTGTATTAAAGATGAAAATAATCGGGCTCAGAATGAATACTGCCCAAATCATTTAGGTTTGCACGTGGCAATACTCACTGTCTTGCCACGCACAAAGCGTTCAGGCACAAAGACCTCTAGGTTAACACTATCAAACCTGAGCCACAAAAATATCAAAGTTAGTTCAAAAATCAAATCTCTCAAAATTTAGTGCCAGGATTCCTGGTCAAAACTGACAGTAAGGCACATAATCGCTCGTAACATTGGCCGCTGTATACTTAGCTGGCTCAGATGTCAACGTCGGTCTACGTCGTTGACACACTAAGAAATCCTATCTTAGGACTAGGCCTCTTCTTAAAATAACCTAAATCCTTCCTACTGCACACTTATCTCTGCCCGAGTAAACTATCGTAGCTTTAGGATGGCACACATGACACATAATGTGGGACGATGGAGACGACTCCAGAAAACCGTATGTACTCGATCAATGATGGCGGCAGAGAGAGAGAGAGAGAGAGAGAGAGAGAGAAACAAACCGGGATTCACACCATCTCAAGCCTCAAGTCGGCGTGATAGTTCACTACGTCACTTCCGGTAACGTCATCGCTCTATGTATCAGTCAGGCTGGTCCCTTAAGTAGAGCAAAAGGGACGATGACGTAAAGTAAACTAAATCAATGTTTATCACGTAAAATAATTTTTAAATGAGATCTCTGGGCTCAGATTAATAAATTAGGCTGTGGAAAATTATAAAATTATATAAATAAATAATATTATGTAAATTCATAAATTAATAATTTGTTGGACAAATAATTATATTTACCAACATATTATGCTAGGATCAGGGATGCAAAATAAACTATTTAAATGAATCTCATAAGTTGTAAACAAACAAATATAGGTTTAATACACTCCATATGATATTATCAAAATTAATACATGAAAAATAACCTGACATTCTATAATATTATTATAGTTCCATATCTTAACGCCGAATAAAAACTGTTAAGCAACCATTTGTGATAACTTAAATTATTTATTTCGGTTTCGGGTATTTTAATACATCAGATGTGTAAAAATGAGCAGATTTATAAAATGTTTACTTTTATAGTAATTTCACAGTTTCACTTGACCGACGCATGAATAAAGTGATGAGGCCCATGGCAATGTCAATTTTACATAAGGTTGAAGAATACACAACGTGTATACAAGTATTTCTTAAGCAGGGCTTTCAAAAGGGTTCATTTTACCGTGAACAGCCTATACGGAATACATGTTTTTATAGTTTCCACTAACCTATAATATTCGTCGAATGAGTGTTTCTTTTAATTTTAAACTAATAATAGAGTAGGCGTGTAAGTGACTCTTTTTCTCACGCGAATGTAAAATAGCTGCGTCTTCGGCTGTCCACGGACGCCTGCAAAACGGAAATCACAACCAAACATTGGATAAAAGACGAGTTAAATATTCTAACTGACGCGATTGAGTGGACGAATATGGCATGCTTTTACTGATTCGTTACTGGAAGTATACCTGGTAATTGCTGTTCCGTCCGATTCAGATTTAGAGTGCAGGTAATTATTTTCACCAATAATTTCAGATAGCAGTTTCAGGAAAAAGTTATGATTTTCAACGAAGCAGTTTGTTTTCTTGCGAATAATTTGCTAATATTCATAAACTATACCGAAAATCACATAATAATTTATTTTTATACGCACGCCCTAAACATTATCTAAAGTCAAGGAAATAGGAAGTTTGGTATGAAGGAACAGTATCAGAATCTGCCCTCAATGCAGATGGAAATCACGTGGTATAAACCAATCCTTCTCCCCCCCCCCCCTCATTTCTTCCCCCTGTGCACGTTGACCCGAATGCGTCAAACGCTCTTACGCATGACATCAAAACACGAACGGAAGTAGAAACGGAAAAAATGCACGTCTAAAGAAAATTAAAACCTTGGGATTGAATTGAGTGACCTAGTTTCTCATGCTCAACACTGATTGGAGTGGAATTTCTCGTGCGGCTCCTAACAACGAGTTCTTGAGAGCCGGCGAGGTTGAAGCGAGGTTAATGTGTAGGAGACGTGGAATGCGAGGGCGGAGGAAACGGGACATCACCGAGAAAACAGGTCCGCCGACCAGCGGCACGATACCTACGTGCGAAGATCCGGGGTCGAGTCCACCGAGGATAGAACACCGTTCTCTCTTCATGGAAGGCAAGTGCTCTTTGTCCAAACGCGGGTGTAATTTTTCTAACACTGATTTATATCGACGACGAATTCGATTCCAAACGAAGGAAGTGTGGACGCGTATACTACATCGCCACTAGAACTGCTCCAACAACATGTAACTATTTTTAAATTACACATTAAATTATTTACTGTGTGCATACTCCGTAATAGAACGAATTAGGTAGGTTTTGATAATCGTATTAACTGAATAACAGCTACAACTCGTTACAATAAATATTAGATAAATCGGGGGAATCTAGGAGACATATTAAAATGTTAAAATATTATTATAATTATTATTCTTATATAGAACAAGGCACGGCGCATTACTTAATACTCGACATATTTTGATAGAAAGTTTTTACCTAGATCGTGGCTCTAAAAGAGGTCTGTAGACGTATTACGGCGGTTGCCCGCGATCGTGCAGAATGAGCTTATAGTCGCTCAAGTTAATATTTTAACCCATTCAGACCCACTGCACGCAGCTGTGTACGTTACGCGCGTGTATATGGTGTTCACGGTAAAGTGAGCACTTTTTAGATTCTGGTTACTTTTTCAGCCATTTTTATCCTTTAATTAGTTTTTGATATAAATATTGACATATAAGTAATAAACACAGCGTGTAGATTGCACCGCACTCAGATTTAACGTCTAAGGCTAAAATAAAATACATGTGTGGACTATTATTTCAAATGAGAGGGCTTTCAAAAGGGCTTACTTTACCGTGAATAGTCTATAGGTAATTTTTGGTTTGTAGATACTGCTCGCTGCGAAGCTCAGTGTGGTGGTTAATTATCTTACCTGTGGGTAAATCCCTCGCAGACAGTCTTGCTGATCTAGGCCATAATTGGGTCATATTATTGTGGCCAAACATATAGCCTAAAGCTCATTGGCTGTGACAAAGAAACAAGTGTTGTCGACTTAAGTGTAACACGCATCATAAAATTTTTTTGTTTTCAACGCCTGAAACCGTAAATTAAAGTGGGTCTGAAATGTTTAAGGGTTCCGCCTGCATGGTGCTTGAACTGCAATGCAAAGCGTTTGAAATCATGTTTTTTTTTTATGAAACTGTTAAACGTGCCTCCAGTATGTTTACTTACGAAAAGTCATCACACCCCAGGCAAGAAGCATGATACATCAGAGTTACGACGCAAGTTGTAAATATTATTTCGGAGCCCGCGAATGTAGATAAAAGAAACGGATTTCTCAGGCTGCCGTGTCTAAAAGCATACTAGCTGGACACGAGACAAACTACGATGATAGGATCTCCACTGGAAGTCCCATAGGTACACGCAGCACCACGTAAACACGATGGTGTGGTCACCATTAGCCAGGGCTGGCAGGGGACGCTCGAGTGTCCAGGATGGCACGACCTCGACGGGCCAGCCCGGATGTTAGAAAAACATCCCTCGTCGAGTAAGGTCGTGAGGCCAGGCAGGGCACTATATGAGGCTGGAGCGATGGCGGCTCGCGGCCATCTTGATTCCGAGGGACGACGAGACGACTTCAGAGAGGACCGCCGGACCAGTGGTCATCCACTTGGACGCCAGCCGCTGCCACTGTCGAGGAGTTCTGCCCGACGGCGGCGACGAGACAGATCCAGGGTAAATATGCTCCCAGTAGGGCGCCCCAGGTCGTGCAGCGTTAGGATCATCGTATAAACCTTAAGACTCCCTCTGAGTCACGAGCACGTTAATCATATACAAGGCTATCGTGTTGTAGAGTCTACTGACTGTACCTGATAATAGCGGAGCATTGAGGATATGCTGTTTATTATTAAGTAACGTCAAGTGCGAGATATGTGTAATTGTGTATAAAAGCTGTGCGTTAATAAATATATAATTTTGTATATTGAGTGCTCTATTGTCTAGTTACGACTATCCCCCTTCCTTGCGTGGCCTGATTCATCCTCAGGACAGGTCACAGCAACGGCACACAAGTACTGAGCCCAGCGCGTAGCGGCGATGGAGCTCTTGTACCGCGCACAAGTTTAACCTTATAGCTCTCGCATTTCTCGGCAAAAAAAAAAAAAAAAAAACCGGTAGCGCGCGTGTTGAGCAAGAAACGTCCTTGCCTTTCAACCTTGAGGGGTATCTTTCTGTTGTGTTTCTAGCAATTACGGCTCATGTCCCAATTACCAGCGACATGTTTCAAAATGTGATCAGGCTATCTGGGTCTAATTGCATGACCATGACCAAATCAATTTTAAAATTTTAAAACCGTTGTAAAACCTACTAAATGAGTTGATTAAAGCATCCATGTCTATGAGTTACTAAGTTGAATACAATTGAAGTCTTTGATTTATTGATACAACTTTACTACATGAAAGGTTTTCTTTTTTACTTATACGTTTGATGTGCGGAGAATCTTAGCTCATATGCGCTTTCAAATGTATATTCACATAGAATTAAAGTGGCTGGGCTATCGGTAACATCGATTATACTGAATTCGCATACATGATTTGCTCCGTGTGCTTTTAAATGATGCATTACTCCATAAAGGATAATCGCACCTGTAAATTAGTTTATCGCTATCAACAAATATTAAAAGATATAAAAATAATAAATTAGTGATTATTTATTTTTTGCTTGAATCGTATGATTCCAACTCTACAAGGTTGCACTGGGTGAGTTTTAAATATAATAAATATCTTACGTTTACATATTCTTTGAATTTCAGTAAAATTTCGGCACCTTTAGATGCTGTTTTAATATGAAAATAAAATAAATAGCGAAGAGTGTAAAAATTATTACAAGCAAATATGTCATGTTACTCCATCTCCTTTATAGTTAACTTTGAAGCCCTTTATTTTCCACTGGGAAATTTGCCAAGTGCGCTCATCTCTCACTACGGTGATCTCCTCTACTAAATAGTTCAAACTGCCCGTCACCCCATCCGTACATGTACATCTAAGGGCTGGGGATCCTGTTTGGTATTGGCCGTTTCACGGAAAAGTGAGCACTTTTTTGAAGCTGTTTCATCAAACATCATAACCAATAAATAAATTTCATTGTGGCCTCGAACTTTCGGTTTTGGGTATGATGAATGTGTACACTGTGTTTATTACTCACATGACAGGATTTACATTAACAAGTGGTCAAAGGATATAAATTGGTTGAAAGAAAAAAGTAACTAGGGCTTCAAAAGTGCTCACTTTATCGTGAACGGTCTATATGTTCATTACCACGCCTGCGAAGCTGATTTGTGAAATGTCTGGATTGCCGTCTCCTGGAAATCTTATCGACAAACTCGCCAATAAATTTCACTATATGCTGTTGAGGGTAAAATGAACACTTTTGAAAGACCTGCTTACGATCTACTTGTATACTCGTTGTGTATTCTTCCACCTCGTGTAAAATTAACATTGCCATGGGCCTCGTCACTTTATTCATGCGTCGGTCAAATGAAACTGTGCAATTATTAGGAAGGTTAATACTTTACAGCTATGCTCATTTTTACATTTCGATGCATTAAATAAACAGAAAGCGAAATAAATAATTTTAAGTTATTACAAATGGTTACCTAACACTTTTCATTCAACGGTAAGATATGGAACTGCTTTCCATCCATTGTTACCATCTTTACTGGTCGAATGTCACTCAGTGCGCCCATTAAAATATATGCTTGCAAGGGCAGTCACTTTTTTCTAAGGTTAATTTCAAAAGTGCTAACTTTATCGTGAAAAGCCTGTACCAACTCTCGCTTCACTCTAACCACAAATTTCATCCATCGCCCAGTATGACCCCACAGTTCCCAAACTACACCGCCACATGAAGGACTTGACAAGGTCTGCCATTTATACGCGACCCTGAAGACTTGAAAGCTTGAAGGGGATGAGATACAATCTTTGCTCCACCGTCCTATAGGACAGATACTGCTATCAACTCATGGCGGATACCTACTTAACCATCACCATCGAAAACCTCGTCATTCAAAAACCACATTTTCATTTCCTTCTTTGGTGTACATTATTTGCCCAGGATACTGTTGTGTCAGTTTCACTTCGCGCGAGGTTTTTGTGTATTTTTTTTACCGCGGTTTTATATTCACATTTATATGATCTATTTCTCACTTGTATTACGTTTTTATTAATTTCGTCAAAGCTAGTAAAGATACGATTGTGTAAATTACCATCAAACGAGGAAAAAATAAACTAAATTCAGTTCAATTAATGTGTCAGGTTTTTTTTTTTTTTTTTTTTTTATCTTACTGCCTAACTTGCCCTCCTGTGGTTTTGCTTGCAGTATTCGTTGTTGAGTAACATTTTCCTTTGTGCTTTCTACACGTATCTCTAAAGAAAAATATTTGTACTTATTCTTCCTTGCGTCTTATATTTAATTAAATTTATTTTTACCATAAATTATCAAGTACAGTGCAGTAAATTAAAACACAATATGTCCTTCAAACAAGTTTAGTCATACACACAAGCATATAAATTTAATTTTATTCAAAAAGATAACGAGAAATCGATCCACATCCTATGGTTTGTTCATGAATTCTTCCAACTTTTCTGAAGCCCTGCTTAACTTGTACTTTTGAGATACTCATTACGAACCCTTCTTCTACAGTTAAACAAAACGTAAACAAGACTGAAAAAATTGAAACTATTTTTGTAGGCTGAGACACACGTTTAAATTTTATTTTATTTATCAATTTTTCAAAAATATCAGTGAAATGTATTTCCAACAGCACTACATAAAAACCTAAGTACATCAGTAAGAAATGCTTTAACTATAGAAACAATAAAACAAACTCGAATTAGTAATATTTTACATCCTTGCTTCTTATTTCCAGCCTACCGACTGGGGTCCGCGAGGAAGACAATTACAGAATCGACAAATGTTCTTACGGTCTAGCAGTGTTTTTTTTCTTCTATCAAAAATACAGGTGCATTAAGTTTGGCTATTGGCCTTGTAAAGTTTATCAGAGCTAGAATATATGTTGTTAAAGTAGTTAAGAGAAACACTACGATTGGATGTTGATAAGATTGCCATTGCCATGGGTCGGACATTTATCGAGCTATGATATGTTTCCATATAGTTGGTCTGGTTGTGAAATTGCCTCCGCATTTTCTGGACAAGGAAAGAAAGAATTCTATTTAAGAGACTGCGATGAAATAATGAGTATGTGGCTGCTCTCAGAAAATTAGGCTGTGACTGGGCTCTCTCAAATTAACTGTTTGAGAGTGTTGAACGTTTTACATGTGAAAAATCGTACTCCATTCACTATTTAGATTGGCCGCCATGTTGGTATATATCATGTATTTTTGTGTTTCAGGAGTTTCGATAAATGTCTCCTGGACTTTTCACAAAATTCTCCCATTTTTTAATACAAAAATGACTGGAGCAAAGAATCAAGAGATATATAAAATAAATTAAGGAAAGGTTAAAAATTATCAGAAAACCGCAAACCAACAAAACATGCTCGTAGCCATCGTGCCGACATCTATAACGCGCATCGCGCGCTGGTTCAGGCCCCCTCCGCTACATTAGCGCCTTAATTGGCAGGTCAATGAACTATGCATCCGGGCCGCTCAGAATGACAGCTGACTAGCCTGCGTGACGGTCTGTCGCGGATAGCGCTCTGACGAACAACATGTGACGTATATCGTTCGTCGTGTACGTCACAGTTCCAGTCAAGGTAAAAGTTATTTAATTTTATTACGTAGCACAGTAGCGCACAAGGTCTTCTGCGTATTTTCAATTTATAGGGAAAATAATCTTCGCTCGATATTGCGTCGTGCAGTGTAGGTAAGGCAAGCAGGTGTTGAAACTAGTAAACGGGACGTCATTTGTAGCACTGCTCGTAGTCAAGTTGGGGATGTGGCAGGTAACTTTCCGCTGTACGTGAGACACACGGTCTCATGCCATATAACGTAGTCAAGTTGGGGATGTGGCAGGTAACTTTCCGCTGTACGTGAGACACACGGTCTCATGCCATATAACGTAGTCAAGTTGGGGATGTGGCAGGTAACTTTCCGCTGTACGTGAGACACACGGTCTCATGCCATATAACGTAGTCAAGTTGGGGATGTGGCAGGTAACTTTCCTCTGTACGTGAGACACACCGTCTCATGCCATATAACGGGGGGAATAACAATGGTTAAGATCATTTTTGTGTTGCGCATAATTGTGCTACATTTCTTTTGACTGATTTCTTGTTTTCGATTCGATAACTTTGCATTTATTGGGAGGGAATTAATGTTGTCAGAAATTTTCGCATTGTTTTTACGTAAGATATTTGCGGAATGTGATCATATCTTTAAATAAGTCTTCTAGTTGAAAATGTAATGTATGTGACGTCTCCTCCTGCCTATCGTAACACACAAGCTTGGGCTGACTGTAATTGTGTATAGTGTGGAAGGGAGAATAAAATGATTACAATTTAATTTAAACTTAGATCAAATATATTATCACCGCTAACAGCGAATTCTGGCGTCGGATATGTCCTGCCAAGGATGGGACACTCGGGAACATCAGTTGCAACCAATCTCTGTAGGCCAGAAACAACATGCACAAAACGGGGAAGAATAGAATCCAAAAATACCACTAGCTACAGAGAACGAAATACACACAGACACTTGCGAAACATAGATGAGATTTAATTTGAATAGAAAAGTTTTCATACTGACACCATAAAAAGAAATCCAAAATGTACAAACAATATTTTGAAAATCACTACAAGTTTTATAAGTCGTTTTGCTCAGTGTGGCAATAACTATGACTGTAGCCACTCTCGTATGCATCTCTTATTAGATGCAAAAATAACGTTACATGTCGTTGGCCTACCCGCGCGAGCGAGCGAAGAGGAGGACAGAGAGTCGTTATATGATAGCGGTGGCTACACGAACGACAGGCCGGTGGCCCCGTATAAGTTTCAAAAATAAAGCCGACACGATAATATGTTATAAGACGCATGCTGCAGACCCTGGTTGTATTGATTTCAGCGTTTATCTTAAGAATACTTTTGATTATTGATATCTTTCTCTCAGCATGACTCTGGGAGTGTTGAACCTTTCAGATGGACAGGGCAACGATATATATATATATATATATATATATATATATATATATATATATATATATATATATATATATATATATATATATAGCGACATGCCTCCCGGCCGGGGGTTGAGTTGGAGTTGCTGAGTGAATGAGTGGCTGAGTTCCGAGCGATAGAAGAACGAGTGGCGAGTGAAGCGACCAGATGAAGTGCAGTCTGCGACTGCGAGGCGTATCAAGCAGTGATCGGCGTGGCTGACAAGCTGGACTAGATACCCGTGTGAAAGACATTATAAATGATGGCAACTGATATACTGAACACGTGTTAATAATGAGTATGAGTTAATTGACTGTAACCAACAGAGACAACTACGAAGGATGTTAGTTTGAGTTGAAATAGACTAAATATTGCGCTTACTGTATATAAAAAAGAGTAAAATTGGAGACAGATTATTTGCCGCTCTAAATAATAGCAGAGTGAATAAATTATAAATAAAATTTAGTTTTTCTTTATTAAGAACTCTTACCCTCACAAACTTGGAAACGCCCCTCGGGCACCCTCCCATGTCACAATAATTCATGTCTTTCAAAATTTCTTAGTTTCTTGCAAAAATTAAATTAAATTAAATGTCTTTCTCAAACCAACTCGGTCGGGAAAGCTTATGAGATCTTGGCAGGGCTCCGTGGGCAGATTAGGCAGAGCAAATTAGATATTCTGTGATCCAATATGGCGCAATGTTTGGCAAATATATTTTCAAAAATTTTTAATTTAAATTCCTTGTGACATCTCTGCGTTTAAATTCTCAAAATACTTAACTGAAAATACTGATTTGCAGCAACATCTTGTAGACTTCTCGTCGGCTGGTCCCGCTGGTCATTCTCCTTAATCTCTTCCCTCGCAAGGCTCTCGGGCCTGGGGTACGCTAATACAATTCGTATCGTACCACGAACAATATCGCAGCAGCTCAAACTTGAATACAATTACAAAACTTCGTAGGTAGCGCGTGCAGACTGTATTATTGCAGTTGTATGCAGCGCATCTTCGCCCCGTCGCGTCGTCTGAATAAATGGTACTTACTGGGCCACATTAATTATGAAAATTAGAAATTCCTACCAGGCCGATGACCTACTAGGTCACGACCTGCCTGGCGGAAACGAGATGGCTAGATGCCTCCTAAACTACATACTTATTAATGCCTTCAAACGCCGTGCCAATGACCAGTGGACTAAATCAGATCACGCATTACGCCACGCGTTGCTATGGCAACCACAAAATAAATTCCTCTTTGTAATGTAACCCACATACAATAACTTCATGGCAGACATTATGAAACACTTACAAATATGATTAAACATAAATACACTTCTTCTGAGGTATTAACATCTTGCAAATAACAACAAAGATTAGATCATAAGTAAATAACAAGTATCTGCCACAAATAACAAATAAATAATTAGATGGTACGTGATTACGTATAGTGCAAAGATAAAAAATAAACTGAAATAACAATGAAAGTAAATGTGGTGGTTTCGAGGCTTTGCATAATTGAGACTGGCATGACTTGTATTTCCATTTATTTTGTAGTTTATATATATGTATATATCTCGATCTATATATATATATATATAGCGAGAGAGAGAAAGAGAGAGAGAGAGAGAGAGAGAGAGAGAGAGAGAGCCAGAAACAGCTTCCAAATGTTATCTGCTGCGATGTGATGGAGTTTGTAAATTAGGGATTCATACATCATTTGCAAATGATTCCAAAGTGAAGTATTACGTTTGAACTACAAATTAAATGGAAATACAAGTTATGCCAGTCAAAACTATGAAAATCTCAAACCACCGCATTTACTGTATATATTCTGTCTGCATTGGTACATACACTTACACAGTGTACATAGTTTCGATTTTACTTCTCATGCATGCATATACACAGATGAATCCTTCAAATCACAATGAGCTCTGGACCAAATATGTAATGATTGAGTGCCCGTATTTACTGGTCGCATAAAGTGCGGATGGTTCGAACATATCGGTTCGAACTCTTTTTCATGCAAGCGTCATGTCCTAAGCCAACACGGTTTTGGAGCACCCACTAATTTAACTGCCAAGAATCCAAATTTCATTGAAATCCTCTGTATCTAGTATCGGGTTCTATCCACATTAGAAACGTTCGTTCGCATTGCAGAATTGTTTAACCATTCACAACTTCAACTTTCTTCACGATCGGAGAAATGTTTAGATTTTGTACTGATAGCTTGCTACTACTTCCAGAAAGTGTGATAAATTTGAACTTCGTAATTCTGATGAAATATTATTACTTGTTTTTTTTTTTTACTTAATATTAAGGAAAGTCATGCCTTGTGCGCCAACATATTTATTTAGACGAATTGCATAATTCATTTAGAGTTGTGCAAAACAATACGGTACAAAAGCAACACACGCGCATGATCACAGTATACGACATCCTCGGCAGTTCAGAATTTTCCCTTCACAGTATAAAACTTTTGTTTTCCCTACCTGCAGTCGTTGTGGAGGAGGGGACCTACCCTGTAGCGGGTTGTCTCGAATACCTCTCCTCCACCTCCTAAACAGCATTTAGCTTCGTCCCCCATTCTCCAACCTCCCACTGCAAAGTACAAATCCCTGGCTGGCTTGAGTAAAACCTGCCTGACGAGTTCCTCCCCACACCAACCCTCTCCAGAAGCTCTCGGCTAGGATTTCCTAAGAACTCCCAAGGATGACGGTTGCTGTAACACGCTACGTAGCTCTAGTGCCGTGCGCGGAACCCAGAGCTTAGACCCTCCCTCACAAAGTGCCCGTTGGCGACGGAACGGGAATTTTTTTTTCTGGCGAGCCCCCAAATCCCGCTACGCCAGCTTGATCACCTTCACTGTTCTGTGTGCCCTCCGGCATGCATGTTAGTAGCTAAATCGGTTGGAGAAAGGGATGCGTCTCAGGGCACGCCCTACACGCCTTAGGTGGGGTTTATTTATTATAATGGGCCCATGCATTGCCGCTAAGCAGGGTTATAGTGCCATGACCGCAATTGAAGCCATGTGCACACTCCGAAAGGAGAAGGGTCTAGATGGAAGAGCTTAGCAAACCAGGCAAAGCGGAGAAGCTCGTGGAAAATCTATGCGACAGTCGCATAGGATAAAAAAATTCCTTTTAACTGGATTAGGGCTGGATTTAGAATGGTATGTGTTAGTTCAGGAAGAAAGACTTCTGTTGGTTTGATGTGAGGTGAAATGAAATGAGATCGCAGCTGGTGTGTATTGCGGGGGGACAGCAGCCCCCGCGCAGATGCCAGTCATCGTGTGGGTGCAGGCGCCCTTGAAGTTGAGCTACTGTCAATACTGCCGTGCAGGCGAACCAGCACTGTAGTACCGACAGCAACTGAGGATGCAGGGCCCCCCTGCTTCTCGTCGAGTGCGTCGGAAAACCGGACAGCTCAGTCATGACACCGACTCCATCTTCGCCCTTCCGCGCCGATGCCAGGATCTCCACTCCATGGGTGAAGGTGGAGAGAGTTCTTCCGGGGAGCCACCCCCTCCCTTCCTCCTAAATAGCCCGTCGGGCTGGGAAACGCGAGACTACGGTGGCCTACCAGTGGTGATGGCGAATCCGCTGGTCCAGGAATGAAGGCTGACATCGGGGTGCTTCCAAGGTCCGATGCTTTCCAATCCATTCATCACACACCCGCAGTCGGCAGCCCGTAAAATCCAGCAGTGAGGATCCCTACACTTCGCATTTTTCAGCACATCGAGATCCCCCTCCCCGCCTTGATCGTTGGGCCACCTCCAGCAGATGCTCTTCGCCATCTCGTACTGAACTGCCCAGGTTCCCGACGTCCACTACAACGGCGCTCTCGCACCGGCCAGTTGGTTCGCGGGCTGGTATTTGATTATTTCCAGCCACCCCAGAGCCTGGGTATTCCCCTATCCATCACCTGGGGACGCGACGAGTTGCGGATAGTCGCCACACCCAAGCTGTCATGGTCCCATCGCACTCGTAGATGCACCTCGCTTTCGCTGGTCCTCAAATCGCGGACAGTTCCCAGCGAGCGAGCAGCCACGAGCGCGATGTTCATCCCACGACAGCTTAGCTAGTCTGAACGGGAAAATGAGGCGCGGCAGCTTATGTAGCTAGTCCACGCCCTATGCCATATGTTAGGACTGCTATTGGGATGTGCCTGTAACACATTAGGCTGTTAAAAATGAAATTGCTGACACGACGATTTTTAGACCACTGGAACAGCCTTAATATCCGAGAGAGTTTGGCGTCTCGTGCGACCTTAATCGACAGTTGGATGATTCCGGAGCGGCGAGGGACGACTGCAGCGATCTACGAGAGTGCGTCGGCGAGCTTGTGTGCAGTGAAGAGTGGGACTGATCTGCGGGACTGTGGACTGGATGCGTGAGTGAAAAGACATTCGGGACGATAGAAATAGACAGTTTTAACTAAACGTGTGGAAATAATTGGAGAAATTTGAGGGACATTAGCAAAAGTAAAAACTGTAATAAAGACTTTAATTGAAATGTAGATAGTAATTAAATATTGCCCTCAATAAGAATAATAAGAGTTAATGCTCAGACTGGTAAATAACATGTGTTTGATTGTTTGTAGCATTGAGAATACAAAAAAATATTGAATTAATTTCTTTTACTTTTATTAAGACCTGTATCCTCACGAACTCAGCTACGCCCCTCATGCGTCCCATGTAACAATACATAGGTACACATATACGGCTGTTAATTTTTAATTTTGTTGTGTTAAATATAGCAAAGAGAAAAAATAATGAAAATGGGGGGAAAATAGTATTTTTAGTGCTTTTTCTGCATAGTTTTCTCAAGGGATACTTCCCCCGCCATATTGGATTCTTGATTTAATGTTCGTATTAGAAAAGGAAAAATGAAAATTTTAAAAATATCTCTATACCCAACTACCTATTAACCCTGCACTACTTTGCAGATAAGACAAGGGAACTGCAAACTCATAATTACGATAACATTTTAATTTTGCCAAAATTGGGCAAAATCAGTCTAGTCGTTATGCCTGTAGAATTATAATAGCTAGTTGTTCATAGGGATATTTTCGGGAAATAAGCAAGCTGGTCGTTGTGTTTATTTATTTTCATATGCCATATAGGCTATCACAATTATTTAACAACTCTGTTAACATAAAATTATCATATTTTTCGTTAAATTAAAGTTTGACCAATATTTTATTTTGTAATGTTTCATTTTAAATAAATATATATAACAACAGTGAGAAAACTTGTGTTAGTAATGCGTAGTGAGAAATAGTTCCCATGCAAAATATAATTACAACTGAGTGCGCACGAATTCGGTGCGTTGTCCTTTGGAGTTATTTTCTAGACCTATTTAAGCTTAGTTTGTACGATGTGGCGGAATAATCTGGAAATATAACTTTACCAGGGCTTCAGAAAAATGTGAATTAACCGTGAATAGATTATACACAAAGACGAAACATATTGCCTGTTCCTTTAATGTGAGCTTACCCATACGTTGATTGGCTACGCGAGGTTCTGTAAGCGAATCTTTTGGCAACAGCGTGCAGCTAAAGATTTCCTGTCAGTCACAAGACCCTGGATGGTGTACGGCGTGGCATCGCACCATATTGCTAGCCAGTCACGCAATTTTCCTGACGTGTGTGGCTGGAGTTGAGATAAGAGATTCGGACGGCTTTTTAACAACGAAGATCCTGCGAGCCGATGAGAGTGAAACTAGGTGAGAATGGAGTAGCGTCGGGATGCAAGGGCAAGAGGGAACGGGAGATCCCCGAGGAAACCCGCCGACCAGCGGCATCGTCCGCCACAATCCCCACTTACGAAAATTCGGGAGTGACCTGGCTGGGGGTTGAACCCGGCTCGCCTTGGTGGGAGGTTAGCAGTCTAACCGCTCAGACACAGCGGCCCCGTGTGTAGCTGGAGTTTGCGGTACAATGGACGATAGACTATTCGCGGTAAAGTGAGCACTTTTGAAAGCCCTGTAATTTGGAATAATAGTCAATAAATATAGGCCTATATTATTTTAGCCTTGGGCGTTAACTTTTGAGTGCGGTGGAATATACACACTGTGTTAATTACTTGGATGGCAATATTTATTTAGAAAAGGTAGCTATAGAATAAAGAATGGCTGAAAGGAAAAAGTAACTAGGGCCTCAAAAGCGCTCACTTTACTATGAACAGCCTATACACTATTGTTTGTGAAAATTGTAACACCTAGAAAGAAAGGGCCGAATTTATCCATACTTGGAGGGTGTGTAGTGTAGAACATTAAGTGATTGCGATTGCAGAGAGATGGCGTACACGTAGGCCTAGCAGCGCCCTCTCGTGTGTGACCGGAAAGGTCAGTGTTACGTCAAGCTCAGAGAGTGAAGAGCTGTAAAACGAAGTGAAGGCAAGAGCTTGTATCCCACATCTACGTCGAAGGGTGTTGTATCAGCATGTGAGTGAATTCGAACAGGGTAGAATGATAAACCTTAAAAAACTCTAAAGGCTGACAGCTCACGACAGGCGTAGCCTTTCAATTTGCATTACGTTGACAAGGATGATGAAAAATATGGTTTAAACGTTATGTTAGGTGAGGTTTTTAGACACAACACATCAATATGGGTATCACACACGTACCTTGAAAAGTCGCTAATAACGAAATGATTGTATGTTATTTCAGGCTGCTCTTCCCTAATTACATATTTATTCTTTGTCGCCCTTACTCTAAAACATTTTACGTTGCAACAGAACGTGCTTTGTCAAGCGCTAATTTTCTAATCCTAGTCAGCTATTCTCCAACCACTTTCAGGATATCTGGTCCTGATTAGTTCGCCTGTCACGGTGGAAGGTAGACAGTGGCGAGAGCGTATTATTTCTCGTACTGTAATGTCTACTGAAAATAGAAAACAATTTATAGATATGCATCTCGAGAGAAATCTGCCTAACGTTGGATTTACTTATCCGAAAAAGTAGGAACGCAATGCAGAGGCAGATAGTCGTTCAATATAGTTATTTCAGTTTTTAGTCGATTTCACGTGCAGGTTAGTAAATACAAATTTTATTTTTAGTCAACAGTTGTAAATAAATGTGGCTTATGAAGATACCCATACGTATTTGCGATCCGCGATGATTCAACAAATTTAAATACAGCAATATAAGTACTACGTTAAACAATTATGAAGAACTACTTCGCCATTTTTTTATTTGTATTAGATTTTTAGTGATAGAGTTGTCTACATCACAAGCCACCACTATACAGGATAATTGTATGCACGTACTATTGCAGTTACGAAGTATAATGACACGTAATAACGCAACGAGAATTATCGTTGTTAAAAACTATGTATTTATCACGTTTTACAGGAGTATCGTATACATTTGAAATTACCTTGCTATTTGAGATTGGAAACTATTGTTGTGTAAACTAATAGAATGAAAATCAGATAAAAACAAATTCATAAATGATATTCAATTCAGAAATTAATAAATGTTAGTTGTAAATGCACATACTTGTTAAACTACATTTTTTTTTGTGTTGAAAATGCAATTTAATTTACCCGGCTATCAGAATACTGAACTCGTTAAACTATAAAATTATTTCCGCATTTATACTGCACTTGATTTAATATCAAAGGGTAATATGAATAAAGAACAGAATAAATAAATAAATAATAATAGAAATTCGTTTAATGGAATGAATAGATTTTTGAACGCAATGCCTTGCGTAAAAAATGTATCTTTTGTTTTATATGTAACAAATCTCTCATTCTCAGGTATTAAAAAAACAATTTGAAGTGTAGTATTCTGTAAATTTTGTATTAAGTTCTGGATATTTTTAAATACATTGTAATAGGACGTACTAACCTTCAATAAAATTTCTTTTCGTGCTATTTTGCACAAAGTAAAATCTTTTATAGAGTAAAAACAAAAATTTTTGTTAATGAAGATATAAAATTCGTTTAAGTAAGAAACTCCCAGCTACCATAAAATATAGTTTTAAATTATGCTTAGCTTACTATGCGAGTGGATTGGAGGGGAGAGATTTGGGTGGCTCTTAACATCGAGGTCTTGAGAGCCGATGAGGGTGAGGTGAGGAGAATGTGGAGCGGTGCCGGAATGCAGGGGCGAGGGAAACGGGAGATCCCCGAGAAAGCTGATGAGCAGCATTATCCGGCACGATTCCCACATGCAAAAATACGGGATCGACCCCGCCAGGATTCGAGCCCGGTTAGCCTTGGTTTGGAGGCGCGTAGTCTGACCACTGCACCACCGCGGCCCCTACATTGTAATGATATTAATATTTTAAGCTTAGAGTAAAGTTGTTAGTCAATGTAGAAACATTTTGGAACCATGCTTACTAAAAATAAAAAAATTATCGAGGTAAAAAGTGTCAGAACCAATAATAGACACGAAGGTATAGGCTGTTCACTGTGAAATGAGCAATTTTGCAAACCCTTCTTATTAACTACTTGTATGCACGTTGTGTATTCCTCAACCATATGTAAATTTAATATTGTCATGGACCTCATCACTTTATTAATGAGTCCGTAAAGTAAAAATGTGGATTTATTATAAAAGTAAACCTCTTACAATACTGCTGTTTTACACTTTAATGCATTAAAAAGAAATCAGAAAGCGAAATAAATAATTTAAGTTATCACAAATCGTTACCTAACACTTTTTATTTGACGTTAAGATATGGAGCTACTTTCCATCCATTGTTACCAACTTTACTGGGCGAATGTTATTCAGTGCGCCTATTAAAATATTCGTAGGCAGGGGCAGTGACTTTTTCCTAAGGTTCATTTTCAAAGTGCCCATTTGATCGTCAATAACTTTTAGGTATTAATTTACGCCAACTTTACTGGGAGTATGGCAGTCAATATGGCAGTTAAAATGTATGCGGTTGTGGGCAGGAATTTTTTTTTAAAGGTTGATTTCAGAAGTTGATACAGAAGGCTGTTCACGGTAAACTAAGCACATCTGAAATCAACCTCTGAAAAATGTCACTGCTCCTGCCTCCGTATATTTCACATGTCAGACCGACTGATAAGCATCCGTTGAAATTGGTAACGACGGAGGCAAAATTTGTTCTACGTGTTAATGCCGAGTCAGAATTGTTAGGGAAACATTTGGGAATAATGAAATCATTTCGATTGCTTTCTGTTTCTTTTCAATGCTCACAAGTGTACCAATTGACGCATATATATTTGTATTCAAATTATGTACGTTTTAACACTTTCACAGCTGCACTTGGCCAACGCTTGAAGTGATCTGACCCATGGCAATGTTAATTTCAGGTATGGCGGAAAAATACACAATGTGCATACAAGTATAGGCTATCCACGGTAAAGTGCGCACTTTTGAAAGCCCTCTCATTTGGGATAGTGGTAAAAAAAAAAATGTTATTTCAACCTTAGACGTTAACTTCCGAGTGCGGTGGAATATACACACAGTGTTTATTAATTACGTGGCAATATATATTTGAAAATGAGTTTAACGGATGAAAAATGGCCGAAAGGAAAAGCAACAAGTCCTCAAAAGTGCTCAGTTTACCGCGAGTGAACAGTTTATAGTGATCAGTTCGCAACGAACAGAGTTTAACCGTGAACAGGGTATTGTATCCATAGATTAAAGATGAGGTAGACCACTTACTTGTCTTCTGCGCATGTATCAAACATTGACTTACCCTAAAGGAACACAAACGTCAAAGTCACATATTTGTTTATATTTTAGTTTTTAAATTACAAGCACTATTATGCCAATGAAATTATTTTACCAGTTTTAATTTCATCAAACTGCTTCACGAACTGGTTAGAGGAAGTATGCAAACATCTTGAAGTACTTGTTTACTAAACGATGTCCTAACCTCAAATCTAATCCACGCCGGTTTTGCGAGGCGCGTTGGCAGAAATGCAGTTCATTGTTTCGACAGAATAGAACAGAACATATTTTAAAATTGCACCAGAACCCAGCTGAAGACCATTACTGGTCTTAGTTACTATAATTTTAAAATAAATTTGGAAAATAGACGAAACGTGAAATTGAGGCGGTATACGGAAAAACGGCACATATGCCATAATAGCATTTTGAGATAATTTAATGCAAAGTTTTTCATTCTCACTCTCTCAATTTATTCATTGAAGAGCATATAATACTGTATTTGTAAAAGGAAATTGGTTTATTATCTATGAGGAAGGACAAAAATTAAACTGTTAAAAACACTACGAATATTAATTTACATGTAAAAAAATGCTTGTCTGTGCCCCTTTTTCACAGAACGTTATTTTCATCACAATAATAGTATGAAATTCTGTAAAAAAAAATTATATAATAAATTTCAACAAAGTGAAATATTTACAAAAACGTTATTTAACGTATACAAGTCCCTAAATTTTATTCAAATAGTCATTCATACCGGGAACTTCAATGTACAAATGTTACTAATATTATGCCCTGTACCTGAATAATTGGGGACTAAAATATAATCAAGAAACGCAAATCTTCATTTGCAAGTTTTTACAAAATTGAAAAGAAATCATTCACAAGATAGTTCTTAAACCTTCAACATGTCCTCTATCCAGTCTGCATCTTCTTGTGGCAAGAATTTATGCAAGCTGCACACATCTGCTATTTTCTGATCAGAAACATTTTGATATGGAGTAATATCGACGTGAATGTTTCTTACATTTTGAACATTCCTTTTTCAAATTCTGAATGCATTATAAAGTTCAAAGTAACTTCGGGAGTACAAAAGCATTCTATAAATTTTTTTTCTAATTTTAAAATGCAATACTTCATAAGAGTAAAGGCGTTTGTTGAAGATGTAGGTTTTTTAAGAAAGAAATATGACAAAGCTTCGCCCCACTCCTTCAGTAGTTCTTTATCCATTATCACTTCAAAAGGGGCGGGTTTCTGTCGACACAAAACTACAGCACTTAAACAGCCATAAAAGGCGATTGTAAAACTGAGAGTTCACATTTACTTTAGGAATAGCAAAGTTCTGTGTGTAATCCACATTCCAGCACTAAGAATGTTTAATATCTCCCTGCCCTTTCTATATATTCATCTCTTATTTTCTTTCTTCTAGCATACTTACGTCTGTGCACTAGTTTTAAAATATTTATAGTTTGTCGTAAAGCTCATTTTTAATTTAGTTCCAGTTATTTAATTGTACTAATCAGTAAACATTTCATAGAAAATTTAAAGGTTAGGTTGTTATTATCGAAGTATTTTAAGTTTGATATGTGAGCTCTGTAGTGAGATTCTTGGTGTGGGATACTTTCAAGGTGTTCCCCCATCAAATTGGTAACATTGTCACATAACTTGCGTGGCCTTTTAGCATTTGATCCCCGTCTTCCAACAAAGCTAAAGTTCTCCAGTACCTTTTTTGAATAATTTTTATTCTTTTTATTGAAACCTGAAACAATTTGAGAATAAATCCCCGACAGACCCGTATTCTTTTACCATTTATCACAATGCTGTAAGCCCATACATGTTCTCGAGACTTCTTTGGATCAACATATTTCCTAGCCCTTTTTGGTGTTGCTTTTTCCATGCGTTGAGCTAGAAAAGAATCTAGTAGGCTCTTTTCTTGCCCACCATAGAATGAAGAAAACATTTCTAATGGTTCATCAAATTAAATTTTATAACTTCATTTGCAAACACAACACTGTGGAACCTAAGTAAATTGTTTACCTTGGATCGGTTTACCACTAGACGAACATAACATTCACCTCTCGCATGTTGTCTTTTCACAGTTTCCCGTTTCTTGCTTGTTTGGTTTGTGTACGATCTTCTTTTTTTTGACAGTGTGGCCACTCTCTTCGCTATCAGCACTACTGGAACTCATCTTTCCAATGTAAGTTACCTTAAGAAACAATATAAATAACACACAGCAATATCAACACATCATAAAGAGACTCGCACGACAACAGTCTAAGTTCTGGTAAAAATAGGTGTACCAACATCAAGCTGTAAAAATATGTGTACCAACCTGAGTTCCATGAATATCTGTATTTGGGATTTTTAGCGGTTGTAGTAAACAATATGGCGGTTCTAAAAAAATCATTCTGGGCACATCGGTCTACGTGCCCCTTTCCTGTAGACCGCCTCAATTTGTCGCGTTATAAAAATTAAAAACAAGTTAAATAATTACAGAGTCTTAAATATATATTTTGTTATAATCTTGAAAAAAAAAAAAAGGTTTAATACTCTCGCCCTGCCATCTTCTCCGGAGACAGAGGGGCTGACGGTGGTTATCGCTTTCGTGCGGTGTCCGTCGTGTGTTTGATGTTTGTGTCAGTGATGTGATTGTGTCAGTGTAATGTTTGTGTAGGGTGTTGTACAGTGTAGGTGTTGTTGGGACACGGAGATGGTTGTGCGCAGCCAGCGGGATATCTGTACCCCATATTCACTCTACGTATTGTGTAGGCTGTTCACGGTAAAGTGAGCACATTTTAAGGCCCTCCCAACAGTCATTAACCACTAATAAATATATCTTATTGCAGCCTCAGGCACTGACTTTTGAGGATGGTGAAGTGTATACTCTGTGTTTATTGGTCATATTGCAATGTTTATATTAAAAAGCAGCAGGAAGATGGGAATTGGATGAAAGGAAATAATTGAGAAGGGCCTTAAAAAGTGCTCACTTTACCGTGAACAGCCTATACCCTCACTGCCCCAACGCAGTCGACAGCGGATGACGGGGGGTCCAGGAGATGCCTGTTGTGGGAGGGCGCGGCACCGCGACAGCAGGTCGCATGTGGTCCATGGGGCATGCGCGGGAAGCTGTTTGGTTTAAATGATGGAGGGGGAGGGAGGGGTTCCCCCTCCCTTAACACCACCCCTCCGTTCGCAACTCACGCTTCATCGGCGGGGCGGATGAAACTGCGCGGGTCGTGGACCAAACTGCTTCGCGCCTTCGACGGCACCCGACGGTAGCCCGCTCTTTGCGGGGTGGGGGGGCAGGTTTCGGGGCCCTTCCTCGACCCGAACTCTTCGCCATTGCTTCCTCCGTCACTAGCGCGCCTCGTTCATCCACGAAGGGCGGCTCTCGCGGTTTGAGCCTCGCCTCCGGAGCGTGATGAGCAGCTTGAGGAGCGAGGGGTGTCATCGGCGTCCCGACGACCGGAAGCGCGCGAGGACTCGCTGATCCCGACGCTGTCTTCCAGCTGGAAGGTTAGTCCCTGCCACCAACTCTGGACACCCTCGCGCGAGGGATAGAACTCACTGTCACTATGCCGTGCACTGTGAACTTACTTTCGTACGTTCTACCAACGAATCTTCGGAAACTAGTTACGAAGTTTATTCTTGTAGTATTACAAATAAAATATCGTATATTTACGATACATTGTTTTACTAAAATCATTAAAAACATTCTTTTGTATTTGCGGAAATAATTATTTGGAAATTAGTTGCCAAATATATTTTTGTAACACTACAAATAAATTATAGTTAAGTTTCAAAAAACCTTACTGTGGAACGTGTAAAACATATACATGTTAAATTTGAACAAGAACGTGCTGTAGACTTCAAGTTTATTATAAACAGTGAGCTACGTAAACAATTTTAAATGAAGATTTACACGAAAATCTTTGGCAACGCTCAGAGCTTATTGTAGATTTACTTATTAAAATTTACCGTTGGTATTAAAAATTCTTTCAATATAATTTTGTGAAATCTGCTTCCATTTACCTGTAGCATTAAAAAATTATCTTGGTAACTTGTTACCAAATAATTCTTTGTGAAAGCATAAAATAAATTTTTTACTGCGTATGGTGACTCAGTAGCGTAACCTTTACTTTTTCCTTGTAAGTGAAAAGGTGTTTATTCTTTTTATAGTCAATATCAACATTAGAGATTCAGACTACATTTTTCGTTCAGAAGGTGAAAAAAATAAGGACTTATTTTATACCATTTTTTTTTTGTCTTTCCACAGACAATTCTTTAGGAACTAATTATTAAGATTATTTTTCTAACACTACAAATAAATTGGAGACAATTGTATGACAAGTTACCGTTACTGTGGAATGTGTACAACTAAATCGAATTGTTAAAAACTAACAAGGTGGACCTACAAAAACACGGGGCTTCAAAGAATCTTGTATGTTTCATAAGACACTGTGTTGTTAATTATGGTTCTTTTTACTTGTAGTGATAAAATTAAATTTTTGGCAACTTGTTTCCTTACAAACATACAGAAGTATTTTACTATGTAGAGAAGTAGTATTTACAATTTACATATGTGAAGATACGTATGATTTAAAAACACACCTGTTTGTGGTCACTTAGGAAGGGGAAAAAAAGTGGGGGGGCAAGTAACACAAATGGGCGTTTTCATTACCGCTGTTCAATTCCAATATGCTAATAATGATTATAAAATTACGTTATAAATAGTTATACAAAAAATTACTTATAATTACTGTTGAAATAAACACCTGTAAGACCTACTACTCGAAATTAACCTAAAAAAAATGTTCTGTGAATGTTAAGAGATCTCAATTACAAGCACATATTAAAAACCCACTTCCATTACAATATATTGGAAAGTACAGCTGTGTTATATCTGTGCCGAGGCTGGGGAAAATTATAATACGTACGAATTCAGCGAAAGTATCTTTCGTAACTTTATTTTATGAATACTTGCATGTATTCCGGACGTACAGATGAAATTTTGCATTACTGTCCAGTAAAGGTTACTTTTCACGCTGGATACGAAATATACGGGTAGGGCGCATTTAACTGGATCGTGGGGTCAGTAGGGACTGAAGTGATTATGGCTGGTTCATTCTCTGGATACCTGATTCATTACACACGCCGCTAATTCAGCACTCTCGGTAAGCAGAGAGGGGCGTCTACCACTGAAGGTCACTCACGATTGACGAGGAGTAGATCGAGTTGAGAGATTTGGACGGCTCTTGACATCGAGGTTTTGAGAGCCGATGAGGATGACATGAGGTGAGAACGTAGCAGCGCCGGAATGCAATTTCGGGAGAAACGGCAGATCCCCGAGAAAACCCGCCAACCAGCGGCATCGTCAGGCAAGATTCCCACTTGCGGAAATTCGGGAGTCACCCGGCGTGGGATTAAACCCTGTTCGCCTTGGTGGGAGGTTAGCAGTCTAACCACTCAGCCACTGCGGCCCTGACGAGGGTTAGAGTAATAGCTGGGAATCATGGGTAGACATTTTCATTTGGGGAGGCGATGCGGACTAAATTTTATGTAGCATATTAGAATTTACAAATTTGATATTTGCGTATAACTATACCTCGTGTTTCTAAAACACGGGGACCACCTTCGGCAGGCAATTCCTTACGAAAATATAGGACAAAAATGTGTGTGAAACTTATATCATAAAGTGAATATAAAGGGAGCTATGCGCCCCCAAAATTTTCCAATTTGAAATGTGTTTAGTTGAAAATATCAGAAATAACTTGTGATTAAGTAACAAATCGGTGATTGGTGTTTTGTATTAAAGATATATTACACCTTCAAAAACTCGGGCGGTAATATCATCCTCTTCCTTTCGGAAATGGCTGTTGGCACCCTATGTCTGCATGAAACTTTGTAACACTACATCCTAAGCTATTTTTAAATACAACCTGTGAACCAGCACGTCTAAATTTACAGTAAAGTTCGCGTTGTCGGCACATTTTCAGGTGAACTTTTTGTAAGTTGCTTCATGTTGAACACTCAAAACAGAATGTGTGTCTCATTCCAGGTAAGCAAACCGCAATACGGAATAACGCAATTTAATTGAGGATTTTTTAGGAGCGCACAGCTCCCTGAACAATCACTTTATGAGAAAAGTGGTACTTAGATTTTAGTCGTATATTTCGCCAGGAATACACTGCCGAAATTCGTCCCCATGTTTAAGAAACACTTTGTATTATATATATATATATATATATATATATATATATATATATACACACACACACACACACACACACACAGGATGGTCTGCCTAATGTAGATGGTTGTAGATGGTTGTAGAATGTAATGGTTGTAGATCACAAAATGACCCATGCATGGCCCATAAACACTCATAATGACCCCCAAATAATCCATAATGACCTCTATGTGACCAATAATGACTCATAAATGACCCCCGAATCGTGGACTGTGCAGTGCTAAGTGCGATGTTAAGTGTGGTGCTAAGTGCGGTGCTTATTATGGTGCGCACGGTGTTGATTGCAATGCGTGCGGCGAGGTTTTTGCTGATTGTGGTGCATATGGTGCTAAATGTGGTGCTGATTGTTGTGCATGTGGTGCTGATTGTGGTGCATGTAGTGTTGATTTTGGTGCGTGTGGTGTTGATTGTGGTGCATGTGGTGCTGATTGTGGCGTGTGTTGCTCGCAAGTTGAAATAAATTCCCAATATTAAAAAAAAATGTAGAGAGACCTACATCTAAACCAGAAAGTATATTTCATCGATTCCTGGGTAAACTGTGCCGAACAGAACCTTTCTGTAATGACTGTATTTGCACTTCGCACTAAAAGTTCCTAGCACCTTGGCGGGCATCCGCTATGCTTCGCCATTCGTCACTGAACTATTTTTGGACTTTGTTTTCAACCAGGCAGCATACACGATCAGTATCAGAGGAAGGAATTGAACATGACCTATGTTAAGGAACTATCCAAACGTATCATGTAGTGATTTCGAGAAACCACGGGGAAGGGGGGGGGGGGGGGAACTCAAGTCAGGATGTCTCAGCTGAGTACTGAACCTGGGTCCTCCCGAATGCACGCCTGGTGTTTTATCATGGCCGCATTACTTTATGTTTCATAACAGTATGAACGTCAACCCACCGTCGCTGCGTCGTATATACATATGCACGCGTTTCGCCTTGCAAACAGTCGTATGGATGTCATCCCTAGTCATACTACCATCAAATTCTGCTACTGAGACATGGGATACCTAAGCGGGTAAATGGAAAAATGCGACATGAAGTGCTGGGTTATGTGCCGTTTTTCACAGCAACCAATACCAGCTAATAATCCTGTCAACTTGAAAATAAAACTGATCAATTTTTTTACATGCACGGATTCTCTCACTAAGGACTGCGTGGAATAGGAATTCGCGCGCTTTGATGTTTTTTAAAACAAGATTTTTCTCATTAGGGGTTTTGGAGCCTCGGTGGCTGAGCGCTCGGCAAGCTCGCCTCCCTCCAAGGCGAACCGGGCCGGACCACCGGATGTTCGCATGTGGGAATCGTGTCGGACGATGCCGCTCGTCGGCGGGTTTTCTCGGGGGGCTCCCGTTTCCCCCGCTCTTTCATTCCGGCGCTGCTTCATACTCATCTCAATCATCCTCATCGGCTCTCAAGACCTCGCTGTTAAGAGCCACCCAAATCTCTTCACTCATTCATTAGGGGTTTTCATAAGGGCTGATGATTTCTGCTGACGTTGTATCGAGGTCCATTTTTGGCAACAGCCTGTACGTTAAACGTTGCTGGTAACATGGTGATGACAATGAGTTTATGAGCTGCTGAGAAATATTTTATCTTCCCATTCTTCGAATTTAACACTGATTACTTTTTTCCTTGTGAATAATAATGGATCGTGATGTCTAAGCACGCGTGGTGGATAGAGAAACCAGATATTTTTCAAACTGATTCGCGTAATAAGGCGTGCAAAACTGTGTGGCTGAAGTAGGTTAGGCATGGTGTAATTTTCCTCTAGCGTGTTTATTTTTCATAGAGACTGTAAAATGCATGATTAGGGTTGTGAAAATTAACGGTGAACAAGCCAGTTGAATGAGTGAAGAGTTTTGGGGGAGTTTTTGTGAGCCGAATTCCGGTTGAATTTTCCTCACATGCACACTGACGGGCGGGAATGGACTCGAGCTTGCAATGTGTGGAAAATTTCACTAGCAAAATCTGTAAATGTTACCAGCGGTAAGCTGAACATGACGATTAAATAAAATGTCATAAAGAATGCGCCGATTAATAATCTTACGAATTATGTTTCATTACGTGTTTATCATCAGATTATATATATATATATATATATATATATATATATATATATATATAAGTCAATTTTTCCAAATGAAGCCAGCATATCTAAAACGGGTTTTCCTGTACTTGTAGTTGTATTAGAAGACTGGACAAGCAGCGTTATACGTTAATGTCTTGATTCGCTGCAAGTTTATGTAACTAACCAGTGATTTGTTCTAGCTCAGTCTATGGGAAGCTAACAAAAACAAAATGAAAAGTGTCGAGATCGTGCTCTTAGGGCTTATGAACCCACTAAAATAGCAAAACCGAGAAGTAAAATAAAAATTTGTAAACGAAAAGATTCACACCACTCATAAAAATCTTGCCACAGAAATAATAGACAAATATGAACAAATACTGTAAAACTTAGAACGTTTTCCTCACAATGTAAGGATTTTGTATTTTTCCTTCACACAGTATCGCATGTAAAATGTAAAATCGTCTACTTCAATTAATTTCTTGTGCCATTTTCTTGTATTTAGGTATTGAAAAGTCAGACTGGTTTTCCTATTTGCCCTCTGCCAAATTTGTTTGACTGTTAATCCTGAATTTTCTGTAGTGATACTAGTTGCTTCAATGAGGCACGTAAATTTAAACTACCTTTTATTGGTTCACTGAATTGGGCTTCATCATTGTATACGATCTCCCATGCTTGTGTTTGCAATAAGGGTGCAGAAAGCGCATTTATATAGAAAGGGTTCGTCTTTTTGTTGCCACAGCAACTCGGTTTCCATGCCCACGACCATTGGCAAGAGAAGGCCTTGGTGGCCGAGCTTTCATTTCAGGTGTATTAAATTTATCTGTTGGGCTACAATATGATATTTATTACGAAATAATAACGTTAGATCTCTGTTTATTACCATTGACCCTATACATTCTTAGTAAGTTAAACGTGATCGCCTCTACGCGTATGCCTCTGAGCTAGCTCAGAGTGTTTTCGTCGAGATCGCAGAACTTCAGGAATTTAAGCGGTGACACTGTAAATTTATTGGTTGCCCTTCTGCAGCAAAGTCCAATGCGTGCCTCTGTCGTAGCTTCCCACGTATCTGGTTCGCATACTGTAAGATACAGCAGTTGAATAAGCAATTGTTACATATTTTTGAGGGCATGAAAATAATCTTTTCAATGTGCGAGATGTCATGATTCTATCATTCTATCCCCGGGGCATGTTTAACAGTTTCGTCAAAATACACTTTTTTTGTGATTATTTTGGATAAACATGAGAATGTATTTAACTTTCCATAGTATAATCATACCTTCCGATTTTTTGTTATGCTTGCCACACCCAAAATGCCTGCCTTAAAATGTGCTCGATGCGATAATGAAGTAAAAGAATAAACTGAACGGAACTGTTATTTTTCGAGACAGTCCAAAAATAACAATAAATAAGGAATTTCGGTATAAGTATGTTTCGGAGGTCCGTGAGGTTCATCGTGATTCCATTGGGGATCCTTACAACCCCAGTGGGGATTCGGAACCGCACATCCCCCATGGCCTGTCTACCCATGGCCCGCAGTGGTGTACCGAACTTAATTCGCGACGTAGATGCGACGGAGGCAAGTCATAGCGTGTCTTTCGGGCCGCCTGACAACTGTGCCGGGGCGATCCCGCAGAGCCACGATCTGCTGAGTTACTAACCCCTCCCCCTCCCCCACCAACCTCAAGTGCTCGTCACGTGACTGCCTTCTGACACTGGCGTCTGCCCGTGTTGTTTTGTCTCTTTTCCCACTATATCATCTGTTTTTACTATTCTATAAATTAAAGTTGGCTTGTGTGAGGGATAAAACATGCTACTGGAGCGACAAGCCTCCTCCCCCTTATCGACCCCCCTCATGCGGCTGCCACAAAGCTGTCCAGTGCTCTAGGGCAAAGCCCAATTCAACACCTAGGGCAGCGCCGCTGGATGTGTGCGCGAGCTCAGATTTATTCGTTTACTTCTGTAATGGGACTCGTATCTACGCCTTTAAGTGCGCTTTTATCTTAGCAGTTTTTAATGCGTCTATCAGTCAGACCTGCAATTGGGATATCTCGGACTCTGTGTGTGTGTGTGCGTGCGCGCGCGTTTGACGTATGCGCGAGAGAGGAATTATATTATTATTTTTACTTATTTCTTATTTTTACATCATCACAAAGTATCATCGGTTTCGCTGGTAATAAAACAAAATTTCACATTTGATTTTTCTTATACGAAAAAACGAGGTTGAGTTCGAGGCAGCAATTATTTACAGAAAAAAAAATTGGTACACAGCATTTTTTCTTCTTTCACCGAAAGGAATTTACATAACTCCGAAGTCTCGTAATCTCGGTAATGCAGAAGCTGCAATATGCTCTGGTTTTTTCGCCCTCGTTAAGTTTTTTCTATACATCTCTACGAGGTTTAACGGTGGCGAATGATTGGCGATGCCAGTTTGTTTGGGAACTAAATCAGATCGCTGATTTCGGGCGTCGATCATTTCCTTCCTGCGCATAGTGTACAACATCGACGTCCAAGCACATGCACAGGGTAATAGGGAATTATGACAAGAGTCCAACATGGCCGGAATTTCCACGTACGGGATATGCTCTCCATTCCTCCTCGATCCATGGGTCTGGAACGACTGCTGGTGGCACGCATGTTGAGTGGCGCGTTGAGGTGCTTACATGGAAACGGCGGTGAAAAAAGTGGAAACTTTACACTGTAAAAAAATAATGGGAAAATTACCTGACAAGTGTAAGATAATATTCGAAAACTTATGGGCGAAACAAAAGTTTTCCTTACAGGTAAGGTAGAATTACCGCACTCTGGATTAAAGTTCACGTACCCGGTAGTGGAAAATCCTATACGTGGATGGGAAAATTACCTTACGACGCGCGCATCTCTTCAGCATTCTCAACAGCTGAGTGGGAGGACGGGCGGAAGAAACAATCCTTTAACACGATTATATTCACTGATGCTGTTACGCTGTCATCGCGGCGTAATGGATAGCGCATCAACTTATCGTGAGAGGACAATGATTGCGCCCAACCACCAGCAGGTGTCGAGGATTTTAGTGTTGATGTTTCGGTTACTATTCTTCAGAGGATATAGATAACAAAATAATTAAAACTACTAATACTCCGGGATAATTTTAATGTAATTTTATTATACATTATAGATTATTTACCCTTACTTGTATGGGATTTTGCCCCCGCTTTTGTCAAGTACTTTTCCCGTACAATTAGGGAACAGTGCTGTACTTGTTATGTAAATTTACTCTACATTTAAGGGGTAGTTTTACCTTACATGTAGAGGTAATTAGCTTCCCTTACATGTAAGGGAATTTTACCTCACATTTTTTTACAGTATGGTTTTCTCGTTGTCGTAGCTGTACGAGAGTGAAATCTTCTTAATGGTGAAATAGTTTTGAGAACTAAATACCAGAATATTGCAATATTTTTCAAACGATTTTTTTGTTATAAAAACTAAGCTTACATGCACTCGAAGAATAATTTATTTTCTCAAAAACTTCTGGCAAAGTCATATAAAACTTCTCTATACACATCGGGCACCTGTGTTCTGGGTCGGCTTCCTCGTCGCCCGGTCGTGCTTGCGAGTAAATGTCTTCGACTGGGACAGTTTCCACAGGGTCTGATGAACGGCTCTGCTTGTGTGGTTTGTATATTTAATAATGATAAGCACCCAAGTCCTGCCTATCTGCCTGCGTCTGATGTCTCAATGCCTGCATGCGATTGGCCAGCGTGGCATCTCGGTGATTGGCTGGTCGATGTCTGAAAAATGTATTAATGGTAATATGATTGCTTCAAAGTCAATATGACTTCATAGGGCTTGCATACGCGTATATTATAAGCAATTGAGGGGGGGGGGGTGTCAGCTGAGAGGCTTAGTTTCACAACGGCTAACGTGAAAGGTAGATCGTTTCGGCTACTTTCTACGCCAGGTAATCCATGGGCAGTTACGTTAATGTTTAGGGGATATTTCCCGCCAATGGCTTCTCACCATCGAATTCTTCTTCGAGTGAGATGTCAGCGCCATCGACTTCATCTGTAATGTCTGCACCACTAGCAGCAACTACTTCCACCAGTGCAATACCATAGTTCCAGATTGGTATGGTGCCATCGACTTCTTCAGCTGTGATGCCTACGAAATCTTCGATGGTGCCAACTTTTCAACTGAGGTACCTAGAACACAATTGCAGGTGCTACCTGCTTCATCAGCTCCAGAAACTACAGCTCTAACACACTGGGAGAGGTGGAGAGGTGGCGCAGTGGTAACTCACTGGACTCGCATTCGGGAGGACCCGGGTTCGATTCCCGGTCCAGCCATCCTGATTTCGGCTTTACATGGTTTTCCGAAATCACTCTAGGCGAATGTTAGGATGGGTCCCTAACAAAGGTCGCGGCCGATTCCTTCACCAATCCCTCTTCTGTATGCTCCGCTTCTAACGACCTTGCTGCCGAAGAGACGTCAAGCCTACCTGCCTGCATCTCTAACATATCCGCCTGAACTACTACGCCATCACCAGTGTCGCTTTTGTGATCAGACATTTGCTTTCGGCCAAAATGTACGGCGACATGAATGCTTAAATTATGCCAAAAAGTCCTGTTGCATGTCATATTCGTGCGGCAGGTGCGTTAATCTCGTGCTTCTCCGTAGAGGCGCGTATGACGTAACAGAATACCATATAAAGATGCTAACGATTAACCATTGTTATGGCCCTATTTATTCCAAAGACAATCACGTTGACTATCTTCAAGCCCACGACCTCGGAGGCGGCTAAGAGATCGTCGTTAAAATATCGAGCGCCAAAGGGTCTGGTGACTGGACCACAAAATAAGATCCCTAGGGGAGATCACCGTGCTACAGCGATACCTTCCTGGCATGTTACAGGTCACCTGGAGCGCTCATCCCTTTGTAGTTAATTTCGAATACATTTCGGTATATGCTGCTATGATAACGATATGCAAAATACCTGTAAAGGAGAAGTGCATTTCACATCAATACCTCGGTACCAGGTTTGCAGCAGAAGTGTAGTTACCTACATAACCCGTGTACATAACAGTGTGTAGGTGTAATATATGTCACAATATTTTCGTGCAAAGACAATACTATGCTAATTAGTTATCTGGCACTGATTATCAGTTGCTCAATTCTCACTGTTTTCACTGATTTAGCTCAATTCTCACTGATTTAAGTGTAGATTGTATTTTTGGCAAAATTAAAATTTCATTAATTTTTGACATATAAAAATACTATTTTATTAGCAAATAATATTAATAAAATAGTGAGAAAATGGGTATGTTGGTAATGCCTAGTAAGAAATAGTTAATGTGCAAAATATTATTACACTGAATTACTGTTCATATTGTTCTATTTTGGTTCTAGGTTAACTTACTATTTAGGGTTACTGAGAAATTAGTAAACCAATAGTAGACGAAATATAGCAGGTAGTCCAGCTAGCTGCACCGAACAGTCGCAGACAACAATATCGAACGAGAACCTGAAATGTCGCTAAATAACAGGCAAACGCGCTCATGTTATAGGCTATTCACAGTAAAGCGAGCACTTTTGAAAGCCCTCTTATTTGGAATAATAGTAAACTAATATTACTTATTTTAGTATTAAACGTTAACTTGAGAGTACGGTGGAATATACACACTGTGTTTATTACTTAAAATGCAATATTTATTTAAAAAGGTGGTTAAAGGATAAAAATTGGCTTAATGGAAAAAGAGTGACGAGGGCCTCGAAAGTGCTCACTTTACCGTGAACAGCATATACGAACGTAACTCTCTGTACGCGTCCTGCACTCTGTTTTGCAGCTGTGGTAAACATCCACTCTGTTTCATGCTGGATTTAAAATGTGTACCGAAATAACTCTCCAAAATGCACCACTCCAACAAAATACTTGCTCCAAATGTTACTTAAAAAACATTGGGGTGTGATTTGTTTTTACTTTTGCTCTGTTCGCTTCCAATTAACGGCAGTTTTTTCAACCAACACGGGTAGTATTAATTTATGTCACGTATATGGTTAATTATCTTAGTTTGGTTAGACAAAATCCCGGCAGAAAGTAGACTAATTAGCGAAACCAATATCATATACTGAAGCCTCATTTCGGGATGCACAATTTTTGTCATGTTATTATTGACCTTTGTACAGATTATTGCACAATGTTGGGTCTGTCATCTTCTTTCGTCGTCACCAATAACAGACATCGAAGGTGTTAAGTTAATTACAAAACTAATTGATTGTTCATTTAAAATGAAGTGTACAATATTCTCTACATATGTGTCGCATAAAGGCATTCTCCCTTCATTCGGGACATGTTGCTCGTTACGTCACCTTATTGTCAAAGGAGTGGCGACAAAGGGAAGCGATAGGAAACCTCGACTTGCTTTACTCTTAATTAAAAGTGAACAGCGGTTGTGATTTTATAATATCCAGTCCTCCATAAATTATAGCAAACTTCTTAGTTAGGTCTAACTTTAGCGAAACGTTCGATTTTAACAGCATATATTAGTTAGTACTGTAACTGTAAAAATCTAAGTTCTTCGAATTATTGTTCCAAGGGAGCAAGTAAATAAATGAAAAATAAGTACCTCTATGGAGTTATGCCATCGTAAAAATTTAGACGAAAGCTACACCTGGCTTATTTTTGACAATATTAAATTTAATTTTAAACAAAGACAATGAAATGAAATTTATAAAAAAATTGATCACCCAAATAACTAACTTTTGTTGGAAACTGCTGTGCAAGGAAATTATCTCAGGTTTTAAACGTATATGTGCAGAATTTATTTCGGTGCCAAAACGAGTATATTTTTAACTGCCACAAATGCTAAATTTCTGTGTGAACTTATAAACATGGAAATACCCTTGTCACAACACGTGCACCGCCAGCTAAATAGTTGCAAATACATTCCCTCGTAGCGAAACGCTTGCAACAACTATCACGAAAAAGACTCACCCTTCAAAAAAAAAAAAAATAAATAAAAAAAATCGAATCGCGTGAGGTTTTTCAAACACATGTAAGTGATGTATGAAAATGTTGCTCTAACAACAGAATGAATCAACAAATAGTATTGCGTTTCAGTAGCTGAAGCAGTGCACCGTGGCTCCAAACGTAATTCAGTTGTAGCTAAACTGCACTACTTGCCATTAAAATTGCGACACCAAGAAGGATATGAGCGAACACAACCTGATTTATTGGGAAGAATACTCCTCTTACACAATTGACATTGTAGCTTGATATGATGTGTAAAACATGGGGTAATCAGTAATGTGTGGTCCCACCACATGCGGAATCAACCGCTGCCACACAACGTTTAAATTTTAATTTTTTAATTTTAAATTCACTTTTTATTATTTATAAAGCGTAAAAATTTTATTTAAAAAATTAATCGAAAAGTCATTTTAAATTAAAAAATTAAAATTTGGAAGGTTTACAAATCTATATGCGTTTAATATCTAGCAAAAAATCTTTAGTTGAAAATACTACCACACAAAACGACTGTGAGACCCTTGTCCCCGAATGTATAACTTAATTCCCTATACGCCCACGTATGGCGAAGCCTGGCCTTATGAGGGAGAGATTTGGAATGTCCGTCTGGGGTATCTCAAACTATGATACTTCGGATGCGACCATCGTGATGGTGCTAGTAGAAGCGGGATTAATCGGAGAACACAATGGGCTGCCATTCGTCCCCATCAGACCCGACGTCCCATGCTTGGAGGCAGCGGCAGCCACAGTAAAAAGCGCCTATAACCCATTGGTGGTCATTTCAAACATTTCTGAAGCTCTGATAAAGTTCTACTTCCAGGATATTCCTCCGCCTCGTGCAAACTAAGCTTAACCAAGTCTGGAAAATTACACCAGAGGACAACGCACCGCCTTCCTTCGCACTCAGTTGTAATATTATTTTGCATGAGAACTATTTATTACTAGGCGCTACCTACACAGATTTTTTTCTCACTGTTTTTATTCGTGTTTATTATAAAATGAATATTATAATGTATAAACAAACTATAGGCAAAACTTCAATTTAACAAAAATAAGATACTTCTGTGTTTACAGAGGTATAAAAAGCTCGATAGATGTCATGTTTAAGAAGTAAGTAAACACGTAATACATGAGGTGATTTTTCAAAGGTTTGTGTTAAAACGTCCGAAGAAACACTGAAATGACTATAGACCAAGTGCCCTGATGCTGCAGACGGTGAGCGGAAACAGATTGATGTGATATCGCTGAGCGAGGGTGTTTGCTCTGGCTGTACGGTCTCGTATCGCCTAGTGCACAAGATGTCTATCCTCCTGCTTCTTGGTGTTACGTGGCAGTTGACTGCTTTCACGTCATTTAACCCGTCCTCTTCAGCCCACTGATCCCACATCCTCTTCGCCGTGGTTGTGTCTCCTCCAACGCGACAACTAATTTCGCGGTAGGATAATCCGCAACCCCGACAGACCGCGATTCTCGCGCGTTCAAAGGCGGATAACCTGTTCTTCTACGCGGCATACCCACTCCGTTCGTGCACACGAACGGCGGGAAAATACAATGTCACTGCTTCTCAGTGATTATTTTTCCTAATCCACCTTAAATCTAAGAGAAGAGTCGGAGTGCCTGAGTAGGGATAGAACCTAAGTGCATCTCAGAGCTGAGTCCAAACCTAAGCATGCAGGAAAAATTCTACCTTCAAGGACACTTGCTCGCGGTTGACTGGTATTGGGTAAAACATGGCCTCCGCGATTGGGGGCCATGTAATTCCATGCTAACTTAACCTGAACTACAAAAAAGGGGGGGGGGGGACCGGCATAGACACCGTAAAATTTCTTGACAGAAAAGAATTGCAAAATTGCATTTAATTTATGAAGTAGAAAGAAATTTCTTCTAGAAAATTGGATGGGATAATCTTTATTAAAGGATGTTTGAAACATTAGAAGAGGTTGGTAGAGGTTTATCAGTGAATATCCGACCTCCACTAATATACTGCTTATCAGTGTGTCACTTAAGCAAGTGCTGCTCCATTCGGTTGAAAGACTTATCAAGTCATAATCCTACTCTGTTTCATGCATTCCCCTCATGTGGGGTCCTTCAGGCGCTTCTTTCTTGGTGTCGCAATTTTAATGACAAGACGTGTAGTTGGGCAGTGTTGCCCGTTTCCGAGAGAAGGCATGTTTCCTCAGTGGTCGTCGTATCATCCAACCACTCTCCAATATCTCCCCTCTGTCACACTCTTACCTCGTGCTCCCTCCCCCATTCCCAAACACACACTGGGAACACCCGAAAGGGCTTTAAAGGTTTTAACCATGTAGTAGCAGCAGATTACCGTCGCTGTGAATTGGCTGGTCACAAATCATCTCTCATGTGGGTCACGGTTGCACTCGGAAATTGCCCAATGATTAATTATTTACAACTCCCCTGCAGTATGCGGATGTCCACGGAGCACCACTACTAACGAAAGTTAGTGATCCTTGTTTGAATCTCACTTTGTTGCTCCAAAAATAGCTGATGTGTAAATTGTTAGCATTTCCTGTGTTATTGTCACATTTCCAATTGATTTTATAAATAATTTTGAAGTACTTTTTTTTTTATAACACCTTCCGATTACCACTGCAATAATCGCAATAAGCATATATAGTTTTCTGCCCTAGTAACTTGTGTGTGTGTGTGTGGGGAGGGGTGGTGGGTGTCTTAGCTAAGCAGTACAGCTTAAACGTCACTCTTGCACGATCAAAGAAAGACTGCATGTTATCACGCCCTAAAATAGCATGCTCGATGCCAATTCTAAAGTGTCCACACGGGATTCTAAAATGTGTATGCTCGGCTCGTGTGCTTATATCTCAGTCAGATGCTGTGATCCCTGGAGTCAGTGTTTGTACTTTCTTCACGGACTCAATAAATGAGGCCGAAGTTGTCGCTTAGTTGTTAGGTAATGAGTTACCTTGCAAGTCGTAGAAGAGTAAACACAGACTTTCTGTGCGAAAATGGATGAGCATTCGCAGTGAAAAAAGAATCCTTAAACACATGTAGAGAACTGTAAATCTAAGATCTTCCAGTGTTCCGACTCATATTCTAAACAAATAGTACATTTATTTACTGTATTATCGTTCCACCGTCGAACCATTAATTCATAAATACCATAACGCTACATACCTAAACAACACGAAATCACACAGTACTGCGACAGTTGTTCCCATTTTCCTGGATTTTAACTTAAAAAATACGCCTGCTTACCCGAATTGGAAACACTACTGCTGTTCCACTTACCTGCCGTTTGGTGATGATGAAGACAGCGGGCTGCGCGGCGGCCCACTTAACGGCGAGTGTGCGGCAGCTGGCGAACGTCCTCGGGAGCGAGGCACGGCCAATAGCGATACCGCCTCACGCACTTCTTCTCAATTAACGAGCGGCCCACTGGTTCTGTCTTCTGCAAGCGGGCAGGCCGGCGGAGAGGCGCTCGGTGCGGCCGCCCTTGGCACGACACCTGCGATGTCGTCCTGCCGATCAGCCAGTGATAGCAATCTCCGTGGATCCAGTGTGCACGTGCCGCTGGTGCGTCCCGTCCAGCATGACATCAGCGTCGCCTAGGACATTTCCTGTGTGCTGCTTGCATGGACAAAAGTTTCAGGATTCGCTGGTGAATTCAAGATACCTCTATAATAAACATTCCTGCTCGCTTCCTTATTTGGACACGTAATCAATGATTTGTTGAATAGTGATACTACCCCGATAGGAGGTATTGCTTGCTTTGCTGTATAAAATAGGTCCTCACCTGTAGCTCAAGGTGGATTCACCACCTTAGAGGATAGCAGCAACAACCTCTAGATAAGCGGAATATTTGAAACAGAAATTTAACTTGGTAAGCCATTATGACGAAAATTAGGCAAATCACATTTTGTGATTTCAAATAGGAGCTGCAAGCACCATGTTGGCGATAAACTTTAAACTTTGTTCTTATTCTGAGCTTACTAGGTCACTGTCTAAGAAAAAAATACGTTTATGATGAAAACTTTAGAAAAATACACATTTTTATGAAGCATTAATGAAACACCAACATACCTGAAATGTTATAAAGTTTTCAAAATATATAATGTAAATGTGCAAATTTCCAGACTAGGCATTTTAAGACTCTTTGTAAATGCAAATATGCATGAATAATTTTAATGTCACGTTCTAAAATTTTGGTTGGCCACCGGATCTATGGATTAGCCAGGCCCGATTTTGGGAGTAACTTATTGATAGATTCTAAGACCTCACGTAGAGGTAAAATAATAGTCTACAAAGACATTTTGATCATTTTGGGCAATGGCCTTAAAATGTTTGGATGGCCATGGTAGTTTTATATTTGGGCAAAAGTGCCTTGTAAAACCCAATGTCCACCCAAAGAATTAAACTGTAATGGAAGTTGAGAAATATTGCCATTTATTAATTGGCCGAACTACTTTCATTTTCAGTAAAAAAAGGTTTTTTGACTAAATATTTATTTTACTAGACTTTATTACACTTTTCGTAACTGTCAGAATGTTAGCAGATTTGCTGTGTGCAAAAATTTCTCCCTTTTGTAAAATATCCGCTTTTGATCTGGGGAATTTGTAAGCCAGATATTAAAATTATTAATAAACTTTTGGAGATTGCATATTGTGATACTGTGTTAAGTCTAGCCGTGGAAGATATTTTATTTTACATATTCTGCAGTCCTTTTAGACGTGTATTCATTTCATATGTTGGTATTTAACCAAACAAATTTCATATTACTCAAAACATTATTGCCCATGTTTGAGGCTATTCTATTGATCAAAATGAATGGAAAACAACTACAATAAATAAAAATTAATCTTTACAGTGTTTCATGGGATTTTGTGTTCTTATTTATGCTATCGTTTAAGATTTGCTCTGCTTATGAAGTTTCTCTGTTCAACGAGCGTTTCCTTTGTGTGTTAAAAGGGTTTTTATTGCGGACGTGTTTAAGTCAACTTTGCCACGCCCTTGTGGGGCTAAGGGTGTAGCAAACTGGTGGTTTGAATTCGCAAGCAAGGATAAATAACTTACGTAAATTGTATTGGTAGGGAAATAGTTTTTGGCTTCGTTGAAGGTATAATTCTATTAACTAGTTGCTTTCTCTATAACACGAGGATTGCTGGCATAGTCATTGAGTTTTCACGTGGAAATATACTCTGTTGCCTGTAATTCGTTTGTAATTTCTTTTTGCGATTCTTTAGTATTCGATTCGTGTAATTTATTCTGTCGTTTATTATATCGGCAGAGAAATTGTTTTTGGGAGTTCTTCATATTTTTTAAACGTTCTTTGTTTCATTCATGTAGTATGTCGGTACATGCATCGTAAACAGGCTAAATCATTTTTTTATTGATTTGTGAAGCAGTACTTAACACTTTGTAGACTATGCTCGGGGGTAGCTCGAGCAAAGCTAATTTGAATATTTCTTTGCTGTTCAGAACAGAACTCTAATGGATGTGTAGTCTTTGTTCTGCTAGTGTTTAACATGACCACACAAGATCACCTCAGCGCAGTAACAATGATGTTGCTAAGGATAGAATTTATTTTTTATAAGCACCCAAAGGGAAATAATTGATTTAAATCCTTTTATACGATAAAGAACATTTCATAAAGTCAATATCAGCTCGGCTGTCCATTGGTTGATGACCGACCAATTATGAACGCTGTAAAATACAGAGTAGTGTCCGGTGTGGTGTGGATCAATAGGACGATGGTGAGTTCTAACACAGACACCAACAGAACCAGTGTTGTTTTTGCAGTAGGGGATATAGATGACGTCTTTAAATTTGGAACCATCCGATGATAACAAAATCGGGGGATACAGTTTGGCATTACATCTCCGAATCTCTATCGTCTACGTTCTAAATTTAACTACACCACTCGATTGCCAAATTATCAAAGAATATGTTACGTTGAGTGAGGATTGTGAAGCATTTGATTAGGAAGGGGGTGAGGGGGTGGGTGTGCCGCTATTTTGAGTTCGACTAGTTGACTAGGAGAAGCTACGACGCTCATTTGAGTTTTAATAGACAGCTCTTGTCTAGATCAGTCGATTGCGAGTATAAAAACATTTGTGTGGCGTGGTACTTAATGGTGAAATTGTATTAGTTAAATGTAAAAAAACCACAATGTCGACCTATACTCGTCTAAAAGCCAAGTCGAAATACAGGAATCATATACGGTTGGAAAGAGCATCTCAATAGCAATCCAGTGATACCCATAAAACCCCATATGATCGAGTGAAGCGGTGCCGGGAACGTAGACGTATTCATGCAACACAAACGGCCGTGTCTTCAACACAGCCACGCCCCATTTATTTAAGTGACAGTGAACTCAATGTGTTAAGAATACAGGTGTGAATAATAGTCTCTTATGCCTCGAAATGCACCCGCACAGACAGAAAAATGGTGTCACTTTCCAGGAAAAACAGCAGTACCTGGTAACCTGATCGCCAGCCGACAGTCAAACCAGTAGTGAATCTTTTCGCAGAGTGCATTAGCCAATCAGACACGACGCTCGTTCCCCAGAGTGCCACGATCAAAGAAAACCGCTACGCCATTTTAATTCACGTGTGTGAAAGACCTTGTTTATGTTGCGACGGAACGTCAATACGCAAAGTTCTCGGAGCACTCTTGTCACATTTTGACTTCCCGGGCAGTACACCCGATCCGTAGCGGACATCACTTGCTAGTTGCGTTCGTCGCGGGCTAATGAGTATGCTCGGACAAGCATACTTGGCCACTTGCGCACTTACTTGCATCATATAACACCTTCCCCCCCCCCCAACCCTCTTCAACCAAGTCTCACTACCATCAACGCAATTCTTCGTCAATATAGGCCATTCACGGCAAAGTGAGCACTTCTTGAAGCGCTCTCATTTGTAATAATAGTCAACAAGTGCATTTTATTGTAATCTTAGACGTCAACTTTAGATTCCTGTGAAATATATACACTGTGTTTATTACCTACGTGGTAATATTTATTTGAAAAATTGGCGGGTGGATAAAAAAATGGTTAATATGAAAAACGTAACTTGGGCCTCAAAAAGTGCTCACTTTACCGTGAACAGCCTATAAATAACAACACTCACGTCACATTAAGAACATTGCTCCTGAAGTGATCATAGATAGTCATTCTAGACATATTGTTTGCGATAGGTGGTTCTCATGTATACGTGCTACTTGGAAATTACAGCGTGATGTTCATACAGCACATACAGTACTTAGTTCCAAAACTAAATTCCGCTATCTTTTCCTTACGCTGCATATCTGATATATGTAATATCACAATATTTAAAGTAGTATATCTCTCGTATTTTGTACGCTTATGTCTTATGGTAAATTTTTCTAGGCACCATCTTTGACTCATTACCACAGCTTTCGGCTACAATAAAATGCATAAGATCAATTTTTGTAGCATGTCGATTATTATGAAGTTAAGAATATTTATTTTTGTACGTCAGTATATGTTTGACATTATAAATTCTGTTGTAAGTAATAATACTCATACTTTTTATTAGAATTTTTATATGTTTATTTTTACATAAATAGACGAAAAGGAATATACTTATACATTTACCAAGTAATAGACTACGGGTATACCAAAATGTTGTTTACCGTTCTGGCATTAATTTATACAACAACTTGAACCTGAAAATTCTGAGTAAAATAAATTAAGAACAAATATTATTTAGAACAAAATTAAAAGACTATTTCAGGGTTAACTCATTTTACACCATTAATGAATATTGTAATCTTCAACGTAGGCCTATATCTTTATCACAAACAGTTTATTACGGTATTTTTTCTCATTACTTCATGTAGTTTCTAATGTACCTTTTGGGCCGCGGTGACTGAGCGGTTTCATTTTTTTTTTTAATTTATTTCATTAAACTTACTTAGCAGTACAGCCACACAGGATGTTCAATTCTATCATGACTACTACAATTTAACAAACTGTATATTAGTTATATAGATTCACAATTTTTTTCGGGGAGGGCGGCTGTTCGTCTGGCCGCCCGTAATTTAAGCATCCTATTTATATTCAAAAGCATCATTCACATTTCCTAGGAAGGTGGTGAGCTATTCTGCCCCGACCGAGACAGCTCTCCGAAGGGTATCCTTCCCCCCCCCCCCCGGGTACCCCACCCCTGCCGGAACAGACCAGGGCGTTTATTCTAAGTTTCTGGGGAAATATATCGGCAGATCTCGATGTCGATCTCGACAGTCGGCTTCCTGCCGATCGAGACAAACCGTTTGAAACGATCGGGACCAAAATGTGCCCAAATAGCTATTCTAAGCGCACTATCGATTCGAGACCTCACTACCTCGGCAATCCTCGGGTTTTTCCGACCACCCCACCACAACTTGCTTCCCCTCCCTGCTAGTGTTCAGGCAAACACACGCTGTGCCTGCAATAATGTATGATTAAAGTAAAGCTATCTTGTTTTGTTTTGTTGCATCCGTAAGATATATTTTTTATATATAGCTGTACAAAGATATTGGACAAGTCAAATCACAGTATTCGAAGTTTATACACTGGACACACACACACACACACACACACACACACACAGAGATATACATACACACACACACACACACACACACACATATATATATATATATATATATATATATATATATATATATATATCAGACTGCACATACACGCATCACATATTTTCCTCATAATTTGACCAATCCTCCTCCAACATACTGTGGGGCGTCGTCGTTTTGCTTAAGCAGGAGAAAAATTAAACGAGAAAAAACCGGAACAAGAAATACCTACAAAGATATGTTATGCAATAATTTCATAATTTTTGTAGTTTATATATTCATCTATACTATAAAATGCTAGTTTAGAAAAAAAATCTTTCAGCTGTGTTTTAAAGAGTTTTTGGTTAGAGAAGCATATTTCTTGATGGTGTTGTGGTAACCTATTGAGAAGTTGGTTACCAAGGTAGGATGGCCCTTTCTGGACAAGTTTTAAGTTAACTGAAGCCACGTGTTTGTTTTATTCTAGTGTCATACTTATGAAAGGTCTAATTTTTCTGAAATAAATTACTGTTTTTGGACATGAATATAAGTACTGAAAACATGTACTCACATGCAAATGTTGACATCTCTAAGCTCTTGAAAAGAGGTCTACATGAATCTGACTTCCTTTTGCCATTGATTATTATTATAGCCCTCTTTTGCACGCGAAACACTTTTTTTGCTGTCAGTAGAATTATCCCAAAAAGTTATACCATATCACACGATGGAATGAAAATATGCAAAATATACCATTTTTGCTGTATTTTTGTTCAAGACCTCTGCAACACTGCACAGGTCGAAACAGGCTGAACTTAGTTTAGGTGAAATATACGCAGTGTGAGATTTCCAGTTAAGTAAATTGTGTACTTTTAAGCCAAGAAACATAATCACTGCAGTTTCATTAATTTTGTCTCTGTTACTCCTGACATATGAATTAATGTTTTTTTTTTCTGCTGTTTGCGAGGAAATTCATAAGATATGTTTTATCTAGGTTGAGATTTAATTTGTTTGCAGTAAACCATGTATTTAGCTCTGTAAATGTTGTGTCCATTTTTTTTTGTGTAAGATCATTTACTGAATCTCCAGAGACTAAGATGCTAGTATCATTTGCAAATAAAATTGGAGTAGTTTCTGGGGTTAAGGTACATGGAAGGTCATTTATATAAACTAGGAAGAGTAGGGGGCCTAATATTTATCCTTGTGGAATCCCATGCATGGTTTTTCCTGGTTCAGAGTAGAATGAAGTAGTTTTTCCTCTGATCCGCACTTGTTGTCTGTTTGAAAGGCATGAGCTTATTAATTTTTTTGGTGTACCTGAGACTCCAAAAAACTTTAATTTTTCTACAAGTATGTTGTGATTTATACAATCAAATGCTTTAGTGAGGTCGCAAAATATTCCATTAGATGGCATCTTTTTATCAAGTGCATTAAGAACGCTATTTGTTATTTTGAAAATTGCATCATTTGTTGACGTGTTTTTCCTAAAGCCAAACTGGAAATTTGATACCATTTTGTGATTCTCAAAATGTTGCAGCAACCTCCTGTAAATTAGTTTTTCAATTACTTTTGAAAAAGATGTAAGAAGTGAGATGGGTCTATAATTGTTTACTTCGGTCTTGTCTCCTTTCTCGAACAATGGTTTTACCATAGCCCATTTGAGTCTGTCTGGAAACAATCCTGTATTGAAGATATCATTACAAAATATGGCTTAATGGAACACTGAATTCAAGAGTGCATTGCTTTAATAACCTACAGCTAATGCCATCATAGCCCATAGCCGTTAGATAATTTTGGTTGCAAAGAATAGATTGTTTTCTCCACTGCTTTTGGAGTTGTGTTTGTAAAAGATATAGCAGGGTATTCTGTACCCTGTAGTGTAGTAATATGAATTGTATTTTTTTTTATAATAATGTTTTCTACGACATTTAAGTAGTATGAATTAAATGTATCTGCGACTAATTTAGGGTCTGAGGATATGCAATCATTTACTTTTAGTTTTACAACTGGACATTTCTCTGGTGTTATTTTTACAATATCCCATTTAGTTTTTATTTTGTTTTGAGAATTCTTAAAAAAGTTACAGAAAAAATCCTTTTTTTGCAGATTTTATGACCTTACTCAAAATTTTGCAGTATTTCCTGCAGTGATTAATTGTGTCAGGGTTGCTGCTGGTTCTGGCGGCCTTGAATTGTTTTCTTTTGTTTTCGCAGGAAATTTTTATCCCTTTGGTAAGCCACAAATTTTTCTTTGGATTTGTATTGCTGTGGATCAGTCGGGATGGGAAACTTTTTCCAAAACAATGGAGAACTTGGTTAAAAAAAAAGATTTAAATTTCTCATTTGCTTTGGTACAAGTATACAATATTGACCATCGCTCCCTGCTGAGTTCACTTTTGAATTGTAACTGTGCGTTTTAAGTGGCTAGTTAACGCATAAAAGGGCACATATATATATAATTTATACATTGTCTTATTTAATACAAATACTATTCCATTTATTAAAGTGTAACGCGGGGTATTTAGAGTGAGATTTCTCGATATGGCTACGATCTCTCATCGTAGAAGACGCTTAGCTGAGGAAAATGGTGACACGGTCAATGCTTATACTCAAAGGTTGGCTGTTGAAAATATTACTCCTTTTAAAGGAACATACTACTGTTTCAAGTATAAAAACGTCTGTTAAAAGATGAGATAATTAGTTACATAGTATTCCCTCTTCCCTCTAACAGCCCTTTTAAATAACGTTCTCTGTGATGTATGTAACGAAATGTATAGAAGACGGTACGTAAAATGTCATTTTAATAAATACAACTGTAAAGTTTGCTTAAAAAACTACGTTAGGCCTAAAAAAAATCTTACATAATACGGTGTGTAAATGATTTGTTGTAGGAATGCAGGCATTCCCATTACTAGTGAAATGACGTGCTTCGTACACAAAGACTGTAGCATATATAGTTATTTATAAAATGATAGAAGCTGCCCATTTAATTAATTTTATTACTGAAAGTATGTATGAGGTGTTGGGGGGGGGGGTGCTTTAGTTTATAACGTCTTTCTTGAGACGAAATAATTTTCTGCTCTTACGAGTGTGTGGCATTCTGAGTTGCATATTGTTTAGATGGAGCAGTGGTAAATTTTGCTCGTATGGAAATAACATCTACATTGTTGTAACTTTAATGAAAAACAAAACGCGATACATATGTCGCTGTTCGTGTTCGTACAGATGCAGCAGTATACACACGCACACTATCCAAAGTTAACCTTACACTCGTTGCATTTAAGATATTGACAAATAAATATTATTCACGCACTGCAATAGTGTGGAAAGTGCGGCTTTTTCAGACCACGTGTATTGCAATAATTATAGTAATGTTTTACAAATATATTACTTTCAAAACACGCAAACTTACTGTTTGTAAACACCGCAACCTCTTGACCACGAGTTTTTCTAGGCTAATCCTTGCATGCGTACTGCACTAGAATCACGTTTGTTCGTCGCTAGCATTAAATAATTTATTTGCAGAATTATTCAGTAAAATCAATTGTGCACGTTTCCCGAAACTAACAAACTTAAATACGTAAATTATATTTCATTGCAGACGGTGTTTAAGAAAAAGAACTAGCAGTTTTACGAAGCGGTATACACGCGCCGATTACTATTACACATTTCACTCAAGAAAATGCTCTACGACCAACTATGCTTGAAGAAAGCAAATACACAAATAATTAACTACCGATTCATTATTCCGACAACACCAACACGAAGCTCGTATAACACATAACCTCTCTGCCATTACTACACTACATAATTAACTCACGATACAGAATTATGACTTCAGACTCCCGAACGTGTGTGGATACAATAAGATGCGTATAGTAATGTTCCAAATAATTGTAACCTTTTGTTTTTTGTGTATTATGTTTAAGAAGTAAGAAACCATAAGATATGCAATAAATACGACCACCACGCTTCTCACCCGCCATGTTGAATTTCCACCTCCGATCGGGACGCGGCTTTCGACAACATATAGCTGTCGAGTCCTCTCGATCGTTTTCTCACGAGAATCGAGAAGTCATCTTTAACTTAGAATACCAAAACCCGGAAATATGACGTAAATCGCTATTTCACGATCGGGAGCTACGTTTCGACAAACTTAGAATAAACGCCCAGGGACCGGGATTCCCACGAATCCGCCCGCGCGACCAGACGCCGTCGGGCCCGCAGACAGCTAACTAGCCTTTCGGCCGGTCTTTCATGGCACCCAACGGTCGAATGGCCCCGCCCACGAACCTGAAGGCCCTCAGCCCCCTCCCTATATTTACTATTCTATTTTGTTGTTTATATATTTTTTTCCGCTCCCACCCTTCTGCTCCAACCTAAGCATCGTCCAGGACATCGAAGTACCCCTTCTGGACACCCAGGCCTTCGTTTCCCAGCGGACGAGGGAATGGAGCTCCGCTCCTACAGACACATACACAGACATCAACCATCATATTATAACAAATCACATCTTTCCCTTATTTAGACTTTCTTCTCCGCAGTTCCTTTCGTTCTTCTTTCACCCGTTTCAGATCTTGTCTTTCTCCTCTTTCTTGCTGCTTCTCCTCCTCTTTTTCTCTTTTCTGTTGTTCTTCTACTTTCCTTCTCTGTTCTCCCCATTTTCTTTCTCTTCTTCTTTCCCTTCTTTTTCTTCTCTTCCTCCTTCTTGTTCTTCTATTTTTCTCCATATTTCCTTCAATTCTTCTTGCATTCAATTCAGATCTTGTGTTCTTCTTTATAACCTTTTCGTGTTTGGAGCTTTTCAATTTTTCTTCCCCACTATTACTCTGCAGAACTTCAATATTTACTGAAAATTCTGTTTCTTATCTGAAAAAGAGAGTTATTTATAATTTTTATTTAATTTTAACGATAAAACACTAGACAAACACAAACACTCTCTCAATAATTCCCTTAGTTCCAACACACTCTCATCCGCTCCCTAGACTACTCAGTTAAATCATCATTCATAGTTTTTACCATATCATATATTTGACCAATACTTTCATATATTATTTCTACAATTTCTTTGTCATATATATTATGTTTTTGTAATAGCCGTTTATCATTAAAAGGTTTCAATTTCTGTTCTAATTCCTTCCTTTTTTCTTTAAACATGTCACACAAGTACAGAATATGGTATACCGTCTGAGCTCCCTTTTCACATAGACAACTGTCGTCCTCTTTTTTATTTGTTTTAGCTAAATATTCTTTAATTTGACAATGTCCCGTTATTACTTTTAACACACTATTATTAATATTGCTTTTACTTTCATACCATTGTTGTGTGTTTTTAATATAATTTTTAGTATTTAGGCCGGTTTCTTTTAAATCGTACTCTGTTTGCCAATTTATAACACTTAATTTATAGATTTCTTTCTTTAATTCTTTTAAACCAATAGGTTGATTATTTCTATTTTTTCAATCCGAATATTATCGTGCTCTACTATCTTATTATATGTATTTCCGTTGTATTCTATTTCGTGTACTTCAGTTTTGATTTGATATATCATATTTCTATCTTTTATACTACAGTTTATTGGGATTTCCTTACTAACAGTTGTCGCGGATACATATGATGTTGTTGGTGTTAAATTCATTATTTTTATCAATACATATTTTTGTGATGCTCTCAGAATTCTTTTAATGTGTGTATTTTCAATTTTATTTTTGTAACAAGTGCTAGTATATTGTATAATATTACTATATAATGCCTGATATATTATTTTTTATTATTATTATTCTTGTATTCCATACCGTTTGTTTTAGTTTTAAAAACATATTCTTAACTTTTTTGGTTATATATTTAACATGTGGGACAAAACTTAATATATTATCAAAAATAATACCCAAGTATATTATTTCTTTTTAAACTTTAATTGTTTGTTTGTCATACTTTATTACTGGCAGTATTTTATCTAATTTTCCTTTTAAAATTATGGCAACTGGTTTTTCTTACTGGTTATTTAAGTTTTTTCTTTTTCATCCATATTAAAATTTTATCCATTATTTTGTTGTGCCCGTTCTTCTATTTCCTTTCTTGTGTTACCTTATATCAAAATGATACAATCGTCCTCGAATGTCACAACTTTTGAATCCTCATTATTGTTTTGTACTATATAATAATTTATTGCTAAATTCCATAGGCTTGGCCCTATTACTGATCCTTGTGGACAGCCGCGATTTATTTCCCTTTTTAACGTTATCTGATTATCTTGTACTATTATGTTCCGGTTATTCAAATAGTCCCATAAAATTTCTTTCCATTTTTCCCCTATTGGTATTTTATTAATTTGTTCGTTAATGTCTTTCCATGTCACTGTTGAAAATGCGTTGCTTATGTCTATTGAAATGCCAATTAAATATTTTTTGTACTTGTTTCTATTAAATTTAATGCCTTATTTATCATCTGTTCGGTTGATTTTTTTTCTCTAAATCCAAATTGGTTAACATGAAGCGTCTTTTCTATTTCTGATTTAATTTTACTATATATTATTCTTTCGTATATTTTGCCCAATGTTGATAAGAGACATATTGGTCCGTAGGATGAAACCTCTGTTTTTAATTTATTCTTACTTCTGTATAAAAATACTATCTTTCCTATTTTCCATATTTCCGGATATCTGCTTAATGTATAGCTTTTATTTATAATTTTTGTTAGTATTTATTTAATTGTTTCCCAGCTTTTATTTATTACTCAAATTGTTATCCGATCGATTCCCGGTGCTTTTTTAACGCTGCATCTTTTTATTGCATTTTCAATATTTTCTTCTTTAATTTCTTCAGATTCTTTTTTCTCTTCTTCCAAAGAATGTTTTCTATTTATTCCTCTGTTCCTTCAAGATTGGGTAGTAGTTTGTTCATCATAACTTTATATATTTCCTTAATTGTTTTGTATTTTTCTCCAATTGTTATGCTACTGGTGGTTTCTTTTTTCCTCAACTTCTTCCTTGCCAGTTTATATACTAAATTCCATGGTCCCTTTCTCGCTTCTTCTTTAACAAATTCAATCCATTTATTATTCATGTTTATCCTGATTAACTTTTTATATTCCCGTCTAATTTTTTTGTAAGCTTCCTTATAAATCAATTTAGCATTACATTCACAACAGCTCCTATATTTCCTGTGTTTATTTGTAACTTTATTTCTCATTATTTTCAGTTCGTTATTCCACCATCAATTTATGTTTTAGTTTTTAGTTTTATTTGTTGTTTCTTGTTTATCACATATGTTAACTATTGCTTCCTGGAATTTATCTATTGTTTCTTCAATTGTATCATCTTCCATTCTGTCATCTATCATCTTAACAACGCTTATTAATTCTTCATTAACCTTTTCCCGGTTAGTAACTTTTAAATGTAATTTTTTCTCTATCTTGATTTCCTGTTGAGTTCCAGTTTCTATCTCAAAATTATACTATGGTTTACTATCCAATTGATATTTTTTCGTTCCATATCTTTTGTAGTTATAGTTAAATCAATATTCTCTTGTCCGTGATGCTGTCAAATGTATATAAATTACCTTTTTAGTTACAAACTATACAATTGTATTTGCTTATTATTTCAATTACCTCTTCTCCTTTTGTGGCTGATATTTTTGAATACTATAGTCCATATTTCGCGTTAAAGTCACCTGCAACTATTAGTTTATTATTACCTAGTTCTACTATTACTTTATTCAATTGTTTTAATATATCTTTTATTTCCCGTTGTGGTGGCAAATAAATTGAAATTAATGTCAGTTCTTCATTACTAATCATAATTTTTGCTACTGCTATTTCTTTCGTTATTAGATGTTGTAAATATAATATTTTGCTGCTAATGATGGCTTTTTCTCGTTTTTAATAATTTGGTAGTTGCTGTTTAAATTTGTATAATTATTATTATATAAATATGGCTCTTGTATAAATGCAATTTCGTATTTATATTCTATTAATTGATTATTTAAGTCTAATGTTACTGTACGGGCCTTTTGCATATTTGATTGTACCACTTTAATCCCAATAATCTGTTTCCTTTTTTAGTCTTTCTCTTGCCAAATTGTAAAATGGGCAGTCATTATCGAATACCGTGTGGTTTCTTTTATTCTCCTTTCTTTTGTCCCCGTATGCAGTTTATACATTTATTATGCCCTTCTTTACATGTTCTTGTCGTATGTCCCTCTTCTCCGCATTTCCCACACATTTCTTCTTTTTGTCTGCCTAGTTTTTCGGTGTGTTCATATCTGTGGCATTTTTACATCTCATTGGCGACACATATTCTTTAATATTGTATGATTGCCATCCGTAGTATATATTTTTTCTTATTCTTTATACGTTTACAAATTTCCGGGCTTGTCTCAGTTACTATGTTCTTTGTTCTGTTTACTTCCCTTGTTTCAAAGCAGATTTTTGTTTCTTTTTTATGTTTGTCTAAGTCGAAATCTTCAATCAAATTTTGATTATGTATTTTTTCCAAGAATTCGTCTTTACCTAATTCTGCTCTTACTCCATACACTATTATTTCTGGGCTTCTCTTACTCCATACGCCATTATTTCTGGGCTTCTCTTCTGTAATATGTCAAATTTCATTTTCACCTCTTTATACATTATTTCTTCTTCTAATTTTTCTGCTTACTTTTCATTTGGCATCTCAATTATCACGGCATGAGAATTTGTTTTGATAATCTTATTTACTTTAATATTCTTTTCATTTGGTCTAGTGTATTGTGTTAATTCCCTTTCGGTTTCTGCTCTGATATCGTCCTTATGCATTTTCTGATTAGACTGCTGGCTTCCCACCAATGCGAACCGGGTTGAACTCCCGGCTGGGTCACTCCGGAGTTTCGCATGTGGGAATCGTGCCGTTCGATGCCGCTGGTCAGCGGGTTTCCTCGGGGCTCTTCCTTTACCCCTGCCCTTGCCTTCCGACGTTACTCCACTCTCACCACATTTCACCCTTATCGGCTCTTAATACCTCGTTGCTAAGAGCCACCCAAACCTCTCAACTCATCTATTGCATGTCTGGTTATGTATTTTCTTGTGAAACATAATTGTTGTATGCCCTAGAAAAAATATTCTGTTCACAATAGGGCCGAAAGAATGTAAAACAAAATATAATAATAAACATATGAAATGGCGTTGTCTCTACTATTCGCATTTTCTACATCCACACGTGTACGCACACTTCGCCCGAGGCGGGCGCTCTCACAGCGCGTCAGCAGTCGATATATCGACTGTCGCGGCGAGTCGCTGGTTTAGCGGTCCCCGCGAGTCAAGGTAATCGACCGCTCGCCACTGCGCGGCGCGGCGGCGTGGTTCTCACTTTGTCGGGCGACGACGACGAGGTCGGGGCCGTTGATTGGCACGCGAGCGCCACGTCGCAATTAGCGAGACGTAGCCGGATACTCCGCCCACGGCTTAATGAGCCTCCCGTAATTGTGTAGCGCCATGTGTCCGACATCTTCTCACGCGTGATCCAGCAGGCACAGAGTAGAGACTTACACAGAAGCGGGATGACGTGGAAGTTTCGTTGGCTTCGGGAGGTCTTGGAGTGGAGTGATTGGATTTGGGTGGCTCTTAACATCGAGATCTTGAGAACCGATGGGGGTGTATTGAGACGAGTATGGAGCAACTTCGGAATGCAAGTGCGGGGGAAAAGGGAGAACCCCGAGAAAACCCGCAGATTCCCACATGCGAAAATCCAGGAGCATCCCCGCCGGTAATCGAACCCGGTGCGCCTAGGTGGGAGGCGAGCAGTCTGGACACTCCTCAGAGATTTCGAGTTACGTCACTTCAGAAACCTGGTCACACATTGACATATTAATATACTAACTGTACCCGCGACTTCGTTAAAATGGTAGGTAAGTGGGCTTAACATCTCGTCGACAACGTCATTAGAGACGGTGCAAGTTGCACAGGGACTGGGGAAGGATTGGGAAGGAATCCGACATGGCCTTTGTTAGGGACCCATCCTTGAGTGATTTCGAGAAACCATGGAAGACCGATATCTGGATGGCCAGGCCGGGTATCGAACCCGGGTCCTCCCGAATTTGAGTCCAGTGTGTTATCACTGCACCACATCGCTCGGTTATTAAAATGGAAATAGAAGATTGAACTAAGGCGTTAATAGTTTTAATCGAAATATATCCATTGTAATTTCTATAATCAAGACAAAAATAAATAAATTTTATAGTTTTAAATATTAATCAGATATAATTTACAAATGTTTATTCTTATCGTTTTTAGAAGGAAAATAATGGTTGTAAATAATCTAATATAAATTAATGTTTATATGTAATAATAAATTATATGTTATTTGTTTTAAATAATTTTTAATTTTTAATTTATTTATTATTATATAACTTACAATTATTTATAAACAAATTATTATATTTCTTATATCTTCGTAGAAACATTGTAATTTAAATGTCAATTATATCAAAGTCTCTTTATAAGCTATATTTTGCGTTCTGTTATTTTCTGCTGAAATGACCACGTTTGTAGAATCACTAGCACGCGAGCAAGCTACGTATAGCTGCCCGCACGTAAAATAACTCTGGCTCAGGTCAACTCCGGCTCGCCCTATATATTGCCATTGCGAAACATTTACTGATGGGGAACTGAAGTCTTTTGAATCGGAAAGGATAGCTAGCTGGGATGATAGGCATCCGTGGTATAACCACTGTATCCCCCTTTACCGCAGCCGGTAAAGATTTTAGCTTTGATGATGCTATTTTATAATGCAACTCTCCTTAACCTAGTGCCATCGGAAATTTGGGGCTGGGGGGGTGGGGTGGGGTGTTTAACTGCACAATAGCGTGATGGGAATTCCAATTTTTAGCTATATTTTCAAGACTCCTTAAGATCACATTACGGGCACGATCACCTCCAAATCGTTGCTCTCTAAATTCGTTTGATTCATGACTCCTCGAGATCACATGGCCGACACGATCTTCTTCACGCCTTTGCTCACTAAGGTCGACGGAGTCTTCAATCCGTATGACAGACACGGTCGTTCTCCAATCTCTGCTCAAGGGCGACAACGGATTCCGGAGCTCCAGAACGTATATGGTATATCCTGTTCGAGTGTAAACGTTCTTCCCTTAGAACTTAACTGTCTTATTCTTCCAACACTGGGACGATATTCTCTCTCTTCATCAGATTGGTTTTCACGTTTTCTTTTTTTGCCCTTTGCATCGGCATTTTTTGATGAAAGATTAGTTTTTTTTTTTTTTTTTTTTTTTTTTTTTAGTTCTAGTGATTACTGAAAGACATATTTAGTCTTCTTAATCAATACATGAAATAACATCGATGTTGAAATCAAAAGTGTTTTGTTTTATTTATATACAACGAACTAAGGCAAATGACACTATCTATAAAATCTACAAAAAATATGTTCTTAACGGTATTCCTTTTGCTGAGAAAAAAAAAACTAATGAAACAGAAAGGAAACTAAACTATAAAATTAATTATCTTCAAAATAATTTAAGTTACAGAGATGAAAAAAAGAGCAGATTGTAAATAGAAATACCCTCTATGATCTCTGAAAGTTACATCAAAATCGATTAATCAATTTTGAAGTCTATTCTGGCCAAACATCCAGATAGACGGATAAACAGACAGACGACAAATTTGAAAACATTGATTTAGAATTGAACATCGTGTAAATAGCATATCTCGCTTATATGTTGGTACAAATTGTGAGATCACAGATAGACACTTCATTTTTATTTATTTGTATAGAAGGTTATTAGAAAATCTTTTGTTGTTTCGGCAATCCTTTTTGACAAAAACCCTTTTGCGGGGAAAAAAGAAAGGAAATAAAAAATATTAACTTAAAAAATTAAATTACTTCGAAACCATTTGAGATATCGATATGTGAATAAAGAGCAGATTTTAAATATAAAATCCTCTAGGGTGTAAGAAAGTTTCATCAAAATATATTCTACCGTTACGGAGTGTATTCTGGACAAACATCCAGACAGACAGAGAGACAAAAATTCTTAAAACAGTTCTTTATACTTCAATATCGTTTAAGAAGAATATTACGCTTAGATATTGGTATCAATTTTGAAATAACAGACAGAAACTTCAATTTTATTTGTTAGTATAGATTCCTTCGTGTGTACAAGTATGTACATCTACCCATTTTCTTCAGCATATATCATCGTGTTCTGCTATGAAATTGCATGCTTACGCCGTGTGAAAAGCTTGAGGAAACGAGGTAAGTAAGCCTAAGGCAGACAGTTTGCTCGTAGAGTTGGCACAAACTGTTATCTCTAGCATTGCATTTCCCATTGACTTCCAAAAACTTAACGAATTCTTTCCCAGGATTACACATTAAGGGCCTGTTTCACCATTTATTCATTAAACTCGGCTTAACTAAGCGGAGGTAAACTTTTAACTCTTCATTTGCCGGCGTTTAAGGTCGGAGTATTTCACCACGCACATCTAGCAGATAGTTGAACCCGTGTAATAAATCTTAGTTTTGAACCCGACATTTGAAGAATATTGGGCATCTAGTAGGCGGTGGCGAGTATTTTACTCACTAATCTATGGAATCTGAGTTGCGTTGTCTTTGGAATCCTGGCAGAAAGAAATACGTAAATTATATAAAATATTAAACATTGATGGAAACAGCGTGCGGGCACTTTTTATATTGTAGAATATAACAGTACAAAATAATGTCAGTGAATGGGAGATCGCAAAATTGATTAATAATTGCTGCGGATTTTAATTCAGCCAACATATAACATGATTTTTCGTGAATCATACTTTCATTGTCCTCGTGCATCAGATCGTTTGTTATTGCTGCCATGTAGATAAACTAGTATACCACAGCAACAAACAATAGAATTAAGACTTCATTGTCAAACGCACTGTACTTAGCTCAAAGAGCCTTTAAAATACCAACAACAATTTAATGTAGGCTAATCGTTTTACATAACATACATAATATTTGTCATTACTTTAGTATTAAAAATGTCTATGACATGTATATTTTGCACAACCAATCTGACTTACATTTTCGTATGTATTCATATAGCAAATATAAATCAAAACTACATCGCAGGGACTGTAATTAATATTGTGATCGTAACGAAGGCGTCTGCCGAATTTGTTTATCATAACCTTCAAAGTATCGCAATATGTTACGGCAGCCATATTTCTTTCGTAAGTGGAGTTCAAGAAGTTAAACGGCTAGAAATGGGCGTTTGAACTTAAACTCGGGTAAGTTAATGTTAATCGCGCTTGACAGTGGTGAAAAGCAATCGATCAGTAATCCTAGTTAATTCGTTCTAAAACTCGGCTTAGTAAGATAAACTTGTGTGATGAAAACGGCTCTAAGGGGCCCGTCTACCTGGAGTGGTTTTCAACGTTTGAAGGCGATACGCGTGGGAAAGCTAAGCTGGCACGAGCATCAAGGATGCCGTCGTTAGTCGCCACCAAGGAGGTTATATTTACTATACATAAAACCTCCTTGGTCGCCCCGCGCAGGGTTCTAAACTGGCGTGCGATGTTCTCATTCTGTGTGAACCTATGAGTAGGGATGGGGGAATTTCGCGAATTCATTTCGGGACGAGATAGGCGTCAAACACACATGCAGTGAAGTTACCTTTGGGATTGGATCACAGTTTATTAGACACGCCTTGGCCGCCTCTGAGCCAATAGCAGACTTGCAAGGAAAAAAAGTAGCGAATCCCATACTGCCAGGTGTGGAGTAACATTGGCCACTCTCTGCGGCAGCAGCCAATGAGGACAGAGCTAAGGCTCGAGTGTACACAGGACTGTGGAGTCTAACCTACAGGTCATTGAACTCGCGAAATTTTCCTATCCCTAGCTATGAGGCTTTAAGCGGCGCCCCTGTTAATTTATTGGCGAAAAAATCGAAGTTAAGTTCAGTGCAAGGCCCTACACTAGTATCGCAGGACTTCATTTAGAATATTTTAAGCTAAAACAATACACCTACAGAAGAGCTACAAAAAATTAAGAACTCGTAAGTGAAACAACCGCTTATACAGTTGTGTTGGCACTTTTGTACAAACTGACAAAAAAATAATACTTTCTGTACTATTACCTAGATTGAGTTACAGTTAAAAATTTCATAGCAATCTTGTCTTTGTAAATTGAGAGTTAGAGAATGCTTACTTGAACAACGTATCGAGGGATTTATGCCGCTTAGTCAAACGTTTATGAATGTGCCCAACCATACACAAAAGTTGACAGAAATCAAAATACATATATGCGCGAAGGAAGTACTTTATTTTCCTCTCCGAAAATTATCTAGGAAACTTTGATCACATGGCGATACACAAGCGGATACAAGAAACAATATTTATGCTTCACTTGTATTGCGTGTAGCATAAACAGTTCTAGTGTATGCAATTTTACAAAAGATTAATAGGCTTCTGAAAACGGAATATAAACTTGTAAAGAAAATAATTTTGCTAAGAAATTATTTATCAAACATGAACATAATATACTAAACGCTACGTTTACCAAAATTTTAATTTTTCCTGGAATGCATCTGGAGTTGATGCGTGTTAAAACACGTGTAAGAAATGATCATAAGCATAAAGTTTTGTTATAAAATACTTAATAATTTTGTTTTGTGGCCATTGTATTTAAACAGGAACATTAATTTATAGATTAATTATCCGATTACGGTAACCTAAACGAGCCGTTTAATTCCTTTTGTGACGTAACACTTTCAGGTGTGACACGATTAATTCACTCAATTCCGCTTGACTACGATGATCGTAAAAAAACACCCAACAGTTGTTTGCACGCATGACGTTACAAGTGCCTGGCGATGGGTAAAAAATAAATAAATAATAACAGCAGATCCCCAAGGCTTTTCCAGGAACCGGCCTTTTCAAACACACAAGAACTCTCCTCTCAGTGGATAGAAACGTTTCCATCGGTTACGAGGTCTACGTACCCAGAGATTTATCTACGTTGCGGTTTGTTTGAAATACACCTACAAAACTACATCACGTGCTTCGTGTAGGGCCTACTGACCTGCGGAAAAAAAAAAAACACTTGAGGAGAGGTACGAAGACGAAAGGCTGTTCACGATAAAGTGAGCACTTTCGAAATCGGCCTTAGAACAAGTCACTGCCCCTGCCTGCATATATTATAACGGGCGCACTGGGTGACATATGCCCTGTAAAGTTGGTAACGATTGATGGAGAATAGTTCCATACGTTAACGTCAAATTAAAAGCGTGAGGTAACCATTTGTAACAACTTAAATCATTTCTTTCGCTTTGTGCATTTTTTTGAATGTATCGAAGTGTAATAAAGGGCAGATTTGTGAAATATTTACTTTTTTTTTTTTTATAAATTCGAAGTTTCTCTTGATCGACGCATGAAGAAAGTGATCAGGCCCATGGCAGTGCTAACTTTACATAAGGAGGAAGAATACACAACATGCATACAAGTAGCAGGGCTTTCAAAAGTGCTCTCTTTTTTTTTTTTTTTTACCGTGAGTAGCCTATACTTTTGAAGACAACTAACATCCTGTTCACCTTGCGTCATCGCAAAATGTGGTGACGGGAAACGCTCGGAACCAGTAGAGGGGCGAGTACTGAACTTTGCCACAGACTTTGCACCGAGAGAATTAATAAGGTTACCGCTTAAAGAGTCATAATTCCAGCAGTACGACCGGAACACTGCACACCATTTCAAAACCTTGCGTGTAGATGCGTTGGGGCGACAGGCAATCGAATCGGTCTTGCCCTGTTTGGTTCTTCGCTTCTCTGCCACGAACGGCTAGAAACAGCCCCGGGCAGTGGCGTGTGGTGAAGTGTTGCAACGCAAGCCGGTGCTTGCTCAGTGCTGTACACACTCTCGGCGCACGAAGCACGATCCAGTGACCATTGAGTGGAGCCGGGGGATACTGAATGTATTGCGGCCTCTCACGAGAGAGCGGCGACGCACCCGTTAACACGTCCTGTGACGTCAGATCCGCTACTGCGTTTAAGTAGCCGACGTGTAAACTAGCAAACGATTACGCCGCTGTCTCTAGGTACACATATATCTTAAGGGCTATTTTTGTGTATTCTATTCACGGTTTCGCCACATTTTTTAAATAGAAACTTTGAAAAATCATTTTATGTATGACGTGTTTGGTTGTTTCCTAATGTAGCACAAGTAATTTATGATTCTGTTAACATAAAAATATATTATTTTTCGTTAAATCGAAATTTTACTTATATTTTATATATAAATTGTAATGCATCATTAATAATCAATTGGTAGAGACCTAAAGAATACGCGGATTAATTTTGGGACAAGCTAAAATTCAAAACAAATGAGTTTATATAATTTTGACAATCGGTCACATGAGTTATTGGATTTGGCCTAGATTGACCATCAACATGAAGTAGAGTATGATGGCTCTGTTTGCATCGAAAACACGTATGAGCTGAGGAACATGACATTACAGTATGGGCTGTTCCCAGGCAGTTGAAGCAGAGTTTCTTACTGCGAGCTACTGACTGTCTTTCTGATGGCGAGGCATTAACAAACTCTGAACATTTATATACAGGATGAGTGGTCTGCTGACAGACAATACATGGTTTTAACTGATTGGGCTCAGAATTAGTTATAAATACTAATTTGGGTGGTTGAGTTACACGACTTATTATTTGAAAGTTGGCCCTCTGGGCTATTTGACTGGTGTTTGCTTTGAATCATATATAAATGGCACAATCCATAGTAGAAACCTTTTCAAGCAGAAACTCTACAAGTTCTGTAACCTTAGGCATATCATTAGTCCGCCCTGCACGCGAGCTTTCAAACTGAGTGTGCAGCTCCACGGCCAACTTTCTCATCAAGACTGTTACAAGAACAGGATTTTCCTCAGTTAAAGTACAGCCTAATCCCTCAATGGCTCGTGCATTTTCATTCAACGTGCTGACAAAATGTCTGATGGATTTGTGATTTGTGATGTTGACAGAATGCAAATCGAGGATTCTGTTTACATACAATGTTGTCAGCTTTATCAAATGTTGGTACTGAGATGGAAGAAATTCCATGCCATAGGATAGTTCTCAGAAGAAATTGTAAGATTTTTTACTAATTGTAAGGCTTCTCCTGTGAGATAACCCATTATATATTGAAACTTTTCAATATCAGACAGACAATTGTTGTGGATGGTGGCCTGATACAACTGCGAAAACATAGGCCAGTCGTCTCACTGACCAGAAAAAGTAGACAAATTGATCTTGGGAAGCCTTACATTTGCAGATGGATCTGCAACAGGTGGCATTGCTTCACTCTGAACAACATGCTTACCAATAACGAAGCCACAATACCACGAATGTAAGACAGTAAGCTAAACAGCTCATTGTGTTTAGAGGCCAAAATATTTTCATCCAGGTCATCATGAAGTAGATCTGACTGCAGTAAGATGTCACATATTGAATTTACAGTACTATCAATTGCCTCCAGTTGTACATCAAGTGCGTTCACCTCGTGCACAATTTCTACAGTAATAAGTGGAGCACTTGTTAATGCCTGAAGACGATCACTGATGTACCGTAACTTAGTTTCCTGAAGTTTCAGTTCCAGTAAGAATGAGTTGAAACCCATGTTAAAAATATTTCTACAATGAAGAAAGCGAAAAATGGAAGGCCTACAGAGAAGACAAAGCCCTAACCCATCGTGTCATAGCACAAATGAGGTTATGTACATCTGATAAGTTGCAAAAATCGAAAATACTCTGGATAATTAAAAAAATACACTAAGTAACAAACACAACTGAGAAGAGAAAAATGGGTAAAATTTCTCACCCACGTGGCGAACTAATTTGCGACTGAGTGGATAACATCACAAAAATGGAAACTAACACAGCGCAATCAACATTGCATAAGCGATCACAATTATGTCGAATCCCTTGCAAATGGTGAAATGAGGGCAGATATCTTGTTTCTTCACAGGATATCTGAACAGCGGGCGATTCTCTGCTTTCTGCGGTAGCGTCGGGAGATTTAAATTACGTAGCACACGGAATCGAGTGACGAAATAAACACGTACTCGCTGATCGGTATCACGCGTGATGCAATCCGGCCCGGAGGACGAGAAATGTATTGCAATTCATACACAAACTTTGCCGGACATCAGCGACAGAGCGATCGTCACTACGAACAACTTACCCCGACGCCATCTTGAGTTTCGCTGATCTTCAGGGGGTGGCGCGCACTACTTCCAGGACGAAGTATTCATGCGCCCAATCACAAAGTCCGCTGACACATATATACACACTTGTTTATAAAAAATACTGAACACACGTTGTTTATTCTTCCGCCTTATGTAAAATTAGCATTGTCATTTACAGTATTAAGGTTTCGGTAAAGTGAAACGATGGAATGATAAGTAAAGTAAATATTTTACACACATGCACACTTCGGTGCACAAAAAAAAAAAAAAAAAACGAAAGCGAAAGAAATAATTTAAGTTGTCACAAATAGTTACCTAACACTTTTTATTCGATGTTAAGATACGGAACTACTTCCCATCCATCGTTACCAACTTTACTGGACGTATGTCACTCAGGGCGCCCGTTGAAATACATGCAGGTCGTGGCAGTGATTTTTTTTCTAAGGTATGTTTCAAAAGTGCTCACTTTATCATGAACTGCCTTTATGCATTCCCAGCAGACGTATTTTCGCTCTGTTTTTATTCATATTAACTATAAATGTCAAGTAAGAACTTGGCCATGAATTGAGGTAATTAGTCAATTAAGTGGTTCAACTGGTAATTTGTATGTGCGTGGCTATGTGAATCTTGAATATAATGCGTGAATAAATATGTACTTGTTGGTTTGGTGTAAATTGTTGCAGTGGTTCCCATTTTGGGCTAACATAACTTCCAACTCTCAGCGAGTGTTGTGTTAAGCTGACATCATTTAAAACAAAGTGTGTGAAAAGAGTTTTTTTGCGGTCTATGACGAAGCATAACTACTAATCTTTTAATAAATCAGAAATTTACCGAAAGGTATTTTTCCAATACTTAATTAAACGTTCATACAGAAAGAATGCGAGAATTTATTGATTGTTTATTTTAGGAAACGAATATTTTTAACTCGGTGCTGCCAAATCCCACGCTATCAAAACAAGCCTGAGGTTCTGCCTCCAAACGATAAAGTTAAATTAATTCTCATGAAATAGTTTTTTTTTTTTTCATTCTTATTTATTCGATACCTTCACATCCATGCTATATTTTCAAGTTATTACAGTTTAAACTACCATATTTTTATAATTTTGTTATTTTATAAGGTAGAAATGCATTTTTAAAAATTAAGACTCATATTTATCGGCCAGATATATCTGCTCTATTCTCTAAGTATTCGTAATTCATCGAAATGTGCAGTCTTCTCTCTCCCCCCCCCCCCCCCCCCAAAAAAAACAATACCAACAAACACCCCGCTCATTCATGCCTTGAGACTTCTAGTGTGTGCGGTATTCATACGAACTACGTAAATAGAACACGCTCAGAAATGGGAGAACATAATGCTTACTGAACCGAAGCCAACGGTAAATACTGAAGACATTAGGGATTATAATCTTCTTCCTAGGCCCTGGTAAAATAAAACTCTGCCCTGTAATTAGAAGGAAAAAAAAACTTCTCTGCATTCGGGAAAAAAAAAAATTCGGTTTCTATCCAAAACTTCGCTCAATTATCAACAGTTATATTTGACAGCTCTAACTGCAATAGTATGCCGCAACAAGAGCTGCTGTGTCAATATAGCTTTCAAATTGCTGCAAAATGTAAACATGGAAATAAACACCGAAATCCTGCAGTACTAACAAGGTTAGATAAACGCTTTTGATATAATCATTTCCAGAACATCACTGCATATATTTTAACTGGCACACTGATTTGCATGCGTTGAGTACAGTTGGTAATGACGAAGGGGAAATAAGTGTACGTCATAACGCATAATTAATGGCATAGGTAAACATTCGTGAATACTGAAATAAGTTTCTTTTGCTTTCAGTTTGTTCTAATGCATAGGAGAGTAAGAATTAGTAAATTTGCAAAATATTTGCTTTTCTAATAATTTCGCAGTTTCATTTGATCGTCGCATGAATAAAGTGCTCTGACCCGTGGCAACGGTAATTTAATATTTGATGGAAGACTAGGTGCGATGTAGTTTTAGGTAGTTTGATGTAGTCGGTGCCCCGACAAACACGAAAAGTACGGGCCGGCCCGATGGATGGCGGCAAGATGCGGGGCCAGCGACTGCTGGATGCCATTACGATGCCGACCCTGCAGCGGTACGATGTCCAGAAATAACCAGTATAACCATGAAAAAACCTTAACTTTTCGATTTAAAATTTCAGTATTTGTTACTTACATACATTCATTTTAGTTATTTCTTAACACATTATATAGTATTAAAATCACTTGTTTACCGAAAGCGGGATTCGAGCCCAAGACCCTTGAGTTGATAGTCCAACTTGCTAACCTTTACACCATTGGATAAGTTGCTGACACCGTCCAGAAATTTGAAATGTATCATGGCACAAATTATTATACGTGAATGTATAAATTCCATCAATATAACTAATAATTTTAAAACACTGATGATTTAAAAATCCATTCTTCGTTTCTTCAAAGGCTTGCAAACAAAATAGTTTTTGTTAGTTTTTTAATATATATGTCAGATGGTTGTGCAAATGAAGAAAAATTCAAAATAAAAAATGCCATGGGCTACCACGTGACACATATATAATATTGAAAAAAAAAAACATGCTAATGGTTAACACATGGTCTCAAAAAAGACATAATGGCATTAACAGGTTGCTAACGCCTTGCCTATTCAAAACACTTTCCAAAAGTTCGTCGGCAAAAATACATCATATTTGTATCTTTATGGTGATAAAGAGCCACGTCTCGAAAACGTTAGCCGGCCGGAATAAATATGATGACGGCCATCTTACCGAAAAAACAAAGATTATATATCGGAATCGGGACAGAATATAATTTTTGCTATTGGCGACATGTTGGCTGTGAGATATCACGCCGACAGGTGATATCCATCTGTTAAAAAATTTAAAAAATACAGTGGGCCTTTGTCTTTTTCTAACGGCAAACGTACTGTCTCAAAAAAGACTTCACGCCGTTGTCAGATGGCTATCGTCTGGCATTGAACGACTGTTTCTGACAGTACAGGTATCGGGCCAACAATTTGCCGACAGGTTGTGAGGTATGTATATGTGTTGTATTAATATTTTAATTTTTTATTTGCGTGTTATATTAATTTTTGCGATTATGAACAGTTTCGATTAGGAATTTTTGCAGATTGTATCCCGACATGTATCGCAGGCGCATTCGTTCTTTTGGTTACTACCCGAGGAAGGTATCTTCCGTTAGAAAGGTTGTCGACAAAGATGCGCAGGAATGTTGTGTTCGTGCTGTTGCTATTGAAGAGAGCTACATTCTGCTTTCATTCATGTTTCGTTTTGGTCTATAAGGAATGACGGCTAAAGCTGGAAAACTGGGACTTTCAAAAATGCTCACTTTATCGTGGATAGCCCATATATCAGTGTCCTCATTGTGTGTACCCAAGGCATGTTGGGACATACGGTCAATTTACTTCGTATGGGCATGTGTGTAAGCAATAACCACGCCAAGCTTGTTTAACGTTTCCTTTATATCTATAAAGTGGACGATTGTGCGTATAGTGAGTGAAGAATGGAGAGATGTGGTCGGCTCTTAACACCGATATCTTGAGAGCCAATAAGAGTAAAGGGGGTGAGGATGGAGCAGCGCCGGAATGAAGGGGCAGGGGAAATGGGAGATCCCCGAGAAAACTCGCCGACCAGCGGCACCGTCCGGCCCGATTACCACTTGCGAAAATCCGGAGTGAATCAGCCGGGGATTGAATCTGATTCGCCTAGATGGTAGACGAGCAGTCTAATCGCTCAGCCTCCGTCGCCCCATGATAGTTCAATGTTTTCACGTTGCGGTGTACTACACATTCCGAATAGGTCCGGTGCGCTCCTGCTGTTGCAGGGAGTCATATTGTCTGTGTCACTGCCATAGCCTGTTACCGCCAGCAGTACGCAAACTGCAAACTGATGAGACGCTTTACGCTACACAACACATTAGAACTAAAGACTGTTCACGAAAAATGAGCACTTTTGAAATGAACCGTAAAAAAAAAAAGTCACTGCTCCTACCTGCATGTAGTTTTAACGGGAGCACTGAGTGTCATTCGCTTAGTAAAGTTGGTAACGATGGGTGGAAAGTAGTTCCATATCTGAACGGCCAATAAAAAAAATTATGTAACCATTTGTGATATCTTTAAATATTTGTTTCACTTTCTTTCTTTTTTTTTTTTCTAATGCAGCGAAGTGTAAAAATGAGCATATTTGTAAAATATTTATTTACTTTCCTAATAACCTCACAGTTTCTCTTTACTGACGCATGACTAAAGTGATGAGCCCCTTGCCAATGTAAATATTACATACGGAGGAATAATACACAACGTGCATACAAGTATATCTTAAGCAGGGCATTCAAAAGTGCTAATTTTACCGTGAACAGCCTATATAAAATTTCGTATACTGCAAGTTAAAACTTAAAATATATCCTTCTTGTTTTGATACAATTTTGTTCTCCTTTGGGTGATTCTATATTCAGAGGGGCCGCGGTGGTTTGGTGGTTAGACCACTCGCCTCCCACCAAGGCGAACCGGGTTCGGTTCCCGACGGGACCGCTCCCGGATCTTCACATATGGGGATCGTGTCGAGGATCTGACGTTTCCCTCGCCATTGCATTCCGGCGATTCTTCACGATCACTTCTCTTCACCCACATCGGCTCTCAAAACCTCGATGTTAAGGGCCGCCCAAATCACCCACCCACTCACGCAACCATTCCGTATCCAGTTCAGATATTGGCGCCTACACTCCTCCCACGCTGTATACAGTACATGCCTGGTTATTCGGCTAGCGACAATGACGTCTGATGGGTCAGCTTAAGGTAACAGGCTCGATTCTCGGTTGAGGAAAACTTCCTTCGCTGGTCAGAAATAGTTGCGTTTTTCTTTCACTTTCATACAGCATAACGTTACAATAGACCACCATCTCGGAAATCTTTGGCACATTGTGAATTTCGCCACCTTTTTTCCTTACCACGTAGTATCCAATCAGACACAAGGCTCGTATAGCAGATTTATCCAGGATGCCTACTACGAATATGTCCGCTCGCAGAAAGACGGCTCTTTAAGTATGACTGATACCACATTGATGTGTGGGTACGTTAATGTTGTCAAGTGGCATAATGATTGAATTCAGACAGAGCACCTTCACAAGAAAAAGTATTTGGGGAAGCCATAGGATATGGCAACCCGGAATGCCCACCAAAGAAGTCACGGAAAACTCGCGTTGCCGACTGCTCTAACAATTCAATTCAATGCGTACTAGAATCTGAATTTTCCGAAGAAGCACTAATTACTTCCGGTTCATCAAATTTCTCTCTTTTAATAGCGGGCCTTCTTTCGCATTCCCAAAAGGCGCGATTGGCTTCTACGACAGCCACACGATTCAGAAACCATTCTTTTTTGGGTAAGGGTCATTATATATTAACCGTACGGGTTTTTGTTTTCCAAGCAATGACATTCCCAAAACCCCTTTTCACTGATAAACGAACGGACATTCCTTCGCATAATCTTTTAATAAATCTGCGACAATGATACACATGCGAATATTCCTCAAAAACAATTGCATCGTAGTGCCGTTCGTCCGGATCTTGGAATGCGAATTTCCCAACACCGGGGTAAAGAAATTCGCGCTCGTTGTAAGATTCTGTTGCAGCAACTTGTCTTGCCCACACTAGAGGAGCCCCACAAATGCAATGTATTTTTCTTGTGACAGTGACCAAAATGCATCCAATCATTATGCCACTCAGCTCCTGCATTGTACCAGCACATGAAAGTCATTTCAGCAACGCTTAAGCTTCTGGTGCGCGCAAGACCACTTGTTACACAACACTGCGTGGGGCGCGAAATTTTTTATCCAGATGTTGGAAAAGTCGCTTTTCAAGACTTGGATGATCGGTTTTACGATGTCATATAGCGTTTGAGGAATACAAACATGACCATCACTCTGACAGTTTTATAATAGGCTGTTCACGGTAAACTGGGCACTTTTGAAAGCACAGTATTTAAGATCTTATTGTGCGCACGATGTGTATTCTTCCGCCTTATGTAAAATTATTACCATGAGCCCTCATCGCTTTCTTGATGCGTCGGTCAAGTGAAACTGTAAAATTATTAGAAAGGTAATTGTTTTAAAATTCTGCTATTTTTTACACTTCGGCGTATTAAAAAAACAGAAAGCGATAGAAATAATTTAAGTCATCACTTAAGTCATGAGTCGTTTAAGTGTAACTGTACAGTTATTAGAAAAGTAGACCAACTATTTTATAAATCTGCTCACTTTTACACTTCGATGCATTAGAAATATGCTATACAGAAGGCGAAATAAATAATTAAAGTCATTATAAATGGTTGCCTAACACTTTTCATTCTATGTTAACATATGGAACTACTTTCCTCTCCATCGTTACCAACTTAACTGGGAACATGTCACTCAGTGCGCCCGTTAAAATATATGCAGGCAAGGACAGTGACGTTTTTCTAAGGCTGATTTCAAAAGTGCAAACTTTATCGTGAACAGCTTTCATTAAATAGATGAAGGTATTTATGAAAACTTATAAAAGTTTTTATATTTCTGCAAATATTTGTACACTTAAAATGACTTTTAAATGTATATATTAAGTTAGTTAATTTAACGTCGCGAAATTTACAATTTCGGCTGCTACACTTTAGTCAGTTTATTGCGGTTGTGCAGATATTTTTCTGACCAAAGCAAACTCATTTAATTTTGGTTTGCGCAGGCGTGTGGATAGATAGACCTAAAACTATTTGAGTAGCGTAGAGGACCATCCCCGATATACATATGACAAAAACGAAGTATTTTCATTACATTATATTATTTTTGCGCTCTACTTTTGACAATTACACTTTTTTTTTTTTTTTTTTTTTGCAATATTAAAATTATTCGCTTTATGTTTCAGCGGTTTTGTGATAGGTTTGCGCAATATTAATTGCACTTCTGTCAGTTTTATTCTGCTTTGACATACTTTTGCAGGATTGTTGCCCAGCAGGTTACTACGCTGTTGTGATTTGATGTGCAGTAACGGTCTTAATTTTTGCTCAACTTCGTTTCGTTATGTTTGTATTACACCACAAGGGAGTGCGTATTTTCAAGCTTTGTTTTTCGCACAAGGATATTAACAGGCAAATCTGTACAGGAATGAATACTCTGCCAGCTGCGTTGCGTTCGAGTTAATTTCGATACGTCGCAGATCGATTCATGTACGTGCAGAGTTGCGCTGTATCGAGTGGACAGAGATTGGTTTTAAGGCGGTCGCCTGGTGAAGAGTATGTATGTGTGCATGAGGAAACAATCGACGAAGCACTACGCGGTGACGCCGACTGGCATGTGTGACGCCGGGCTACAATTGACATGTACAATATATTCGCGGTTTCTTCGCACTTTTTTGAATCAAACCTTAGAAAAATAACCCCACGTATGACTAGTTTAGTAGTTATTTTCTAAATATGCCACGTACCATACGCGTTTTATACCTCCGTTAACATAAAAAGTCTATTAACGTTCGTTAAATTAAAGCTCTACGTATATTTTATTTATAAATTATTATATTACGTTTACAATAAACATGAATGAAAACAGTGAGAAAACATATGTGTTGTTAGCGCCCGGTAAGAAATAGTTCTCATGCAAAATATTATTACCACTGAGTGCGCACGAATTCGGTAGCGCTGTCCTTTGGTGTCATTTTACAGACTTAGCTTGTACGAGGCGGAAGAATATCCTGGAAGTAGAACTTCAGCAGGGCTTCAGAAAAGTATGAAGTAACCGTGACTGGATTATAACTAACACGTCCATAGTTATAGCGATAAGCACATTCAAAACACAATACAAGCACACGCACTTGACAGTTATAAAATTAGAAGTCACATGGCAGTGTTTATGTTTACGTGTAGCGGGAGGATACTTAATCAGTAACCAAAAGTAGAAATTCGGTAGGGCTTCAGAAAAGGCCGAAGTTATCGTGAATCAATTATAGTGTAATTTCTTTCCGCGTGAAAACAGGCTTCGAACACACAGCGAAGATTATACACATGCCATGCATTTCAGACGTTATGAAAACCATGGCAAGAAGGCGCTTTAACTTAAGTCACAAAATGCGCATAAATTGACGCTGTTCTTTGGATTGCGATAAAATCCGATCGGTGGAATTTGAGTGCGCCACCATTGAAAACAATTTCACAGAAAGCTTAATCGCACTGATTATGAGTCTGCCTGATTTCAAGTGCTTTAACCTGAGATATTTTTTATATTGTGTAAATTTCTATTGCCTAGTCCACTCCACTGATTCACCATTTAGAAGCAGCTTTTTAACTGAATTTTCTCGTTCTAGCATTTCACCTACTGAAATCACATGTCTAGGCTTTCAGTTTTAAATATTTTATTTCAAAGGAGATTTCCTACATGTGCTATTTATAGTAACGCTGTGATGGCAAGTATAAGAAATTATGCAATCAATTGCGCAAATTTACGCTGTCAACTTTTAAAAATGTTAAACGTAAACGACGCCAATTTATTTCAGTGTGGGAAAACTACTGTATCAAGACATAAAATACTCACTTGATGAAGTAAATAATTCAAACGTAATATGTGAATATTTTTTTAACTTGAGAAGCAAAAAAGATAACTGGGAGAAAAATTATTCGAATATTATGTTACGAATGAAATGAAAAACCAACAGGGCCAATCTCTAAAAAAATTTCACGAAAAAAAAAATCAACTGTAAACTTTGTGGATGATTAAATTATTATTATTTATTAACTGCTTACATTTTTTGTTAAAAGCTACCGCTTTCACATAAAATGCTATGAAATGTGTCTAAAAATAAACATTTTAATAATTTTATGAGCAACTATTAGGCGTGTTCGTAGTCTTATTTTAAAGCAAGTTGAAAAAATATTTCAACCTAATCAATGATAGAATTCTTAGTTACTTAATTTTACCTTTGCATTTCGTGTAAAATATTTAGTAACAGTAGACAAGGAGTCACTGCCTTATATGAAAATGAAATTTATTAAATGAGTTATTGTACAGACGACTGCGTTTAGCTAAAACTTCGTACAACAGAGTATAGTATAATTCGGGTGAAGTCAATTCGATTTTTGACATTTCTGCCAGTTTCGCCCATAACGTTACTTTGATTCTATGTACCGGAAACACAGAACAGCTTCAGGCAAGGCTGAAACTCGTGTGCGCGAAAATCGAGAGCGCAGTTTTTTTTTTCTTTTGTGTTGGCATTGCGCCATCAAGCGTAAGGGCTGACGGAATATCGGAATACATCCCGAATACTTCAAACACGGGCAAATGCGAAATCGACATAAAATTAAATCTCAGAGAGCTAAGCGATTTCTGAAGGCCTGCAGATAACCCGATATTTTATGCGTGAAAAGAAACATCTGCTTGGAATAAGAGTTCCTTGCTAGGAGGCATGAAGATAAGAACGCAAAAGTCGAGCACACATTTGGTTTGAAGTCATGCCATGATTGCTTCGTGTTGCTAGGTTTAGTACAGACTACTCAACAAGGTCGAACCCTTAGGCAGTAAACTCAGTGTGGACAGTTTGTAAAGAAAGATGTCGTAGTTGATGACTGAGGAATCCCCATTGTAAGGCAGAGTTGTTCACGGTTACTTCATAATGTTTGAACCAAACTTTTGAAAAATCATCCCATATATGACTCATGTACAACAATCGTTTTATACCTCTGTGAACATAACAGTATCTTATTTTGCTTACTTCTATTATATATATATATATAAATTATAAGATATTATTTATAATTGATGCGAATAAAATAAGGAGAAAACAGGTGTGTTTGTAATGCTTAATAAGACATATTTCTCATGCGATTAAGTACGGATGAATGCGGTGCGCTGTCCCTCTGGTGTAATTTTTAGACTTGCGAAGAGATTTGGACGGCTCTTAACATCGAGGTCTTGAGAGCCGATGAGGGTGATAATAGTTAATATTTACATTTCACGAACATGCCTATTTTAGTTTCCACCCCATCTTTATAATTAGATATTTTCTCTTTTCTGATTTTAAAAGATAAGGTATCTTATCTGTAAACATCAAAAGGCTTACTGGAATAAATTTTTGTAGTTCCCTTAATAACATTCACAGCATCAGAAAAAATAAGATTAGCAGTAGTTATTTTATAAACAGTATAAGCCATAAAAAAGTAAATAAATTTAGATTATTATCTAAGTGAAAAATATTACTAATTTTATCCCACCTTACAGGTAAATAAACTATATATGAATATTCTTCTGCTTTCGAGTTAATTAATGCTATACAATTTTTCACAGTTTCTCTGGTTAAATTTTGCAATTCATCAGCTATTTCTTTATTGAAATATCGTTTATTAACCGCATCTTTACCATCTACAGAATCATCTGTATTAACAATTCTTTTTGTTAAACCTGAATGAGCTTTTTTCGTTCTAAATAAATTTTTCTTTTATAAATAAAAATGCCTGTGTTACCTTGCAGTACGATAAAGCTTTTTAAAGACGATTGTAAATCAACTACGCTTTCCTATAAATTAGATAATACTTCTGACGAACTCAGAGAATTATTTTACAAATATCATCGAAATCCAAAAAGTTTACAGTTAACAGTCTTCGAAAACATTAACGATAAATGTGTATTTCATGAAATAGGGGGCAACTTTGAGAAGATAGAAGAATTTTGAAAAGAATATTACAGCTTCGAATTTAAACTATAAAATGTCTTTTCAATATTTTAACTTGATTTTATTTAATTTTGCTTGTTTTTCTCTTAATAGCACTTGATTTAGATTGCTCGCTTGCAAAATTGACGTTTCTAGACAAACGTATAATAATTGCTTGAAAAGCGAGAAATTTGCATGTTTTTTGCTTAAATTTGCTGTTTTTTTTTAATTGACACAAGTCCTGTACGACGATTTTGAAAAAATTGAAAATTTTGCTCGTTTTTGACTTAAATTTGCTTGCTTTTGAGAGCTCCTTAAAAAAAAAAAAATTAGAGCCTAAATAGAGTCTCAAAAACATTGATTGTGGGTCAAAAAACCTAGATATTTTGATGAAAATAAGGGGTGAGCCAGGATCGGCACCATACATCTACTAAAATTTTTTGGTAACTTAAATTGTTTATTTCGCTTTTTTTTTTTTTTTTTTTTTTACTGTTTCTCTCTACCTACGCATGAATAAAGCGACGAGGTCTACGGCAATGCTAATTTACATAAGGTGGAATAATACACAACGTGCACACACGTAGATCTCAAGCAGGGCTTTCAAAAGTGCTCTTTTTACCGCGAACAGCCTATATACATATATACACGTATGTATATTTACACACACACACATAAGTATATATATATATATATATACACACACTACAGGGTTTAACGTCTCGTAGACAGCGAGTACATGACGAAGCAAGTGGATCAGAAAAGCAGTAGCAAGAATCTAGCCCAGCACTCGCCTGAAGTGATCTTTTGAGACCAATCACAAACATTATGCTTCAATTTGTCATACTCTTCGTAGGTCCAACGAGATGGTGTAGTAGCTTCACACATCTAATAACAGCCAATAAGGAAAGAATACTCTTGCCACACGTGGACAGCACGGTTTATCCTAACAGTCATCTTTTCCCACAATATGTCGAGGTTACAAGGTTAGACGGCTTTATTTTATTTTGTAAAACAGTAACAACAAATTGATTATAGTAAATGCTCAGAAAATTGTTTTAATTGCTTTTTGTAAAAACATAATAGTAAAACTCAAATATATTTTACAGAGTTCTAGCCAGAATGTACATACATGGACACCTGAGGGGCGTATCCAGGTTCATGAAGGATGGAGGACACGATAAAAATAACGAACGAAATTGAATAATTGTATTTATTCTCAATGCTACAAACAGTCAAACATCTGTTATTTACCAGTCTGAGCGTCCTATTAACTCTTATTATTCTTATTGAATATAATATTTAATTTCTATCTTCATTTAAACAAATGTCTTTATTGCAGTCTTTACTCTCTAATGTTCCTTAACCTGCTCCAATTATTTCCACACGTTTAGTTAAAACTGTCTATTTCTATCGTCCCGAATGTCTTTTCACTCACCCATCCAGTCCACAGTCCCGCAGATCAGTCCCACTCTTCACTGCACACAAGCTCGCCGACGCACTCTCGTAGATCGCTGCAGGTCGTCCCTCGCCGCTCCGGAGTCTCCCAACTGTCTCTTAAGGTCGCACGAGACGCCAAACTGTCGGCTCTTAATCACATTCTCTCCTTGAGGCCTTGAGTTCCGATGACGGTGAAATGAGGCGAGAATGGAGCAGCGCTGGAATGCAAGGGCCGGAGAAACGGGAGAACCCAGAGTAAACCTACCGACCAGCGGGAGTGGCCCGGCAGGGAATCGAATTCGGTTCGCCTTGGTGGGAGGCGAGTAGTCTGGCCACTACACCACCGCGGCCCCTGTGGGCAGTAGGAGTTCGCGGAATAAGCGACTGCTTCTCCTCTGTACTCGTAGGTAGTCTGTGCCATCGATATTGGAAGGAGGAACGCGAGACTTTGTACGCAACGCGACGCGACGAAGCGCGATAAGCGAAGCCCGTAGCAGACGCAGAGGGCATCCGTCAGGTATTCTCCGATATGGGTCGAAGCGCGCCTTCGTGGCGACGGCAAGCGCGTAGCTTAATTAGCACTCCGTTCTCCCGCGACGTCTAACACGACCCATGGCTTTGTTCGGTGCGACATTCAGTCGTACCTCGGGGGGAAGAACCGTGTGGCTCAACGTGGAATGCCGTTTATTAATTCCGGGCTTTGTTGACGTGCGTCGTGGAAACCATGGATCCGAAGGTGTAAAGCACTGCCAAACAAGCAACAACTTCCAAAATTTGTAGACCTCAATTTGATAATCGAAATGGGGCGTGGAATCACGTTGTATAGTCTATTAACGCTTACTTCCAAATCTTTTGAAACTTTACTTAATTTCTACTTCCAGCCTGTTCCTCAGCGCCATGCAGACAAAGCATAACTAAGTCTAAAGGGCGTTTACGATAGAGTGAGCACTTTTGAAAGCCCTGCTTAAGATCTACTTGTATGCACGTTGTGTATTCTTCCGCTGTATGCAAAATTTACATTGCCATGGGCCTCGTCACTTTATTCAAGCGTCGGTCAAGTGAAACTGTGAAATTATTCCAAACAAAATGTTTTACAAATCTGCTCATTTTTACATTCGATGCATAAAAAAAAAACAGAGAGTGAGAGAAAGAATTCAAGTTATCACAAATAGTCACTCAGTTCGCCCGTTAAAATATAGGCATGTGGGGATAGTGATTTTTTTCTAAGGTTGATTTCAAAAGTGCTCACTTTATCGCGAACAATCTTTACCTGCATAATATACTTTAACGGGCAAACTGAGTGACATGCGCCCAGTAAAGTTGGTAAGGTCGGAGAGAAAGTAGTTTCATATTTTAACTTCGAAGAAAAAGCGTAAGGTAAACATTTTAATAACAATTATTTCTTCCGCTTTAAGTATAATTTTAATGCATCGAAACGTGATAATCAGCAAATGTGTAAAATATTTATTTTCAAATAATTTCACAGCTCGTGAAATAAGCGTATTTATTTTTCAATATTTCACAGCTCGTGAAATAAGCGGCTGTATGCACAAGTCTGGCGTTTACAGATAAAATATTAACGCAGCCAAAAGTTACCCCCCTTTAACAGTCAACGAGATATTAAGAGGGAGTGCGTAAAGAGATTTGGACGGCTCTTAACAGCGGGGTCTTGAGAGCTGATGAGTGTGACTGAGGTGAATATGGAGCGGAGCCGGAATGAGAGGGCGGGAGAAGGCTCGCCGACCAACGGCATCGTCCGATACGATTCCCACATGCGAAAATCCGGAATGGGCCGGCCGGGGATTGAACCCGGATCGCCTTGGTGGGAGGCGAGCAGGCTAGCGCTCAGCCATCGCGGCCCCAAGATATTAAGAGGAATTAGTCGATGCCAGAAATTTCGTGTCTTTCAAGCGGTGCTAGGGTGGATTTTAAAAATTCGTTCCGTACATACTTTACTCCTGTTGTTGGGCCACTTCTTCTGCAATACACATGTAGAAAGAGAATCGCATAAAACCTAGTAGGCCTACACAGGATAACATGATCGTCATAAAAGCACCTACCAATCAAAAAATGACAGTGCCTGGAGAGTATACAGAACTGTCAACTCTAGTCTCGTCTTCAGATGACTTCGCAATATTTCCAGGTCTTTATGAAGTAGTATCTGATTTCTTCGACAAACATTTTTTTTTTCTGTAAGTTCAATTTCAGAACGTATACAGAAATTTTTTCGCACTACAGTATATTTACGGCGTTTTTCCGATCCCCAACTACGAAAATATTTTATCACGACGGGTTTTGCTCATATCACAGACCGTTGTCAAGTAACACGTTTCTGAGGATTTCTTCTTAAATTGGGACATTTTCAGTAAACTTACGTTTCATCTCCGCCCACCAGAGCGTACATGCTCTTTAACTCATTAATATTGTTACGTCGCCCCAGTGCGAAGGCCGCAGGGACGGGACCCGAGCAGCAGTGTTGTGAGAGGCACGGGATAACAAAGAGAGCCGCCGCCGAGGGATATGTAGGCCAGCAGCGCGAATATAACACGCGAACACAAGATGTCGTGGGAAGGGGGGGGGGGGAGTCTCCTTACGTCATTCGGCTGCCCCGAGCCAGCAACTCCAAGAGCTGGCGAGGGCGATATCGTCCAGGGCCTTCGTACGAGAACCGTCTTCCAGACTACCCAATCAGTGGTGAGTGTGACAAGGGGCGCAGTGGACAGAGGCCAATACTAGTTCAGAGTTGGAGCTGCTTAAGTTCTGAGTTTGAGACCAGTAAAGTGACGTAAAAGAGGAAAAGTCCATACTGTAAATGCGAACAGCTTGTAGAACAGATATGGCAAAGTAAAATAATTTGCTATCAAACCTAGTTGCTTATTGAGTTGGAGCTCCTACCAGTATAGTAATCCCTAGAGCCCCGAGTATTTCACGAATTGAGTTAGCAGCAAGCTAAGCTGGACTGTCCTCTATACTCTCGAGACATTATCATTTGCTTATTGGTTGCTATGATCAACTGAGGCCTCTGTACAGGACTGTTAAACACACAGGACTGTTAAACACTCACTCACACTACTGCCTAGAGCTTATTACTGGCTCACGGTTCAACGGGGCGTGTTTAAAGAACTGTTGTTCAATAAGAACAGTAGAAGAAAGGAACAAATGTTTGGAGTCTACCTCGTCTCCGAATGAATTCGATAAATAATCGTGGATCTAGTAATACCTTATCTCTGTACCACATTATCTGTCAGAAGGCAAGGCGGTAATAACATGCAGTATAATCACTGCAAGAGATACAAAAATTTCGTGAACTTATTTGGCAGCAGGTTAGAATTCACACTCCCCTACACACTCGAGCTCCCATTATTCGTTAAGTGCTGAAAAGCTTCTGTATTGGTTTTTTAATGACTTGGCTAAACTATTGTTTTTTTTTCCCGCTGAATTGCAGTCTCGCAGGGTGTCTATAAGGAGCTGCCGTATATAATTATAACCGTAGAACAAAGGAATACATACTTAGAGGTTGACTGCCGCCAAATGAATTAAGGAAAATTACAGGTCTATACTTATTTTCAACGTTTAATTAGGGACATTCAATTAGGCCACGAGTAAGTAGGTGGTATCAAAAAGTTTCGAGACTAGCTCTGTTTACAAGAAAGTACTTCATTTGTTTACTCACGATCACCTTCAAAATAGTTCCCTTGCACAGGAATACAGCGCTCTCTGTGTTTGTTGCCACATTTCAAATGTATCCTGTAAGTTCTTCTCGAAGTGTGTCGAACACCTTCTGTGATTCACGCTGGATCTCCGCAGTGGCGTAAAAACGACGAGCGATCTTTGGGCTTGATCTTCATCTCCGGGAAGAAGGCAAAGTCAACTGCAGCCAAGTCTGGCATGTATGATGGGCTCGGAAGCAAGATAATGTGTTTCTGGCTGGAAACTCACGTGTGAGGATAACTCCTTGACAGGTTGCATTGTCGTCGTGGAGCAACCTGTTTCCCGCCCACCATAAAAATCCAGATGCTTTCGCCGAATGTACGACCTCAGACGTCTTAAAACCTGGCAGTAGAATACATAACCGACGGTATAGCCCCTGAATGGGGGCGAATTATTGAGAAAAGGCGATGAGCATGCATTTCGTTGAGCTGCGTACCTGCCTTGCCATCTTCGGTTGTGGAGATGATTTGCCCTCCCCTGTGAAGACTGTTTCATATCATGGTCCTATAGGGTACACCCGTACTCCCAGTGAACTCTTTTAAATATGATGAAGCGTAAAGGCAGATAAATAAAGTACTTTCTTGTAAACAGAGTTAGTCTCTAAACTTTTTGATTTCGTCTTGTAAGGAGAGCACGAATGTATGTTTTAATTCACTAGGCGTGTGAGGTGGCTAATTTGTATTATTGCCTGATTTGCATAATTATCTGATTTTCACAATTACCTACTTTGCATAATAATTGCTAATTAATCAAATTAATTAATCGATCAACTAAAGAATTGTTTGATCATATTTATGTGATCAAATTTCTTTGATATCAATTTTTTTTGCTGTTGCAAGAGTTAAGTATTATAAAGGTGATATTGGCGGAGCAGCATCGATGTGTACTCTCCGACGTTCGGAAGCTGATTGAACAGAGAGGTATATTGTAATGGTGTATATAGGTGTTGATGTTGGTGGAAGAGTGGCATAAGGGACATTTTGTTATTTTTTTTATATGCTTGTAACACATGTGACTGATATGCGAATAATGGGAGCGAGGCTACACGTTCGTCCAGGTCAAATGTCAGTGGAGGAATAAGCAGTTAAGACTAATGGAAGGTTCGTACAGGTCGCTGTCTGGATGCATACTGAGGATTTAGATCCAGGAGAAATGTAATCCTTTTCGGCGAAGCAAATAATATTTTAATAAATTAAATGAAAAGAGTCGATTTATGTTCAAATAGCCGACTGAAATAAGTACGAATTATTAAAAAATTACTTTAATCACTAACCCGACTGTACAATACTTTAATAGTGCGATTACCAAATTAAGCTATTACCCTACCAAAGTAACTGATCTCCACTTTAATCATCTAACATTAAATCGGAATAATATAAACCAAACACATATTCATGCGATTACTGAATGAAACACAAAATTTATATTAATATTGTGGCTACAAAACTATTTCAAATGAAACTTAATGCTAACTAACTGAATTAATTAAACAAAGTTAATTACATAAAAGTAATCAACAACATACGAACCAATAACAACAATCCCAACTAACATAAAAACACAATTTACAATCAAAAACTCACCATACCGTCACGGAATATTAACATCCATGGAACCTAAGCACATTTCCTTCAACAGCTCTCAAGAGCAAAACGTAATCAGAATGAAATATTCTAAACATCGAAACGCAAATATGTTCAAACATGCAACAAAATACAGGTTAAACGATCTTCCACATTTCACCTAACGCCTTACAAAAATTATTGATTACACTAAGAAATTAATTTAACTTACCCCAAGCATATCGAGCATGTGGTACATTCTGCTGAGCTGATTGCGGAGCTGTCTCAGGATGTGATGCTAGTGTTGTGCTATGTGGAGCATGAGGAGTTTGTGGAGTACGTGGAGCAGAATGCAGAACTTTTGAAGCAAGGTGTGAAGCAATGTGTGGACCATGTGGAGCAAGGTGTGGAGTGATTGAGGAGCAGCGAGGAGCAGTGAGGATCAATTGAGGAGAGATTGAGGAGCAGTGAGGAGCAAGTGTATGTGGATGTGAAGCAAGTACCGACATAGTCTTGCAAATTGTATAATGTCTCTTTAAATTGTTGTTGAAAAAGCCATTTCAATCTTTAAAAATAACTGTGTGTATGCAATCCATTTCAGAACATATTTGAAGAACGATATCTCCTCACAGCAGACATCAATGTGTTAATTCACAGCCGCAGTAATTTAATGTATGTTAAAAGTCTTTAAAAGTGATAGTCGAAACTTTTCGAGTGATTGAGAGAACTTTTTATAACCTGTTGAAACCTGTTAAAATTAATATTTTGGTTTGTTATAAGACAAAGTCAATACCAGCTAGTGATGTGGAGTGAGACTCACCCCTATACATTCCTTAGCTGTGAAGGCATGAGTCCGTATACCTGGACTTCTCCCAAATCACTTTCCCCTTCTGACAAGTTTACCCTGTGTCACCATTGTGTTTCAAGTTCAGTGAGGTCGACGAGGTTTTTTCGAGATTCTCCCTCATTCCGCTACTTTCAGAGTTCATACACAAGATTTTCTTGACCATTTCCCTCCTCCATTTAATTTTCATACTTGTTGGTGTTCAAATTGTGTAAATAATGTTGTGTAAAAACAATACATTTTGCATCTCAAGTAACCCACAAATACTTCATCTTCAGACACACTTAATTTCCAGTCATTTACAAAATATAAAACTGTGAAAAAAGGAATTCAAACTATTAAATAACAAAACAAGTTATTTCTTTCGCCATTGATTTAATTTTTTTCCAAAGCATCCTTAAAATCATATTTACAAACTTTACAACAAATTCATACAAGTTTACAAATATTTAAATAAACTTTCTTAAAACATTTTAACAAATCGTACAAACTTAAAAAAAAAAAAAACTGTTACAATCTTTTACAAAAACTATTCCAAATCATGGTTTAAAAAAAAATGTGCTTACATCTTATTACTATATTGTACAACACTTAAAAAATATATAAAAAAATCTAGATGCACATTAAAATTATATAATCATTCACACACATTCATTCACACAGCATTTAAAATTATTATTTACATTGATTAAAACTAAAAACTATACAAATTAACAAAAATTAATGGCGCTTTGTTGCAGCGTCCATTGCGGCGCTTTGTTCGAGCGTCCACTGTCATATCCACGTTAAATTTGGTAAGCAATCACACACCAACACATACGATCACTCGATACACACAAACGTTGTACTTAAGTAGATTTGTAGACTTCAATTCGTATATGACATTATATGATCCCATGCTGCGAAGAGGATACCATAAAGCAATTCCTGCATGACATAAAGGAACACAGGGATATTGTGGCGATGTTGTAGAATAACAGTACATTCTCTGAAGAGATACTTGGTAACAAGCCCTGCAAGTAGGGAAAAACATTAGGTTTGAAGACAGCTGCGATGCAGATTGTGGTGCTAGGTGCGGAGCAGGGTGTGGTGTTGGTTGCGGTACTGGCAGTTGTGATGGTAGTGTAGATGGCAGACCTGTATTTAATGTGGTGTTAAAACCAAAGTGTTGGGGAAAATTTATTTTTACTTTGGTATCTTATAGTGCCTCCAGGGTATAATCGATACACCATCCGGCTCAATGAAACGCTTATCGTCTAAACCTGATAACACCACTTTGGCCGCGCATTCGGTGTAAACCTGTGACCATGCGAACAGAACTGGTATTGGGTCCCCAGAACCCTGGCGCGATTGTCGAGGCATTCCCGATAATCCTAGTAATGGAGGGATTGCAACACATTACACTGCTCATTCGAAACAATTAATGCGTAAATTTGGGACATAAACCTACAAAGTGTGTGATGATACGGCTGGCACATTCATCTTTCATCACTCCGGCACGGCTTTCGTTCTCGTGTGAGAATCCTTGAGGGTTATCGAGTGCATAGTTAGAAGTATCAAACCACGCTTTAGATATGGGGTAATTACTTTATAAACATTTCTACAGGCAATTTCATATATTAAGCTGTCAGTATCGCAGTGCGAAAGGTGCATGGATGACCGAGGAAATTTCTGACACATGTACTGATAATGAAATTCGTATAGGGTCAATTTGGAAAGATCTAGGAAGGCAACACCAGTGTACAGAGGCTTGTTAAATGTAACAGAGCTCTTTGACATTTCAATAAGGACAAGATTCTCATCAATGATTTGTCGTGCCTGGAGTGTAGGATGCCCTATCAGTTCTGCAGCCCCGTATATTGTGTCATACCTGGAAACAACTCTTATGTCCCTTTCCCGGTGGACATTCTGTAAAGTTTGTCCATACACTGCATTATCCATTAGCTTAAGAAATAATTTCTCAAAGTCATTTGCAGCCTGGAGCACGTTTCTCAACGTTAAACTCGATGTACGGAGCCATCCAAGCCTTCTGCTCAAAGCACAAAATGCGATGAACTAAGTCAAGTGTGGCTCCATACATCAATTACTTCAACAGTGTTTCCCGTGAATAACATAATTCCTCCACGGCGCGAGAGTCAAAATGAGTTTTTCATGCGAGTTGTTCGGAAGTATGCTATTTACTGGAGCCAAAGGCAGATCGGATAGCACATTGTGGCATTAGTCTGGAAACGACAAATCCACGTCCACGAAAAAGCATGTGTCCCCATCATTCACCATGTTTACAAAATCCCACAATGAAAACACGTCAGCCTCTACCCACTCAAAATTGCCAATAGGAAGCTTGTCCTTCATAGTGTGACTGTACAGGCCATTTACATCGAAAAAACAGACATATTTCGATGCCACACAGGGGTCGTACTCTTCACCCATGTAAATGTTATTGGCTTCCGTACGACTTCTGGAAACCTGTGTAATGCCGACCCTAACCCTGCATTAAAAAAGGCACATATCAGGGTCAGTTAACAGCTCTAGCCGTGCATCTGTCATTGAAAACAAAGCGTCCCATGCAAGAGACGGAGCTGTGGCTTACATGGCGGGGTCAAGACCATAATGAGCCAAACATACGGTCCTGAAATTTTAAAAAACGTCTGCCAGCAAACAAGTGTCCACGCGTAAATACTGAATGGCGTACTGCAGCAGGTTTATGCAGTGCAATTACCGACAAAGCGGAACGATTTTATGAAAAACCCGATAAATACTCTCAGCAATAATTAAGTACAATTCGTTAAACAAGTGTAAAAGTTAATAAAATATTAACGTAATGTCAAAGAGTATTAAAACGCCCCAAATGTTAATTCTATTTACTTACATGAAGTATGCTACCGAAGGTGTTAGGCGAGACCTGAACCTCGTTCAGACAGGTGAGGGTCCGGGCGAGGCCTGAACCCCAGTTCAGGCAGCTGAGCGCCTGAGCGGGGCCAGGCACTGAACGTGGGTGGCTGCCCTCTCAGGCTAAGCTGGTGCTCGGCTGACCCACATCGCGGCAAGCCGTCAAGGATTCCAGCAGACGATGGGGGTGAGAAGTCGGTCGGACGGCGAGCAGTAGCGGAGCGGAGCGGAGCAGAGATGATCCCTCTATGGTGGTTGGAGAAACAGTGAGGAGCGGCGGACAAGGGAAATAGCCTGATTTGATAATAAAACATAATTTTTCTAAAGTCAATATGATTTCCTTAATGAATGAAGTGATTTTTAAGTGAAATTACGGAATCAAAAAATTTTTTAACGAACAAATGTATTTTCTGATTTTTCTTGTTTGCTTTTATATTGAGCTGGAACCACAATGTGAAATGTGCATATTTCTTCGGTATTAGCGATTACATTTAATTTGAATTATGTAATTATTTACCATTTTCGTACATGTACGGATTTCTTTTGCAATACGAGATTTTATGATTCCAGAACGTAAGAGTCTTTGTAATGTATTACATATGGTTTTCCTTTTCGAATAACAATTAATTGTAATCTTAATTTTAATTGTATAACTTGTAATTATATAATTAACTATGAAGCATTGCATACATATAAGTTGGTGTTCTGTCTATTATTGTGTGATATTTACAAGAACCCAGCGTATATTAACCATGCCATACCTGGGATTCGAACCCGGCCATCCTAAAACGTAATCTGACTTCGTCAAGGAGATTGGCGATGTAAATCAACTATTTTTAATGTAGTTGTGTTGGAAATTATTTTTTAAACAATAATACGTGCATGTTAGAGCTGTTCGTAACGGAGTTGGATTGGGTCATCGTGAGTGGGGAAGACAGATGCGGGTTGGGTTAGGTAGAAGACTGGGTAGCTGGAAGCCTAGGGAGGGCTACAGACAAAAAAATCATATTTCCCAGCTCTGCTCTCGTGCTGTTCGCACAACAGAGTTTCTTTGAACTGTAACAAAATATAATTTTTCCTGGATACACTATTTCAATAAAAGTTTTTCACATGCGGTTAGCCTTCACTTATTTCCGCTACTTGTTCACAAGAACCAATCACTTTTAGAATTTTTTTACACTTAAGAAAATTTTAGAAAAGTGAAGACTTTTTCTCTCTTTATTAATCAGAGTAATCGTTGTTTCAGTTTTTTAAGGAAACAACTACATTTCTCTCTCTTTATTAATCAGAGTAATATTTTTTTTTCCATTTCTTAAGGAAACCAAAACATTTCTCTCTCTATATTAATCCGAGTAGTATTTTTTTTCTGTTTCTTAAGGAAACCATAACATTTCACAGTTTATTAATCAGAGTAATAGTTTTTCCCGTTTCTTAAGGAAATAACTACATTTTTTTTTGTAAAAGGGAAAAAGGTAAATAAAAAATTTATACAAATCCGTTCATTTTAACACACACATATTTATTTACTAATTCAGTCATATAGGATCTTCCTTAAAACAGTTTGTTTCAAATACATACATAGTATATTAAACAACCAATCATTTCAATATTACACAAGCATATTACACAGCTAGAGGAGGTTTCATAACAGACAAATCAATTCATTTAAATATAGATTGTTTTAAATACACAAAACATTTTACACCTAATATTTCACAAATGGTAAAATGGATGTTTCAAAATATATAGCAAATAATTTACAAACAGTCATTTAAACACAGGATTTTTTTTCAAAATACGTAACACATTTAAGAGGGAAATCACTTTTACTATAGGATACTTCAAAATTATATACAACATTTTCAAGAAACAAATATAGATAGCAAAACTTACACAAGGCGATACAGAGCACAAGGAAGTATAGGGTGTTCCACGAATATGTCAACACAAGTTAAAAGCTATTAGCAACTTCAGTAAACAATGTTTCAATACATTTTCGTAGAATTGGATCAAGTTCCGCTTCTTGAAGTCTACTTTCAAGGAGAGAACGTTTCTTACGCCCTGGTTTTATCCTGTCTGTTTGTACACGAATGTCTTAACATTCGGGAGGGTGTAAAACAACACTTTCAACTAAGTCTGAGTATGTCTCGACAAATATATGTGTACATCTTCAATACTAGATGAAAGTGGCATTGTTTCAGTAATATAAAACACATGACATTTGGTCACATTACTGCATTGCTTAAATTCATGGCTTTTTTTCGTCTCTCAGCAGGAAATAAATAACTTTAAAATGGATAATTCCATCGCAATACTCAGTAAATTCACAGAGAAGTCCATTACACCACAATCTGTATGATACACTAGACTTGCCTGGCTTTACGCTAACATTCTTATTTCCTAGATGAAATAACGTCATGTTACTTGTATGCAAACCAATCCTCCACTGAGAACAAATTAGTAAGGAACAATCTATTAATAATACTCCTCAATCTTTGCAAGTTAAAATATATTTGAGGGCTAAACTTTATTTTTGCTAATTCTACTGCTCGATATACGTAAAACTTTGAAGAAACATACCCAGTATTCGATGTATAACCAGTCTTTTTACGATAATGATATAAAATATGAATATCATTGTCACATTCTTCAAAATATTGAAATGGTAAAATATTATCTGCTGTATAGATCAGATGTTTCAAACACTGTTCTTCCTGGCAAAATGACATTGCAACATGCTCGCTCTTAAGTTTATGTTTCCTATATACTATGTGGGGTCTGCAATGATTCACAAAATATTTCGAACTGTTAGAGTTAGTTAAACTGGAATCAAAACTACATGGCTTATTACATGATAACAAAGATCCAGACCAGTATGGGCATTTAAAATAAATGTCTGACTCACACATTTCCTTAACAACATGTGAATATGCTGCACTATAAGTCACAGAATACAAACCATTTCGAATAAACGCATACTTACAAATCAGCGAGAACATTATTCTAAATTTGCTACTTCACAAGCGCAGATATTACATATTGCTGGGAAAACTAAACCTCCTTGCTCGAAAATAAAGTTGTGAATGTCTCCATCACAGGTTTCCTTCCAATGGACTGTGGTTCCCTGTTGAGGTCTGGTGAGTTGGTAGGCGATTATCCCGTTTCCATGCTCTTCTTCCTCCAACTCTTTGGTAAGGCTGGCAAATAGCAGGTCTTCAAATGTATATGGCAGTTCACTGTCGGGGTGGAGATACCTCACAGCACAATCATTGCATGCTGAGCCTTCACCAAAGCGGATGCTGCAACTGGAATCGAAAGTGTAGCATCAATGATCAATATCGTTACACACTTGAACTTGTAAAATACTGGCTTAAATAATACTCTTAGGTATCCTATTTAGAGGACCTTGTATGTGACTATAGGCTCGAAGATAGTAACCATGACTGACAATTTAATATTAAACATTCTCCTTCATATAGTCTGACAGATTAGATGTTCTTGCTTTGAAAAATGTTACATTGCCACAAACCACAGGGAGATATTATTGGTTACCCAAATGCCTAACATGTACCTTGTTGTCACATTGTTTGCTCCACACTATAGGAATAGAACAGCAACATTCCTTATGCATGATGAATTCAATTTTCTGGCATGGAGTGCATTTCGTAATGAATTTAGATAAAGCTTCAACTGCTAGCTGACTCTCATTGCAAGGTAGCGAACTGTCAGGGCACATATTATACAAAGGACAAAATCTTCGCCCAAAAACAGACGTCGAAAACTTTTAAAGTATATGTCGGACTAATTATGAAGAAATACCAATGTTCTTCTCTGTTATACATTTTAATTTGTAGTGGACCCTCCTCTTAAAGTCGAAACCACACTCTCCTATAGCCTGGAGTAACAAAAGCGCACTGAAGTGTTGAGTAGAAGCTCTACATCGTAACTGACATTCTGCTATATGGTTATTCCTTTATATGTACACACACGTGTGGTAAACATGTTAGAATTATAATCTTAGTTCTCGCATATACAAATATTGGTTTAAAACTTATAATTTCGTAAAAAAATCTAGATGCAAAAACATATTTTCTAGGATGAATATATACACACGCATGTTTTAAATGATTATCGAATCATGTTAGGTTGCAAAATGTTTAAAGAATGGAAAATGGATTTTTAAATATTTAGTTTTAAGTCATGAGAGCAGATGAGTGAGATCACTAAATAACGTAATGTTTTTAATAAACTCGCCACTTGAAAATATCTTAAATCGGATTGTTTAGCTCATGTTTGCGGGATATTTCTTTGAAATTTGTGTAAGACTTTTAGAATTTCCTGGGGACTTGAAATATTTTTATAATGGAATAAATGTGCATTGCTATAGACGTGATGGGATTTCTTTTTTCATGTTAAATTCAGTTACTGGTATTTGTAATTTCCTTGGCGAGCCAGTCTTCACAGGTAGGTGCGCGTTGATTTTGTTCCCCGACAGACCGGCGCAGACCTATCTTGGAGGGGTGACGAATTGAGGTAGGCTCTTTGTCCCTACCGGGAGGCTGCGGAGGAGGTAGGGTTTCTCCGGAAAAATGTTTTGTCCACGGGAGACTTCAGTTCCAAGCGAACAGCTGAGCTATCTGCAGGGTTATGCAGTTATGCAAGGCATGGAGCAAAGAATGGACCATTGACGCCGTATCCTACACATTACACTACTATGTTCTCTTCTGTGTTCGGGTAATTATTAGGATTAATTAATTGAAACATTTTTATTATTAATTTATGTGAAAGTCGCGCTATAGGACGTATGTTGAGAGTGACGATCCGCTGCCGTACGATGGGGTATCGGAAAACCTTCAAGTAGAATTGCTACGTTTCGACTCCTAGCGCTTTTGAAAGAGCAGCATTTCGGTAGTGTGTTAACGTGTGGTGAGAGCGAAGTGATTTTCTTGAATAGTTGTGTTAGGTTTAAACATAATTTGCGTGCGTGCAGTTTAATTATATCGTGAGTTTTAATAGAATATGCAGGGTTTGGTTGACCATTTGGTGTTACGATTAATTTCTTAGTGTAATCAATCATTTTTGTACGATATTAGGTGAAATGTGGATGGAAGATCGTTCGTCTGGTTTAACCAGTAATTCAAGGCGTGTTTATACATATTTGCGTTTCGATATATATTTCATTCTGATTACGCTTTGCTCTTGAGAGCCCGATGAAGGACGTGTGCTTAGGTTCCATGGATGTTAATATTCCACGGCGGTATGGTGAGTTTTTGATTGTAAATCGTTGTGTTTTTATGTTAGTTATGCTGGTTGTTATTGGTTCGTATGTGATTGGTTATTTTTAATATAATTAACATGTTTAATGAATTCAGTTAGTTAGCATTATGTTTCGTTTGAAATAGTTTTGTACCTACGATATTAATGTAAATTTTGTGTTTCATCCAGTAATCGCATGAATACATGTTTGGTATATATTAGTCGGATTTAATGTTAAATGATTAAAGTGGAGATCAGTTACTTTGGCAGGGAAATAATTTCATTCGGTAATCGCACTATTAAAGTATTGTACAATCGGGGTTAGTGATTAAAGTAATTTTTTTAATAATTCATACTTTTTTCAGTCGGCTATTTGAATTTAAGTCGACTCTTTTCGTTTAATTTATCAAAAAACTATTTGCTTCGCCGAAAACGATTACATTTCTCCCGCATCCAAATCCTCAGTATGCATCCAGAGAGCGACCTGTACGGACCTTCCATTAATCTTAACTGCTTATTCCTCCACTGACATTCGACCTGGACGAACGTGTAGCCTCGCTCCCATTATTCGCATATCAGTCACATGTGTTACAAACATATTAGAAAGAAAACAAAATGTCCCTTATGCCACTCTTCCACCAACATAGACACCTATATACCCCATTATAATATACCTCTCTGTTTAGTAGGCTCCCAGATATCAGAGAGTACATATCGATGCTGCTCCGCCAATATCACCCTTACGACTCTTAACCCTTTCAACACCAAATAAAATAAAAACGATTTTGATATCATGGAAATTTGATCAAACAATTCTTTAACTAATCGATTAATTAATTATATTAATTAGTGATTAATATGTAAAGTAGGCAATTATGCAAATTATGCAATAATGAGAATTAGCCACCTCACACGCCTAGTGAATTAGAACATACAGGTGTGTTCTACTCTTGTATGTTACGCATGTACACACATAGATGCGCATGTGTATGGATATGAATTTCGAAATTAATGTTTGTATGTGAGTTTGTGTATATATTTAGATATGTTGGCATGTGTGTAGGTTATGAGTGTGTAGGTACGTCTATATGTTATTTTTGTACATGGGAGTGTATAAAACACATATTTCTCTCGCTAGCGTATATTCTGAGAGGGAACTCGCTTGTAACGTGACAGTGACAGTGAAGCCGGGGTTAACTAATGCATGGCGCTCGTGTAAACCATGCATCATGTTCAACATGGTTGCATGTTTCATTAAATTACCCTCCCCCCCTACCACCCACAAAAACAGTTGCAGCATTTTCTCTTTACTGTATCCCATTTCGACTCCCACCTGGCCACAGAAGTTTCTTATTTCCCCAATCCCCAATCCCGGAGTTAAAATGCACGTGTCGGTTTCCCGGGGTCGTTGTGTTGTCTTTTTATATGCCACTAGCACATTTTGGCGCTCTGGAAGCAGAGGGTCTAATTGTGCTGCCCCAGAGGCTGCCAGACCTTTAAACCCCATTGCTTTGTGTTCTCCATGTAAGTAAACACATCCCCCTCTCCCTCCTCTCGCGTGACTCCAACGAGTCCATTTGTGGCCCATGGCGTCCCCGCTCTACCTTCTACTTCTCCCTTTATTTCCGCGGGCATCCCTCCTCCCTCTCCAGCCCCATTTGACCCTTCGTCCACCACCCTGCAGCTGTGTGTACCTGGCGTGGCTGACGTCCTCACAACGGCCACCCCCCCCCCTTTTTGTGGTTTTTATTCCCGTCTCTGGACTGTAATGTCAGGCAGGCCGGAATTCGGACACCAGTAGCAGAATTTACAACTTGCTGCCAGGTACCCAGGTTTTTTCCCCCCTGGTATGGGCTGTTCACGGTAAAGTAAGTAGTTTTATGGCACTAGTTATTTTTTCAACCTTTTTTTAAATCCTTTAACTACCTTATTAAATAAATACTGCAATGTAACGTCTAAAGCTAAAATTTAATATTTTATTGGTGCATATATTTTAATGGGTGAACTGAGTGACATTCGCCCTGTAAAGTTGGTAACGATGGATGGAAAGTAGTTCCATATCTTAAAGTCGAATAAAAAATTTGAGGTAACCATTTGTGATAACCTAAAATTATTTCTTTCGCTTCCCGTTTTTTTTTCAATGCATCGAAGTATAAAAAATGAGTAGATATGTGAAGTATTAATTTTCTTAATAATTCCAGAATTTAATTTTACCGACGCATGAATAAAGTGGCGAGGCCCATGGCAATGTTAATTTTACGTAAGGCGGAGGAGTACACAACGTGCAAACAAGTAGTTACTAAGCAGAGTTTTCAAAAGTGCTCATTTGACCGTGAACAGCCTATACGCAAGAATGTTGTGCGTTGTCCCTTCGGTGTAATTTTCTAGACTCGGCTCAGATTTGTTTGCACGAGGCGTAGGGATATTCAGAAAATAGGATTTTAGCAGGGCTTCAGAAAAATCGCAAGTTACCATGAATGGTTTATAGCTCCATGTTTGAAATAAAAGTGAAATATGCAATGATTACTCGTGAAAATAAACAGTATTTGTACATTTTCACATTATAAAGTGCTGTGAACTTTTTTATAATACACTTGCAGTATTACAAAGATTATTGGCAACTTGTTTCCAAAAAAAAAGTTTGTATAGACCCATGCTGTTTCTAGCAAAATCGAACTAACTATGATTTAAAAATCCTACGTTACCCAAACTTTCTAAACAGAAAAAAATGATTATCTGAAAAAAGCGTGAAAGATTTATGTTAGCTTGAAATCTCTGAATGTATTTTTCAGTTAACTATTTGTATCATTTTTAAAATTGCATTCAAACTGTGAATATAATATTTCTACCTGCTGTACTTTTGTGAACATGCCATACAGATAACAGGTAAACTATAGTTTGGAATATTGCATACATTTTTTTTTGCAAATTTAAATCGTCATATTGAAACTGACTTGCAATTTTTTTTTTAACAAATCGTTGTTTAAAATGGCAAAGTAAAAATACATACAGATTAAAAAACAGAATTAGCTGGATGCAACGAGACTGTTCCCGAAGTTGCACAAACGACATTTTGGGATTTTTCGGCCGATGTTCGCTACGTTCCTCGGCAAGAGCATTTCCCTAGCAGAAAGGATGGAAGTGTGCCCCGAGCTTAGAGACCGCACTTATCTCGCTCCCCCCTCCCCCCTCACCTACACGCAACTCTGCCCCAGCACTTCGGCGAGATTCCTCTCGCCGAAAGTTCCTGCAGAGAGAAACAAACCCACGGAGGCGAGAAAATACTCAGACACTCCCGCGGGGCGAACTACCCTAAGTAGTTAATCGGGGACACTAAACCATGGGACCACACCCTACATGCTCTTTAGCGTAAAACAGTCGTATAGTTATGAAATTTGCAGAGACGATAATGTACGTATTTGCGAGTTATCAAAACGGGTTTTATTTAAGACGAAACCCAAGACAACTATACAGCATAACACTTACAATATAGTCATGATATTTGTTCAAATCTACTTTTTTTTTAAAAACATTATGCTAGTAGAAATTAACAACATAAAATATAATATATATATATATATATATATAAATAATTTGGCTTGTTTGGCTTGGAATTATTTTCATATGTTAACCAAATTGTGCGAATCAGGGAATTCGTTAAGAATATTTTAAGGAGGGGAAGGGACATTGATATAAATATACAAATGATCAACTAACAGTTACGAAATAACGAACTTAAAAAAAATATTAATGTCGTTTTGTAGTGCTCTTGCGGTCTTAATTACTCGGTTGTAATAAGACGACGTGAATACGAATACTTGTACCATGTGCCAGGGTGCAGAGATAGGGCCTCACCGCACCATAACCCTCGCTTTGGAAATGTTACCCCAACACAGGCACAAGGCGTCAAAATAGTGGACCTTGATGGTGTGTACACAATTAACAAGGGATGAAACAACCGGGCTGAACTCTTTAGATATCATGCATTACAATTTGTTCAAAGTGTGAGTGTCAAAAACGTTATAAATAATTTACTATGTATCTTGAGTAAAAAAAGTTAATACAAAACATTTAATTTACAGATATATTCAGTACTATTTCTAGACTCTTCGATAACTAAAAATCCAAATATCCAAATAATATTATCACCTCATGTACTGTTCCACTCCATTTCTTACATAGTTTTAAATAGATTAAACAGAAAATTTTCGATAAAAAAATTAAGTTTATTAGCAAAATTATTAGTTGGGGATCCCCTTAATTATTAGAAAATATGCTTCACAAATAAATCGTTAGAACTGAACAAAACACAAGATGGATAGCTGACGTTGCCTACAAGGTCAGCTCGATGATGCATCTGTTGTTACACAGTTCTAAGTTTTTTTGTTAACATATGCTCTGATGCTCAAATATTTAAAATTGGCAAATGTCCGAAATATTTTGTGTAGAAATCAACTTTTCTGGGCAATAAATGTTTAAGGTTAGTATCTTAAAAGTTCGCGAAGGCCTGGTAACACATGCACCAAATTTTCTAACCACAAATATATATTTTCATGGCCTCATTGTTGAAGAGTAGTCTACGATGGGACGATCCGGCGTAGACAGAAGTTAAAGCAAGAAGGACATAATGTGATGAAGTTTCACGAAATTTTCAATGTCACGCCAGGGCCATTGGGCAGCGGAATCACGCTTTCATAACAGCCATTACCAAGTCACGAGGCGCTGGGCGGGGAACCGCTACACAATTAACGAAAAAAAAAAAAAACACATACGAGATAAAGTAATCGTTCAAAACCAATTACTGGAAAACATGGCGGTAAAAATAACCTTCAAGAATAACTCACCCGCAGCGATGAATGGAAGGATATCACATTAAATACAACAGAAGAGCCGGAGATACATTTGAAGAAAAGTGTTCACGCGATTTGTTTCTTGGAGGAGGACGAAAGTGACCTTGACGAAGGGGAGCTTTAACGATAATAGATTCGGAGATTCGCCAATCGAAACAAAGTACAGTATTTCGATAATACCAAATAAATACTTACTGAAATGACATTTTGCTGTACACAAAATTATAAAAACCATGAACATAATTGACAAATTTTATATATTATTTTACCGATAAATGTAACACCTTTTCCTTTTTTATTATTTAATAATATTGAAAGCAGATAAATAGTCTCGTCGCTAACAGTTAGGGTGAACTCTATAGTAAAAATGGTTCATAAACAAAGTAAAATATAATACAATAACAAACTCACAAAAATATTAACTTGTAGCAAGAATTACTTGTAACTTTTAAAAAAGCTTTAAGTAAAAACAGAAGTAAGGTACTTCAAACGAATTGTATCACATAAATAAAATTAAAATCTTACTAAATTACATCAACAAGCATATACACGATACTTTAGTCACAGACACAATGACTTCAGGAAATTCACTTTGATTTACAGATACATCTAGCACTACACAAAAAGAACACAGTTAGGTGCACGAAATCCGCAAAGTTTTGCCACAAATGAGAAAAATATTCTCCGAAAGGGGAATATAAAATTACCCAATCAAAATTGTGCCTGGAAACGGCACAGTGCCTGCAATTTAGCGTGCGTCAGTATCGGTGAAGTGTTGTACGTACAATATATAAGTCTTTATAAAAATTCGAAATATTGTTTATGACCAGTGGTGGTCGACGAAAGTGGTCGCTGCTTGGAATTACGTTATATTTAAGTTACACGATAACTCTTTGAAATATCTAGTGGACAAAACTTTTCTTATTGTGTGTGGCATATTTCCAAATAACAAACTTTGAAATTTATAATATACTTTGTAAAATAATTAGTATCGACATGACAATTTATCATGAACCATTGACCATAACGCAGCGCCTCTTTTTAAGGATAATTAATTTTTGTTCAGGCTATTCACGATAAAGTGAGCGCTTTTGAAACCTTCTCATTTGGAATAATAGACAATAAATATATTTTATTGTAGCCTTAGACGTTAACTTCGGAGTGCGGTGGAATATACACACTGTGTTTATTACTTACATGGCAATATTTATTTTAAAAAGTGGCAGAAGGATAAAAAATGGCTGATAGGTAAACAGTAACTAGGGCCTCAAAAGTCCTCACTTTACCGTGAACAGCCTATAGTAACAGTGCGAGATCGTAATTCCTTACAAATAGTTGTTTTGAATTATAGATTATTGCTTGAACAGATGTATATACAGATTAAGGTTTCCATATAAATATCGAAAATGATATAGTTTTGAAGAATTATTATCTGATAACACTGTAGTTCTGAATCTGTCAGCGTATAATGACATTCTAAATAAACATGCAACACCTGAACTACAAAACAGTGCACTAAAAAGCGTAAACTGAATGAAACAGAGTGAACTAGTTCAAGAAGAGAATTCAACTGTATAACTACTGGTCTTGGCAAATTATTAGAAGTTGCTTGTGGTAGTGAGGAAGGGGTGGAATTTGCAAAGGAAGGGAGAGGGTTGGACTACAAGACCTATTTCCAAGTTGCATCGTTGTGAAGACTCGGTACAAGTTGCTGTAGCGATGGTGATCGATAACTGAAAATGAACGTGGGTAGGGAGTTCAACTAGAGTTATAATTCGATGTACGCTTCCTGAAAAGACAAACACTTGTTATTTTAGCATTCTAATAGCTGAAGATATTCGGCGCGCCGGAGTCTTGATGGTGGGACAAGGTTTTGATTCAAACGCTAGGCTAGAAAAACCACTGTGGGAAAATTCTTGCCGTAAAAGTTTGAAGAGGGTTGCCTATCACCAAGGCGAACCATGTTCGATTCCTGGCGGTGTCGTCCGGATATTTGCATGTGGGAAACTTGGCGGACGTTGCCGTGGTTCGGTGACTTGTTTCGCGGTACTCCCGTTTCCCCCCCGTATTTCCATTGCACCGCTGCTCCATCCTCACCTCATTTCACCCTCGCTGGATTTCAGAAGCTTGCTGTTAAGCGCCACTCAAAAACATCGCAACAAATGACCGGTTGCACCAACATCTTCCCCGATCCGAGATCGAATGATCCTAGTTCCGAGCCAGGATCCAGTTTGATCTTGGTTCTAATGTAAAAGTGTTGCACCAACGAAATTTCATGATTCTGATTCTCCGATCGTTGATCTTAGTTCCAAACTGAGAGATCGATATTAAGTATGAGACAATTTTTGCTATTGGTTCGTTATATATGACGTCATGGAAGTAGGCGTATTTTTCACCATGGATAAAACTAGATGTGCGATGTTTTATCTATTTTAAGTGCATTATTGTTGTACGAATGTTACTGAATAATATTCAAGTGCTAGTATTGTTGTTTTAATTTTCCAAGAAAACAAATGAACGTAGTTCTATCTGTTGGCGTATTTTCAAACTACATCTGTCGACGAAATCTGCTGATCTCGGATCGAGATTTCGAACCGCCAATTTCGGCTGTTCGAAGAGCACTTGATCTCGATCTCCAGTCCAGCTCTGAACTCGAATGGTGCAACCGTTTTCTGTGTCAATCATAGATCGGATCTCGGATCTAGTTTCGAACTACGATGGTGCAACCGGGCATTAGCCACATAGCTTCGACGTGCGTGTACCCATTCCCTGTTTAGCTGCACGAGGATCCGCGAACCGGCCTTGCGTGTGATTGGCTACCGCACGCGGCGGAATGTGCCCTATTGCCTGGACTGGCGGTTGGCGGGTAGTTCACCAAACGCTGATTGGCCAACGTTTCATTTCGATAAACTGTAGTTCGCGGTGGCTGGGCACTCCGAAAAAAAAAAAACTGCAAAGTTTCCACTATGTCATGATCGTATAGAAAAGCCCTAACTGGGAATCCACACACGAACCATCCAGCACAACTTTAGAGTAAAACCAGGACGCCAGGGATTGCGTCAAAGCAGCGCGACAAGGACCAGAAATCATAGCCACCTCCGCCAACCAGGGAAAGAAGCCAGCTACGTCAAAACTTTTAACAACGCACCGATATAGACCGACGCGAGGCGCTCCGCTGCATCTTTCCACGACCGGCCAGACTCCAGGGAAGATCGCAGTCATGTGCGTGTCCGTTCGACGTCATCCCAACAACTAGATTCAGCCTCCAGCATCATGTTTCAGGTGGGGACTGCCCAACATAGATATAAAGAAACAAGGCGTGCAGTGCTCATAACTGAAAATGCAATAGTAAATTAATTTTAAATAGGATAGCTCCCCATTACAGTATCTCTTACAGCATTGCATTGCCTGTGTCACATATTGTGAATAAAAAACCTCATTTACAGATAAACTCTACCATTTATAGCTACGACCCCTAAACACCCTTAGTTTTGGAATAAGTGACCGCAAGTAAAATTATTTATAACAACGAGCTTGACCTGTAATTGGTAAAGTTCGGTCATCAGGCATTCGAAAGGCCGCCATTTTCAATTACAGAATACGATTTCGCCTCGTAAAGTTAGTATCGCTGCAACCGCCTTTTTGGAAAGAGAGAAGTCGGAGAACAAGGACTGGCGAACTTCCGAATGCGAGCTATAAGGTTCACCACTGCACCACTTTACTCAGTCGCGGTTACAGAATTCGCGCGGGTGTGTGTGTGTGTGTTGTGGCGGGGGGGGGGGGGGGAGTAAAAAAAGTTTCCAGTATTTAGCAAATACGCAAACTTTGCTATACTGGAAAAGCATTTGCGTAAGTGTGAATAAGGCAGTTTTAACACTACGCATATTTTTAGCCGCGTATATTTTCGCTGACAGAAAATGAGCTGTGCGAGTTTCATTGCAAACCGTCCAGTTGGGAAACGGAGAAAAAAATTCCGGTTCTAAATTCTATTTCGAAATTCACATCTACAAGGAAAAACAAAACCACCAGTGCAATGCTGTACACTGCAGATTGCTGGCAGCATATTTATTCTTACAAACTGCGAATGGACTTAGCATAGTTGCATTAAGAAGATTCAAACATTTACGTCAAATTTTATCATATTTAATATGCATAGCACTCAAAACAGAAAGATCCTGCACTGGACATGGAATTATACGATTGTGTGTCTCGATTGCATGCGAGAGACATTTTATTGGCTCGATAAATACAATTCGTGTAATTTTTTTCTGCTGTAATGTTTGTGTACAGTTACCTTTTCCAAAGCATGCTCCTACAAACCAAATTACGTAGCCTATCCTTCCCCGATTTACAAGTATAGCATTTTTTGTTGGAACGGACAATTGCCTAATTTTCTTGTACTCTAATTCTAAGTGGTAAAGGCTGTTCACAATGAAGTGAGCACTTTGGAAATAAACCGTACAAAAAAGTCACTGCTCCTGCCTGCATAGACGTACTGAGTGACATGCGCCCAGTAAAGTTGGTAACGATGGAGGGAAAGCAGTTCCATATCTTATCGTCGAATAAAAAGTGTTACGTAACCATTTGTGACAACTTAAGTCATTTTGTTTGTTTCTGCCTTTTTTTATGCATCGAAGCGTAAAAATGAGCATATATGTAAAATATTTACTTTTCTAATAATTTCAGTTTTACTTCACCGACGCATGAATAAAGTGACGAGGCCCTTGGCAATGCTAACTTTACATAAGGTGGAGGAATACATAACGTGCATACAAGTAGATCTTAAGCAGGGCTTTCAAAAGTGCTCAGTTTACCATGAATAGCCAATAGGTGTAGAGCCCGAAGGTAGGACAGGAGCTAATTGCGTCTCGGGGCGAACCCGTTACGCCTGCACGGGAAGGAAATCATGCCTCTAGGCCACCTCCCTTTAAAACCATAAGTACATGTGTAGGAGAATGAGGGGTAGAGTAAATGAGAAACCGAATCGTCCTAAAACAGTTGCCAACACTGAAACGCTAATATATTTGACCGAGTTTGTATTGTCGCCCCTCGATAACGGACTGTAATAGAAATGGGCAGTTCGGACATTAATGGCGAGTGCTTGAATCTAATAATTGACAATGAGTCGGTCAAAACACTTAAGACAAATTGCATAGTTAAATAATTTGTCTTTTATTAGGGATAAACCGTCATTATCCATCAGAGCCAGATGTCGGCGGAATATGTGAAATTTACCAATGAGATTATAAAGTATTAATATTTTGCATTATCTTGGCTTCTGGGTTGCGACCACTTCCCTATAATACGACGGTGTCAGAGCCAAAATCCAGAAGCCACGAGCTTGCAAACAGCCGCGAAGAGCCTACGAAATTCAGTAGTATTTTGCTGCAAATGCGTAAATTTTTACGTTCGTAATAGTTACTTTATTTTCGTAGATAAAGTTGGCTGACAGCCAGTCAGGAATTAATCTCACATTTCCTCCCTTGAGCCTGTAGTTCTGTCAGTTTTAATTACATTCGTACTGATGTAAAATTATTAACACGTGGCAACACATAGCAAGCTCCAGTTTGTAACAGAGAAGAAGATAAAAAATCGGACGCTCTAAAACACTGAGTTAATAAAGCGCTCTTGCATGTGACCACGGGATCTTCTAATGGCCGTCGTGTAAGAGTCATATAAGAGGAATGCCTTACACTGTACGTCTTAATGCCTAATTTTCGTAATTCTTGGTGAGTGGATTAGTACACGTCACACAGACATTTTTTATGATGCTACCTTGGCTAGTATTTGCATACATATTATCTACATAAGAAATTCTCTCTCTCGCTCTCTCTCTCTCTCTCTCTCTCTCTCTCTCTTCGCGTATCCTATTTTGTACTGCAAATCCTATTACGAGCTTCGTATTATCTGGAGGAAGAGAGGCAAAAATGAACATGCTGACAGCGCAAGACCAGCTCTCCTAATACAAATAGATAATCGCAGTAGCGGCTTGTCAAACAATTGGTTTTATATAATGTGCCTTCGTTAAATATATAATGTACATGTATAAAGTGTATACACCGCGTGAAAAAAATGCGGATTGAAACACCGGGATTGTTGAGAAAAGAGGAAACTACGAAGAAAATATACGGGAAATTGTTTAGCCGCAGCGGCCTGGTGAATGCAGCGTATGTTCCTGTGTAAGTCGCCGCACTGTAATGTTTTACGTATTTGAACAAGGAATCCTTTGGAAAATATTTGCCTTTGTTACGCTACAAATAAACTAGATTCAATTTCACAATACCTCAGTGAAGAACGTGAAAAACATATATTGAATTATACAAGCAATAAATATAAAGTGAGTGAAGATATTCGGGCAGTTATTAACATCGAGGCCTTGAGAGCCGATGCGGTGGAAGCGAGGGTGAGTATGGAGCAGCGCCGGAATGCAAGGTCGGTGTAAACGGGAGACCCCCGAGAAAACCCGCCGACCAGTGGCATCGTCCGGTGCGATTCCCACATGCGAAAATCCGGGAGCGACCCCGCTGCAGTAGAATTCTTATGGGGTTCCGAAGGCACACGATTTCAGAAGTAGTAGGAAGGAGTTGTCCGCCATATTGGATGACGTCACAAGCGTGGACGATGGCCTTGTTCATCTCCCCTCTCGACGCTCCCAACCAACGGCTGGGCATTCCAACGATCCCGTTATCTTATTCATGATTGTAATAAAGCAAGGAATTTAATAAAAATGATACAAGATTAAAAAATATCTGATCGCCAATTTATATCATGATCTGATCTGTCATACATTATGATAATGAAAACGTCTGTTTTAACAGTTTTTACGTTAAAAGTTTTGCATCAGAAATGGAAGTACAAAAACAGTTTCATAATACTACAATACAATTTAAAAAAAAATTGAGACGCTATTTTTAATAATCTTTTTTTACCATAGCTTTGCTCATCCTTTGTTAATAAAAGCAGGCGCCAGCCTAAACCACCATCTCTGCAAAAATGTACACGCCAGAAGAATTGTTAGCTACGTGGGATTTGCGAAGCATTGATCGCACCCCATATTTTTTCACCCCCCGCGTACGAGCGAGCCACTGATCGTGCGAGAGCGGTAGATAGCACACGGAAATAAAACAGCGCTGTAAATTCTCACGCGCGTTTCCCTGTACGTCCCCAGGGATTTAAGGGAACCGTGTTCAAACAAAGTAAATGTAGCCAATATTGAAAAGTGCTTGCCTTCCACAGGGCGGAGCTGTGACAAAGCACCGTTCTGAAATTTAATGGCTACGAATTTTACAGGTTCGTGTGTTTAAGTATTCATATGTACACGATTAACCCAACATAATTTATAGTTTAACATATCGGAAATTTTAATTTCTCCTTAAAATATCACCTTGTATTGGTGTTTCGCTATAGATAACCTAAATAGCAATAATAACGTAAAAAATTTCTTCGCGAATACCTAAACACAAAGAAAAGAAAATTGTTTTTCTTTATCTATTACCCTTAAATATTCATTCATACATGCACTAAATATCACAGATGACTAAAAAATGACGCCTTCTCTATGGAAGCAGCCACTATAAATAACTAGGAAAATAACATTCTGCTTTGCTGACATTACGCCTCGAGTAATTTTTCATTAAAGCTAAGTGCTTGAATTAAATAATGGCGAAAACAATATTTCAATATCCCAACATAGTTTACCCCTACATCTGAGTACTTATTACATATTTTAGTGTGTTGTTTACCACATTCTCAACATATACACAAATTAACTCAACCTTTATAAAACACTACAGGTAAAACACTGCCAAAAATTTATTACTTAGTTGCAAACGCCCTAAAAAAAAAAAAAAAAAAAAAAAAAAACTATTTCCGATACTATGAAAACCGAAAATAACCCCCGATCCCAAAAACCCGCGAATTTGCTTTTCAAAATATCCCCCCCTAGCCTATATCTCGCCTAAGCCTTTGTTATGTCGACTTTCCTTGGAAATGCAAGCTCTGGCACACCCGCAAGATTCAGACAGGAACAGCCAATCACGACCCGGCCCGACCCGACCAATTTCACAGGCCACGCCCGTGAGTTAGTAACGTTATCCACCTGCTTGCGACAAAAACATTAGGCTTGCGTTTTACTCCATTAACGGAGACGCTCTGAGCGCGTAGCTTGTTGAAACCGCCGCCTAGATGGCGCTTCTGTGTAAAGGAGGCCCTGGGGGGAGGGGAAAGGAAGGAGGTCACGCAGGCTCGGACGTATGGTGCCACGTCATTCTCGCGGGAAACTGTACGTTGTTGCCAAGTCATCAGCACCTACGGAGAACAAAGTATGTCCAACCACCCAGCGATCACCATGCTGTACGTAGCACTCGCGAAGCAGCGCGTTATAGGCCGTTCACGGTAAAGTGAGCACTTTTTAAGGCCCTTTCGAAATACATTAACCCCTAATAAATATATTTTATTGCAGCCTCAGACGTTAACTGCTGAGAGTAGTGAAATATATACAATGCGTCAATTCGTCATATTGCAATGTTCATATTAAAAAGTGGCGGAAAGTTAGAAATTAGTTGAAAGGAAAATTTTAACAGGGCCTTAAAAAGTGCTCACTTTACCGTGAACAGACTATATCAGGAAGAACTGACGCAACCAACAACTCAACTCGCTTATCCGTGAAGACTATTGGAAAAAATTCATGGAACTTTCACCACTAGCCCTACACATAATGGGGCTTCGTATAGAATTGTAAATACTCATGCATGTTCATTAGTACAAAAAAAAAATCAGTAATCCGATAAATTTTTCTACTCAAAAACCTGATTTAACATGGTCCACTAAAAAGTATGCTAAAATCGTGGGCATTGGTCAAAATGTAATATTTAGTCTCGTAAACCTGAATAAGACACGCAAATGTAATATTCTGTAAACAAAACGTTTCCAGATTCAATACTTTTCACGAGGCAGCATGAAATGTTTTATAGGTATTGTGCCGTTTCGTGGCTACACACACTGGCATTAAAATAAAACGTGTACATATTTGCAAACGTACGTATTATATAGCCTTTGTGTTTAACTCCTAGGGCATATTTATGAAATTGTTTACTTGGCGAATTGTTTTAATAATCATAACATTAGGTAGTATTAATTCAGGAACCCAGTTTACAGCTTTAAACGTAGTTGCGTTTATCTTTTTTTTGATCGTATCGAACATTCCGTCGATTCAATTGCAACAAAATGCACCTATATTCAACATACATATAGCCCTACTATATACTTTATCCTATAGTCTACCATATTATCAGTAATTAAGTTTACTTATGTTCGTTTGAGTAATTATATCAATAAACATACTTTCTTTGGTTACCGCAATACATCGTCACTAAGATGATAGGTTACTATGCCAGACGTATTTTTATAGTGAAATGTAAAACAATCAATAAAGTTGACCTCAGCAATAAAGGAAAATGTTACATTCACGCTGATTTACAATCTGAATTGTTACACAAAAAATGTAATTTGTTTCTACTGCTCTTTGGCAGCCAAATTGCTGTTCTGTCGGCGTTTCTCTATCTCTTCGTGCCTAATGTGTCTCCGACATTTCACTACGAAAGCCCGCATGTGTTTGCATGGACGTGTTCGCGAGCCACGACATACGCATGTTACTTTGAATGCATAGTTGTAATAAGCCACTGCAGATCCTCTGGAGCAGAGAAGCATGTGATGTATAACGGGAAGCATTCAAGTGCTACTGCAAATGGTGCATTGTCTTGGGACGAATTTCGTCAATATTGTGTCGGGTAATCACCACACCCGACTGACGTAAGTAGAAAACGCAGCAAGGTGATGCAAGCTTGAGTTTCAAAAACACACAGCGGGCAGTGAGTGCATGGCACGTGGACGACAACAACAAAGAAACCAGTTAGTGTCGATTAACGAAGTAAGTGTAAAATAGCACACATAATGCGGGTTTTTTTACTGTGAATAAATACGAAATATTCGTAACCGGCGCGGCGTATCATGACAAACAAAGGAGGTAGAGTGCGTAAATTAAAACAGATAAACCAGCAAACGGTTTTCTCGATCTAGTCGAAGTTGATTTTCTATTAATGTTTGCTTTGCGTCTACATTGCAGTGCCATTTGACACTGTATAGTGACCGCCGTGGTTTGGTGCGCGAAGTCACCCAAAACAAAATTCCAAAATTGACCAAGAGCAATATTTAGTCAAATTAATATAATAGCTTTATAAAAAAACACAGAAATGCAATATCAAAGTAATTTAAGGCCACCATCACACGGTATACAGAACTACTTCACTGAACCACTAAACATGTTCGGCACTGCATGAGGTTACACTGGATCCGAACTTGTTTCGATCGCAGTCACTTCTTGTTCAAAGTAAACAGGTTTGTGTAAGTTCGTCGAAGCGACTTTTCTTCTGTATTGTGCTCTGATTAGCTACTTTGAAGTAATAGGCAGTATTAATAAAATGGCTGAAATTGGCGGGAATTTATGCATTCAATTAAATAAATAATAAGCCAGGTCAAAAACAGTATTCTCTATACTGTTACAATAAAAATAGCATAAGTTGTGTTAAAACTAATAAAAAATATTCAACATGAATAGTGGTGGAAGCAACTATAAATAAATATGGGAGCGTGTTTTCGGTGTTAATATTTCCCTCTGTTTGCATTCAGTTATTGAGGTGTAACTGCTGAAACTAATTCCGTTTGCAAACATGTTCAAACATGGCTGCCGTACGAATTTGCAATAAATGCGTTTAGACCACTCGTGTGAACGCGATCGTAACAATTTACAGTAAATAACCATAAAAACATTAAAAATATACCAATGTCGTTGAAATGCTAGGTTATGTAACCCATTTAATAGTTATGTAATTCAAAAAACAAATGTGAACAAATAAAAAACAGTGAACACCATATATGCAGTCTCTTTGGTACAGAAAGTCAGGCGTTGCAAGTCTCTTTCAAGCGGAATAAGCGTAAAATACGTGAACAGTTTAAACGGCAAATAGCATAAATCAAATGTGACATTCGTTTAAAAAACAAAAGAATGGAATAGCATAGATAAATGTCAGAAGTGAAATAGGCATTCGTTTTGGAACATTTAAATACCACACTAAAGATATCGAACTTCAGCCAGTGGTAATATAAGCCTAAACAATCGTTTAAGAGCAAATATCTCTAGTAATTCCAGTTAACTGATGCAAGTGCACACACCCAAACACTGTTGTTATAATGACAATAGTTACACTGTTCATGCAATCTCACAAATTACGGAAGTAGGACGTCAAAATATACGGAAACAACTAAGTGAAATCATGTTTCCTTATGAAGCACACTCCCTATGTGGAACGCGTTAGTTTTTTGTTGTTTTTTTTAAGAATTGCTGATTTCTGTGCTGCAGTTATAAATGCAGGTTCTCGAATCGTATGTCGTACTGGGAAAATAGGGTCCACGATTTCTGGCAACATGCAAGGCATATAAAATTGTTAACGTTTCGGAGTCATTTCCTGCCTCCAAAGTGATTCATCCGCTGATATTTTTCTATATGAAGACTTTCCTGAATGTCTGTCGTTGCCACAAAATAGCAGGATTGGCGCCCAGTTATGTTCCGTGCTCCTTGCACTGATAAATGTAGTAGTGCGTCTTCTTACGTTTTAAGATATTGTCGGACATCCTCTCCAAAAAGAAGTTATTTTTTTTGTCTAGCAGTCTCCAGTAGGCCCAGTGGCTAAGCAGAAGGAACGAATTTCACCTCGGCCAGAGCACTTTCCTCTCTAACTAAACAACCTGGCCTAGCCCCTAGATAAAGATAACCATGTTCCAAATCCACAAATATGCCATACCTGTCGACATTCAATCATATTTCTACCTCGAAGCGCTTAATAGCGATGTATTCATTATGGATGCCATACTACATAACTGGTGTTTTAAAATATCAGGTTTGTACAGAAGTCGCTTAACCAAATTACAGCAAGGCGTGGGATCTTTCCGCCGGCAAACCACTCCAAAATTACTTGAAGTTGAACGACCTTGTATTTTATCATGCCATGCTTTACTTTCACTTTGTGCAACCATTTACTCTGCAATTCTGTCCCGTTTTTCTACAGTAACTTGCAGCAATGCAGTAAAATAAGCTTGAATTTTTGCTGCAGGGCCTCCGACCCACTACCACCAAATTTTAAGCCAGTGATATTGACCACCTTGACCCCATAACCTTGAATGACCTTGTAAACAAAAGCACGGGAAAATACATGCCAGAAAGCATATGGCATTGCAGACTACTACCGCCATATTGGATGTAGGTAACCAGGACCTCGAACCCATAACCTTGAACAACTTTGGAACCAAAACTCGAGAAAATGTTTATAAAAGTCAGCAAGCATATTATTTTACTGACTACTACTGTTATATTGTATGCAGGTGACCTTGAATGACCATGGAAAATAAAAAATCTGTAAAAAATGCATAAACGTTAGCAAGCATATTACATTACTGACTACGAACACAATATTGGGTGCAGGTTACTTAACCCCATGAAATTGAATAACCTTGAAAACAAAAACTCCAGAAAACCGCATACAAGTTAACAAGCATATCAGGTTACGGACTACTACCACCATATCGAATGCAGGTAACCTTGATATTGACCCCATGACCTAGAATGACCTTGAAAACAAAAATTCGAGAAAAATTTCCTAAAAATTACAACAAATTCCCGAAAAATCCTTGACATGTGACCCATTACCCAGGGCCCATAAATTACCCATTTGTGACCTTTTAATGAGCCATAATAACCCACTAATGACACCTAACGACCCATTGACACCTAACGACCTATAATGACCCATGATTGTGGTGCATGTAGTGTTGATTGTGGTGCATATGGTGCTGATTGTGGTTTTTGGAGTGCTGATTGTGGTGCATGTGGTGCTGATTGTGGTCCGGATTGCGATTGTGGTGCTGATTGCGATTGTGCTGCTGGTTGTGGTGCGAGCACATGGGCCACAAGTTACAATAAAATCCCCCTATTTTAAAATAAATCTATATTGTCCTACCTCCAAAAGCTGAAAGATGAACATTTTATGTAATAATCTTGCTTTAAGAAATTTACACCACGGCAGGCCCCCACCATGCTTACTGTACTCATTCCGTATCCAACATTAACTGCCTCGTATTAATCACCTGTCGAATCGGTACCCATCGAAACAGCAAGAGGTATTGACGGCAACACTTCCTAACTCCCAGCAGACAAATCCTTGCAGATCACGGTATGTTTTTTCAATATATCGGCTCGCACAAACCGTATGGGACCAATGTCGTAATGCTTCATCGCGCGAAAAGGTCACTTCGTACAGGTAGTTCTCTCATACCGACAACAATTTTGGCCATATGTGAAAACTAAATCATAGAATCGGCACTAGCAACAACCAGGTAACGATGATGCAGGTAACGGATCCATGTTAGTTGATGTCAAAGGCAGGCCTTCATGATATGACGAGAGATCACTTCCAAATCGATGTTAACCTCATGGTGTCAGAATGCCAACTATCAATTTATATCATATAAAATCAGTCATATTTTTTACAGTTAAGAGCCTAGCTTGTGTTCACCAAAGAACTTCTACCATAAAATTTATATGAAAAAAAAAAGAGAGCATTCTGACAAAACTCACATACTCGTTCGCCCCAGAAGAAAAAACATGCTGATTATTAAGTATATATGAGTATTTAAACATGAAATAATTTTCAATTAACTTTATACATAAATTATTTTAGCCATATATAAATATGTAAATATGAAAATTATTCTCAAGCTATTTTATTCCTAATTATGTACAGCTATATATAAATAAATAAAGATAAAGTATTTTTAATTCATTTTATGCATAATAATATATAGTCATACATAAAAATGTATAGGTATATAAATATGTATATATAGTGTTTTTCAATTTATTTTATACAAAATTATGTATAGCTATATATAAATATGTATATGTATATACATACATAAATATAAATATAAAATAATTTCCGTGTATTTTATACACAATTTTATGATGTGTGTGTGTGTGTATATATATATATATATATATATATATATATATATATATATATATATATATATATATACACACACACACACACACACACACACACACACTTAAAATTATTTTCAATGTATTTTATTCATAATATGTGTACTTTGTACTTTTAGGTATACATAAATATGCACATGTAAATATGGGAATATAAAATTAACTTTAATATATTTTATACATAATTATGTATACGTATGTAAATATATAATTGATTTTAATTTCAATATTTAGATATGCATATAAGTATACTTAAATAACATATTGCTATGTATGTATAAGTGTCTTTTTCTTCAGGGGTGAATGAGTGTGTGGGTTTTCTCAGACTGCTCCCATATTAATTTTTAGTATGGGGGAATTTATTTTAACTTGTGACCCACATGCTTGCACCACAATCGCAATCAGCACACAATAAGCACCACAATCAGCACCGCATGTACCACAATCAGAATCACATGCACTACAATCAGCACCACACACGCCACAAACAGTTACACATGCAACACAATGAGCCACACACGCCCCGCAATCAGCACCACACACACATCACAATCAGCACTACATGCACCACAACCAGCACTGTATGCACCGCATGCACATTAATCAGCACCATACACATAGCAATCAGCACTGCACGCACCACAATCCGCACTGCACGAACCGTAATCAGCACCGTACACACCGCAATCAACACCGCAATCAGGGGTCATTTAGAGTTGATTTTGGGGTCATTTCGGGGTCGTTAAGGGTCAATGGGTCAATGCGTCAGTTTTGTGAGGGGTCGGTCTGACAACAGGAGTCAGTTGCCTGCTTTAAGTGAGACCATGATTTATAGGTGAGCGAAGAACTTGTCTGGAAGAAACTGTTGAAGATATAACTGCATGGTAATGTGTTCAAGGACCTAGCCTGCCTACCTGCCTGAATGTGATGTCTCGTTTTTTATGAATAGTTTTAAGAACGAGGAATGTTTTTGATAAATGAAAGGGCGAAAATCTGGAAGCATCTCTGCGGGGAATCGAAACTCTCTCTTCGTACTGGGGCGAAGAGTGTGAGTGAAGAATGGACTGGTGTTGAGGTGAACCTTTTGTGCAAAAAAATTGTACGAAAGAAAGGGTTCTGTGTGCATACTCGTGATGGGAAACGGGAGCTCTGGCCGCCGCGTCTCTGCGATCTCTCTATTTTGCGTCATCGTGGAAGATGTCATCGTTGCGAAATGGGCCTGGGGTGCTGTTTATGATGGGAGTAGCATAAAAATGATGAGTCCAAACCTTCATATTTTCGCAGATTGCAGTAGGCCTTCTGGCTTGAAATATCACTCCTGCAGCCTGCTACTTTTTAAATTTCGCATGGGAAATAAATCCGTAAACGTGAGTATTTTTAATATTTGTTTGCTAATGTATTGCTTATGTACTTGCATAATACGAGAGTTAGTGTCTTCCTGGCATCACGATGGACTGATGGAGCGCAAGTATGCTAGCAAGAATCAGAACTCTATCTGTGTACGATGGAGGAGCACAAAATTTGTCGCAAACTTGAACACTGATAATGGGTGATTTAGCTCTCGCTTCTGACCTTTCTAAAATTGATCGTTGGTATGTGTATGTGATACACTGGCATGTATGAGCTGAAACATTGTCAACGTGCGTATGTATCTCTGTAGGTTCATAATGAACTAGGGACTATTTTAGAATCGGTATTTAGCTCTGGCAATACGATGCGTACTCAGCAATTTTAGAAAAAATTATATTAGGGGACTAGACTTTAATTTGTTTTAGTGGTCAGGTCTTTGGTGTGTAAACATTGACATTTTCTATTAAAATACTAGGATTTTTTTCACCTCAGAATATCGTATCGATTCGGAGATATACATATGCAGCACTGTTCGGGACATGACGTGTATTATCTTAAGTTCGATACTGGCCATTTTTTTCCTATTTATGTAGTGGGTGGCCTGTTTTCTCTTACCTAAATTTGGTTTCGTGTGTGTGTGTTTGACGTATGTGCAAGTGGAGAATGTACAAATTTTTTTCTTATTTCTTTGTTTCGTGGTATTTCAAAGTATGCATCGTTTCACCGGGATTAATAAATAATTATAAATTTAATTTTTAAGGAAAAAATTAAAAAAAGTGCCACCATTTATTTACAAAAAATTCGTACATCGAATTAATTTTCTAGCATTCGAAAGAGGAACTTGCATAACTCTAAAATTTCGTGGTTTCCGTAATGCACTGGCTGCAATGTACTCTCATTTTTTTGCACTTGTGAAGTCTTTAATAATATGTCTCGGCGAGGTTGAAGGGAGGTTGGATGGGAGCTGTATGTGTCCGTCTTTTTCTGTCATTCGTATTGTGGTATAAATCTGCATGGTGGCCTAGCATCTCGGGAATAACACTTTTTTTTAGTTCGCAGAATTCGTAAATGGTGAATACTGTTGTCAGCTGCTGGATAAGGGGGCGCAGATAATCCATACGCATGTTCGCATGTTACTTTTTATTCGGCTAAAGTCGTGTAGCAGTGTGGCGGGGCTCTGGAGGTGGATGGTGGGGGTGTTTTACCACGGATCATATATATCTCTTAATGGAGCGAGTGCACGCAAATGTACGAAAATACAGAAATTTTGTTTGCTGAAGGAAACCGGTTTTTTTTTTTTATTGTTTTGTACTTGTGGTGTGGTGCCTTTGCGCTAGCGTCTCCTCGCGGTAGCCTGTAACATTTTTTTCCTCGCAAAACTCACTATACGTACATAATTTGCATGTAAAATGGTTTTTATATGAGGACACTGGGAGCTAGAAATCTCGTTATACGTGGAGTAACCATATGTATATTTTTTTCTGCTGACTAAATTTCCTAACGTACTGATTTTTTTAACTTGGAAAGGACTGTTGTTATTTTTCGTCGTTGGTACTACATTTTTTTTTTTTTTTTTTTTCGGTATTGGCCCTGAAATGTTCGCATCTTTTTTGGGCTACGTTCTTCTGTATCTATGTGGAGCGTGCGTAGGCAGAGGAATACGAGGAGGAGGCAGAAGTGGACCATTTATGCAATTTTTTTGTGTACCTGTGCGGAGAAGTTTCTTCTGTGTGTTAATATATTTCAGCGTTGGTGGAATGTATTCTTCTGTACCGGCGAGGAGTTTTGTCTGTAATTATTTGCTTTTTTTCGTCATAGATCCTGAAAATTTTTCATCGTTGTTGGACTATGTACTTCTGTACCTGTGTGGAACAGGTTGAGATAGATGTGGAGCGTGCAGAGTGTATGGAATGTTTTTTGATTTCTGTATTTATTAGTATTTTTCCTTGTTATGAACTTCAAATTATACATTTTTCATCAACATATATATGGCTATGTGCCTGTGTGAACATTTCTTTATTTATTTATTAACATTTGTCCTGAATTTTTTTTTCATCCGTGGTGGGCTATATACTTGTGCACCTTACCACTGAATAAACTTATCTAGGATATATTAATTTTTCCCCATGATTTATAATATATTACTTATACTTTTTGGGGAATATCTACATTTTTTTAATTCGCTAAACATATTTTTACCATCTTTGTTAAAACGGACGATTTAGCGCATATATTTTTATAGGGAGTGCATTAGCATGAGGCGGTTTAATTCAAAGAGGAGGATACATACAAAGAGCCTGGTTCGGCGTGGACACTGTCGTCAGCTTTAAAGGTGTTTGGAATGTTTTGCCTTTTTTTCTACCGGTACAGTAGTAAAGTGTATAATTTTTCCCGTCAGTATTGTACGTGTATTATATGCCTGTTTGTCCTACCAGTATTGCACCGTGTCTAAGTTTTTCACAAATTAGTATAGTAATGAAGATATACATTTGGTCCTACTGTATAATATCCATTTGTCTTCCCAGTATTGTACTGTGTAATTTTTTTCTCATTGGTATTGTTACATGCTACGAAACGCCTGCGGGGCGTATCTGAGTTTGTAAGGGATGGGGGTATTAATAATAAATAAAAAGAAACTAAATTTAATTTCCAATTTATTCACTCTGCTAATATATAAAACATCAATCAGCTGTCTTCACTTGTACTCTTTCTAACTAACAGTGAGCGCAATATTTAATGTTTATCTCAACTTTAATTAATGCCCTTCTTAATGTCTCTCGGTTCCATAAGTTATAATGTCTCACTCACGCACTTAGTCCAATAGACCAGCCTGCCAACCGCACACTCTACCGCTCGATACACACTGTCGCAGACTCCCCTTCCGCTGGTCCACTGGTTCTCCCGTCGCTCGTTCCTCTATCGCTCAGCCATTCATCAGCCCCAACTCAAAAACTGCAGGCTCGGACGGCCTGTCACACTTAAATAGCGTCGGTCCTGACCATCTCGAAGGTTTCATCACACCCCGAGTTGTGCTGAGGGACGAGGTCAGTAATCCAGAGCATTCTTCAGATATAGGCCGAAAAACAATACTTCCAGGGTAAGCAGCGTGCGTGAGAAAGAGATTAAAAATGCGGTATGCCGAAACTGCTCGGTAGCCTGCCTCGGAACAGTGTGTTCTCTGTTCTCCCCATCTGGTATAGTAGCGTATGTTTTGTTCCGCCTGTATAATTTATTTCGTAAGTATTGGACCATATTTTTCTTACCAGTACTGTACATTGTATAGGTTTCTCTCGTTGTTGCTGCACAGTTATGCGTAAGTATTGTGCCGTGTTTATCTCGCATGTCTCCACCAGTATAATTTTTTTTGGCTAGTGTGTTGTGTGCGAACCAGGGCTCGAGCGTGGTCCTTACTTATTCTCGACTGGGGCGAAGGTTCCTCGACGTGTTACATGGTAAATGAATATGCCGTCGCTGTCTGTTGGGATTCTAGACACTAAGTGTGGAATATTCGAGCCTTGATAGCATTCTCTGGAACACAGTTGTCTCTCAGGTGGCTCGCGCGTTGGGTGGCTGGCCGCTGCGGTTCGCGCGTGCACTTCCGGTCAGGTGTCCTGCGCAAAATGCCGATGTCGTGAATACCGCCTGCCGACCAAACCTAGAGACGACAATCACGGCGGCCTGTCTTGGGGTGCACACACTTCGTTTTATAAATTCAATTACATTCGTACATGTAATATAAATATGTTTATGGTGTCTAAGAGGCTCTCTTTTACTTTACACTGTATCTCCACTAACCTTACGACAGTGTGTTTTATTAACATCGATATAAAACTTTTTAAAATACTTTTTTAAACCAAGAGTGTATTTTAAACACTGATTTAAAAACATTTTTATTACCAGCAGTGCGGCCCCACTTGATATAATTCTTTCCACTGAGCCACTGCGGCTTCACTAGATAGTGCTCTAGCCACTGAGCCACTATGGCCCCACTTGTGATGGCTCTAGCCACTGGGCCACTGAGGCCCCACTTGATATGTTTCTATCCACTAAGCCACTGCTGCCCCACTTGGGATCGCTCTAGCCACTGGACCTTCTGTGGCCCCTGTAGTTTTGGTAGAGCATGTTTAGAAAGCGGCCAAGTAGCTGATTTTTCTCCGACTTGGTCCACAAAATTTTTTGAATCTCTCAAGGACTTTTTTTTCTAATTCAACAAAGCCTATGGCCATCTGGAATAACGTAGCTTTCTAACAATGAAAAAGTTATAACAATCGGCCCTGCAGTGGTGGTAGAGGACTCTTAAAAAGCAGCCAAGTAACTCGTTTTTTTCACCAAGTTATGAAATTTCTCAATGATTTTTTTTAAAATTAAACATATCCTATTTCCATAGGAAAGAATGTAGCTTTCTAACAGTGAAAGAATTATAAGAATAAGATAAGTAGTTCCAGAGATTACCTCTATCAAACAAACTTTACCTCTTTATATAATACTATAGATGAACAAAAAAAAAAAAACAAATGATCGCTTACCAAGAGATTGTTGCCGGACGCACCTACTAAGATGGTGCTCGCTTACCAAGATGGTGGAATGCGTATGGGTGAGGGGCGACCTCCAGAAAGTTAAGTTTTTTAAAATAATTTGTGAATGATTTTTAAAAATAATTTATAATAATTTTAATAACAAATCTTAACAAACTTCGAAACAAATGAGCTTACCAATACTCTCCCTACCTCTTCTGATAATACGGACTTTCCTACGAATACTTATGATTAAGTCTACCCTAGTACCTAATTCCACGCATACATCATAGTTTGTTCTCATTACCTTGCAATTTGCACTTACATTACATGTATTTGTTGTATTACACAAAAAATTAAACATCACTACTCGTACAGTACATCAACAAAGCAGGCCTGCTCGTGCTTTGTTTCATATATGGTAACTATAACTGCGCTGTCGCAGTACACCTCACTCGTGGTAAAACCCACAACAACTGTTATGCACTTCTTTATCTAATGACATTATAACCTTATTTGTACGGTGCATATATAACTGTCAAATTTAGCTGCACGCACATGCTGCTTTTTTCTTTCTACGCACTTCCTTTTGCTTCATAATGACAGTCGTTTCAACGTTTTGCTTTTCCCATTGTGTATCGTTTGTCTGATAAACGCAGGTGGGACTACAACACTCGCGCGCCGCCATCAACTTCTTGGAGCGCAGCTGGGATTACAGACTCACCCGAACTTCAAGGCCGCTCGGTCGGCACTGTGATAGACATGGCAACTACGCCAGCCCCCCCTCCCCTTCTTCAAGGCTTCACTCTCGGTGCGCGCGCACCGTCCATCACATCACCCATCACTTCGCGAATATCTCGTTTACGTCCTGACGTCTTACGTCCTTCCTATAAGAAATACAGTTATGCCACCAGTGACTTTTTCCATCGTTTCATAGAAACGGAGTTCGCTACACGATTTTTAAACCATTAAACTGCATAGCCTGTAACGTGTGGCGGATTTAATACTTAAACTTGCGATATAACGTACTCTCAGTAACGAAAGTATTGTTTTCGTCTTGTAGCGCGATCGTCGTTTTCAAAACGCGCGTTATGGTTTTTTGTTTTACTGCTTAATCATGTAAACTGACTGTGTAATGTCACCTACAATTTTGCATTGAAATCCCTATCTCTCGCATACTGTTCCTGTCGATTGAGCCGGCCCTTAAAGTTGTTAATCCGGCCTGGCGTTTCATAGCTTAGATTCTGAACGTAGCAAGAAATTTTTAGGGACGTGGTGAGGTGATGATTGATGAAATTTTCTATGGGGATATAAGACCATAGACTATTCGCGTATTTTTCACACTATTTGAATTAAGTCTTTAAAAAGTCACTCTAAGTTTAAGGTGTTGGTTTGTTTCCTAAATATGCCAAGTATAAGAAGCGTTTTATACACATATTAACATAAAAGTCTAAAATTTTTGGTTGAATTGAACTTTTGTTTACGTTTTATTTATAAATAATAATATTTCATTTTTCATTTACACAAAAAAAATCATAGAGAAAATGAGTGTTTGGTAATGCCATATGTAGTATGAAATATTACTCATGCAAAATGATATTAAACTGAGTGCACATAAATCAAGTGCGTTATCCCTTTGGCGGAATTTTCTAGACTCGATTAAGCTTTGCATGCGGCTTAAGGATAGCTTGTAAAAATAACTTAGGCAAGGCTTAGTTTGGTTGGCAGTAACCATGGATAGACTGTACCCGTCTCAACACATATTGGGCGAATGAAGTCCTGCCACGTTGCCGGCAAGCGATGTCGTTCTGCTGGGTGGTACGGCCGGGCTTGTGTGTCTGTATGTCTGGCTATTCTGTGACTACGTCGTCGATGCCCTGGAGCCCTGATCGGCCGGCCCGTCAGTTCGTGTTGTCGCTAGCCTGTCGAGAGTCATAGTTAGGGATAGGAAAATTTCGCGAGTTCAATGACCTGTAGGCTAGACTCCGCACTCCTTTGTACAGTCGATCCTCAGATGGCTGTTCACTGGCTGCTGCCGTCACGGAAGTAGGAGCACCCGGAGGAAACTCGAACTTTGTGGCAGTGACCACAGCTCTCACCAACTGTCATACCATGTTCAGTAGAGTTAAAAATATGTTTAGCAGAGTTTAAAAACAAAGGTTTTTCCAATCCCATTGATACTGTAGAGTTTTTACCCCCAAAATGGTGAGAAATGTACAAACCACAAATGTAGTTTTATTTCCTGTATTGGGCTAAATTCTTTTCCTTTTTTGATATAATGCCCCTAAAATATGTTATACAAAATTTATAAAGACTGGTTAAATTCAATTATGCCTGAAAACAGGTTACATATAACTTGTTAAATTCAATTATGCCTGAAAACAGACTCCAAGAATACAAAGGGTGCCAATAAGGGCACGTGAGTATAAATACGTTACAATTCACCACTTTTCCAAAAAAGGAGTACAAAATCATTACCAAAAATTGCAATATTACTTAACTTCATATAAATGCCCAAACTTGTGTTTTGTCCTGTATTTAAAAATTTAAAATATGCCCATTAAAAATATCTCTATTAAAACATGGCAGGAAAATGCCTTCTGCCTGTCTTTCCCCTTCCACATTTTAAATGTGAGTGTGGTGTGTGTTTTTTCCTCTAGCGTGTCTGGTGCTGTGTGTGTGTGTGTGTGTGTGTGTGTCAGTGTATTGACACCCATCATATATAGTCCAATCTTAGTGCTGTAGAGTGTGGAGGAACGGAACAACAGTATGGAGGTTTTGCTGGAAGTACAAAAATCAGTTAATTTAAATCTCTTGATGTATGCCGTGGCGTCGTAGAGTTTCCTAGCGACAGCTAACTGCAATGAAGGGTGGGAGCCAGCGAGTTGGTGTGGGGAGGGGGGAAGTCAGGTGGCGGCGCCGCGCAGTGCTGAATCAGAATTCGAGCAGAGCAGTCACGCTGCCTTTCAGCTCCTCGCTCGCCGTCAAAGGGGACAGCATACTGGTAAGTCTTCATAACCCTGGTAGCTGATCATTCTCATGTGGCGGATAGCTGGTTAGGTGGAATAAAATACTGAAGTCGGTACGGCGATATTTTCCAGCAATGTTACTCCACGCCTGGCAGTACGGGATTAGCTTCTTGTTTCTTTGGAAGTTTGCTATCGGCTCAGAGTCGACCAAGGCGTGTCTAATAATCTGTGATCCACTTGCAAAGGTGACTCCAGTGTACTCGCGTTTTGAATCTATCTTGTCCTGAAATGAATGCGCGAATTTTTCCTATCTCTAGACACAGTTACCCGGACACAGATCAGGTACGACGGATGGTAGTTGTGAGAACAAGCAGCCGTCGCAGGTTGTGTGTCGTGTGCCATCCTGCCGTTGCCCCAGCCCACAGCTCGCATAAAAAAGGCCTGCGGTGGCCTAGTGGTTAGCCTGCTCTCATCCCACCAAGGCGAACCGGGTTCAATCCCCGGCCGAGTCACTCCCGGATTTTCGCACGTGGGAATCGTGTCGGACGATACCCACTGGTCGGCGGGTTTTCTCGGGGATCTCCCGTTTCCCCCGCCCTTTAAATCCGGCGCTGCTCCATACTCACCTCGATCACCCTTATCGGCCTTCTGGACCTCGCTGTTAAGATCCGCCCAAATCGCTTCACTCTTCGCAGCTCGCAACATGTTCGTTCACGTGGCTATCGGGGTTTTTCGCCGTGCGTGCCCGGGTCAATAAACTCAGAGAAATATGAACTATAGAAGTCGGAGTCGCCTATATGCACAACTGCATCACCTGCACCGTTCACATTATTGTTTCAAGACAGACTAGGCTTCAAACAAATATGTGAATAAATTACAGTTGTCATTCGACAAGTGTGTCTGACAAACCCTGCGCGGTTTGGTTTTGGACCAGTACGAAACAACCAACGATGGACTGGCCAAATTACTTGCAACCAAGTCAGAATTGAAACGTGCCCTTGCTGTAGGAAGAAGAAGAAGAAAAAACCGAATGGAATTTATACAAGACGGTGAATTAAATTCAAGCTTGCTACCAGACAATAATGCAAATTTTGTATGTCCCTAACCATCAGTTCTGATAGTCTCTCTACTTCCATGTACAACCTTCCTATTATTTTGCACAGCAGCGTCGACGCCTACTATACTGAACCATTTTCATTTCTGACCGGATCTCTACCAATATAAGGCCAAGTTTTAAATGCCCCAACAAAATGTTCTTTCCTATTCGTAGAATAATTTACAGCCCATCCTGTTCATTTGAATAGTTTACACTTTTAATGTTGCTGACGTGTTATCACGTTGCAGAGGACCTTATGAAAACTGCTGGCTATGTAATATTTCTTCGCTCGTGTCTTCAAAGAATACGATGTTTTAATTTTACGGCAAACTCCATGTAAAACTCAGTTAAATTCAGGTAACGTGATATTACGTCGACAATGTTAAAAATCTTCAGCTTATCATAGGTAGTGATAGGAAAATTTATCGAATTTATTTCGGGACACAATAAACGTCTAACACATATATAGTGAAGTCACCTTCGCAATCAGATCACAGTTTCTAAGGCCCGCCCTGCACGCCTCTGAGCCAATAGCAGACTTGCAAGGAAACACCTCGCGAATCCTATAACATCCAGGTGTGGGGCAACAGCCAATGAACACACATCTGAGACTCCAGTATGCAGAGAACCGAGGAGTCTAGCCTACAGGTCATTGAACTCGCGAAATTTTCCTATCCCTAATCATAGGTTACCCTTACCTAACGTGTCGAAAACCTTCATACACGCGGAAAAAAAAAAGTATGAGTTTGGTAGTTGATAAAGCATCTTAAAATCGACCTATATTAAAATTCATTCCCTTAACAACGGAATAGGGCAGTATACTGAATTTTAAATCTGATTGAATCTCCACTGCCTACGACGACTAAGAAAAAGTAAATAAAAAACGAAGAACGTATCGTTTTTGTTTACTTTTTTCTGTAGGCAATGGAGATCCAATAAATATTCGAGTTCAGTTCCTCAACAAACCATTGCCACTAAACTTCAGAAACGACAGATTAGTGAGTGAGTGACGAGGTTATGGCAGCTTTTAACAACGAAGTATTGAGAGCCGACGAGAGCGAAGCGAGGTGGGCATGGAGCAGCGCCGGAATGAAAGGGCGGGGGTGGAACGGGAGATAGGCGAGTAAACCCTTCGACCAGATGCATCGTCCGCAATGATTCCCACATGCGAAAATCCCGGAGCGACCCCACCCGGAATCACCCGGTATACTAACCTTAAGACTTCGTTCTTATGAGATGCTCAAGTTTCTCAACTTTTTTTATTTAATGCATATAATAAGTAGAAACCCATGTATTTCTCGAATTCATTCGAGTACAAGATGAACTTCAATCACGTATACGTCGGAATTTCTGCTTCTATTGAAACACAGTTTTTTACGTACGCCTCGGACGACTTATTGCCAATAACGAATCTATAGGCTTTTTACGGTAAAGTGAGCACTTTTTAAGGTCCTCCCAACAGGCGTTAACCACTAATAAATATATGTTATTGCAGCCTCAGACATTAAATCATGAGGGTGGTGAAATGCATATGCTGTGTTTATTGGTCACATTGCAATGTTTATACTAAAAATAAGCAGGAAGATGGAAATTTAATGAAAGGAAAAATTTGGAAGGGCCTTAAAAAGTGCTCACTTTACCGTGAACAGCGTATACCAAGAAATAAAATCAAGGATCTAATCCCGAGCTAGATGGTTATGCGGTCAGTGGTTAAAATGGAGCAACAGCCAATTAATAACTAACTGAGGCTCGAGTACGTAAGGACTGTGGACTCTAGCTATTTTCAAAATAAATCCGCGAAATTTCCCGGTCAGTACATAAAAGTCTAATACTGGAGAAATTAAAGCGACTCTTGAAATCGGTGTGTTTTCTTGAGAGCCTGCAGAAGTGCAAGAATCAGCTCATTTTGTAAAATGCTTAACGTTATAAGTTCTACAGTTTCACTTGAGTGACGCGTGTATTAAGTGATCAGACTCATGGCAATGTTCAGTCCGTAGAGAGTAAATAGGGCAGCGTGCTCGTGCAAGGTGAGCAATTGCCGCTCTCCGTGTCCCAACATTGGACCGTTTTTCTGCCAATAGTGCTGTCAGATATAACGTGAATTTGATTTCAGTTTAGAACACGGCTTTGAAATGTGTGTACACTTCCCCATAACATAGTTTTAAAGCAACTAGAATGTATTCAAGTTAATCGTAGTCGTATCTTACAAATCAAGAATGCCCTGTGAAACACTTTACACCCAAAGTGAAGGGGGGAGGGGCCTATGGGAGATGGATAGTTCCCGGAGGAGAGGTGCAAGTTATAGATGGTAGCCGACCCCTCTCCCACCACTTCGGGGGGGGGGGGGGGGTGTTTTTGTTGTGCCCCACAATGAATGTTCGTGTTTACCATAGAAGTTGAGTTCGTATGTACCATAATTATCGTACACAAGTTCATCTATAGTCCATTCCCGATTGGAAGCGACTTATGAAAATCGACCTTTGAAAAAAACACTCTAGGCATAACATGTCAACCTGTTTTTGTTTTCAATAACATGTATTCCACAAATATATAATACCGTGGTTAACTTTAGAGTACTGTATTATTAAATAAATGAAACTTTACCTTAATATCTTGTATAACTTTTAATATTGAATTTCTTTTTAAATGTGTTTTAACAACTGCGAGAGCAGCGACGTGTTGGCAACGGCCGGTAAGAAATAGTTCACAGTTAAAATTTTATTTTAACCTAGTTTTTTAGTAAACTAATTGTAAATTAAACGGTTCCTATCTAAATATTTAAATATCTAGGTAGTCCCGATGGCAACATATCTCATTTTTACAGTTTAAAATAACAGCGGAAAATATCGCGAGTACGGTGTTGTTTTATCGAGCGAGAGCAACTTGGAAGCAACTGTCTGCCGAGAGAGGCTTATCTCTTTGTCTCTGTCTTTGTCTTTTTCACACTCGGGCAGTTTCACTTCGCTAGTGATCTCTGAAATTATACATGTTTTCGATTGTAGCATATTTCATACTTATTACAGCAAAATAATGATTTTTGGATTTGTAATTTATAACTGAAAAGCGATTCTAATTTTGAATACTTATCTTAATATATTTAGGTATGATGGCGGGGTAGAAACAAAGTGAAGTTGGCAGACGTGGCGAGCCATGACTTGGCGTGTTGCTGTTTTATCGAACGAAGCGTAAATTATATTTATTCCAAAAAATACTTCAAATTGCATCACGTTGGTAGACGTTGTGTTTTTTAAACCTACCTAAGCAAGTTACAAGGCTGTGATAAATCTGTGTTTCCGCGGCAGTAATAAATATACTGCTATGGTGTGTGTCGTTAACCGCTGCGTATGAAATAACATGCCGTAGCTGCGTGGTGATCGTTACGCTGGATCTGTGTGTGTGCGTGAGTTCAAATATTTGATGTGAACTATTTATACGTTTTAAATGTGAACTGTTTTTATGATGAAGTTATTTATTTATATCCACATCTGTTTATTTATCACAACGTTGTACCTTTGCCCTTGGTGTTTTAAACACAGTCGTGTAACGTGATTTACCACCAATCCCAGCCCCAATAAATGTCAATGAACCTAATACACAGTAAGTAGCAATACATTATATACAATAAGTTTGCACGACAAAAAAAAATGAGCGACACGAGTTGCGTGCTTGATTTTAATGTCGCTTTTTCGTTGGACTGGCTATTCCTTCGTTATTCGAACTGAGGCCGTCCTTTTAAAGAAACAACTCAACACATATCAATTACAAGTTAAATACCACAATTCATTATCCCGCAGTTGTAACAGTGTTTAACACAGTCGCGGCAAAATATTAACGTGCATTACGTGTATTGTGCTATGTCGTGGAAAACAAGTATGTTAATGTAACGTAACCATAAGAACTATCGTTAATTGATGCATTTTGAAAAGTCATAAAGCTGACCTAAATAAAGTTATAGGCCTAACCTGTGAATATTCGTACGAAATCGTTTCTGAAATAGACCTAAGACAGAATTTTTTGAAAAGCTGTAAATAGTAAACAACACATTTGACATGTATAAAAGTAGAAGTCACATTTCAATGTGTATTTTTAGGTGTAGCGAACGTATATGAACACATGTACACACACAATGGCATGTAAACATTGATTTTAACAGATGCTATATGGCAGTCACATGGCAATGTTTGTTTATATTTGGCGGAAGTATAGGAAACGGGCCTGCAAGTAGATATTTAGCAGAGCTCCGAGAAAGTTGCTTCCAATGGGGAATGGACTATACTCACTTGTCACGTACCATAATTATTCATACCACAGCTTTCGGAATCCGTACGATAATTAAAAAACACCATAATTGAATCTACATTCTTTAGACATGCCAACACACTCGTGAAATTTAACCTAGGTCCAACGTTTCGCGAACTATTAACATTTTTTAAAATGTGTACAATAATTAATTCTGCTCTCGGTGAGCTTACCAAAGGTCGCCGCGAGCTTTCCAAAAATCCTTTGCGGGTCTAGATCGGACGAACGGTTCAGAAGTTATTACAGTTTAATGGTACCAGTGTACCACAATATACCATATTTTACTATTAACACAGTATCCACACAGCTGCAAGTGTCGAGAGGTGTTGTTTGCCAGCCTATACATACCACAAATAATCATTTCTGACGAAGTTTACTTTTATGATACACATCTGTGGTACTACAACAAAAGCGGGTCGAGAGTCGCGAGCGAGCACATGTACATCCGGTACATACCACAATTATCTGATTGACGTACTTTCTTTGTATATATATACATACATATAACATGGCGGGTGTGTTGAACATTCTAATTTAATAAAAAAAACCAGCTGACCATGCGACTTTGGAAATTATATCGGCGATGGGTGAATATATACTGATAAGGGACATGCGAAGAAGACATGATTTGAACATATGACGAAAGATTATACAGTGTGTATACAAGTATTCAAGAAGCAGGGCTTCCAAAAGTTCCCAGCTTACCGTGGTCGGGCTATACACTCTACTTTCCTGTGCGAACCTGCGTAGCTGCCCACGCGTCACGGAGCTTCGATTGCACGCACGTTCGTTGTGTGTGAACCCGCAAATTAACCGACCTGTCCGAATCCATAACGTACTGTATTTCACATTAAATTGGACATGATCTAGTACACAGCTGATCGAAAAAAATTTAATTCAAGCTATCAAAATCATTCCGGCACGTTATTGCGTAATATCAAACGGAAAACCGAGTGGCAAAAATACTTAGGTCTACCGTAATGTTGGCGGAGACTTATGAAAAGAATATCAGGTTTGAATACGTGGTAATCTTCAGTTAAATATTTTCGGTTTCTATTGGTTATACACGAATTATAAGGTAGTAAAATGCGTATTAAAATAAATATTTGTGTTTTTTTTTTTATGTTTTACACTTTCCCTTGATATATACTTTGAGGCCCTAGTTACTCTTTTACCTTTCACCCTTTTTTTTTATCATTTAACCATTTAAAAACATATATATATATATATTCCACCGCACTCAGAAATTTACGCCTAAGGCTAAAATAAAAAATATTTGTTACTATTTTTCCAAATGACGGGGCTTCACTGGCGCGCACTTTACCGTGTAGAGCCTATAGGGGCATAGTTCCTATATTTTATTCGCGGTATCTTAACGATTACGAATCAAACTTTAATTTCCCCTTGAATAACATAAATAAATCATGATACGCAGTGGATAGCCTGCAAGTTGTAATTTATAGGCTGTTCACAATAAAATGAGCACTTTTGATAGCCCTGCTTAAGATATACTTGTATGTAAGTCATGTATTCTTCTGTTTTATTTATAAAATTAACATCGCGAAAGGCCTCAACACCTTATTCATATGTCGGTCAAGTGAAAGTGTTGCATTATTAGAAAAGTAAATTTTCTACAAATCTGATCATTTTTACACTTATATGTATTGGAAAATACTGAAAGCGAAAGAAATAATTTAAGTTATCACAGTTGGTTACCATACACATTTTATTTGACGTTAAGAAATGGAACTACTTTCCATCCATCGTTACCAACTTCACTGGGCGCATGACACTCAGTGCGCCCGTTAAGATACATTGCCAGGCAGGAGCGGTAACATTTTTATGAGGTTGATTCAAAAGTGCTCACTTTATCGTGAATAGACTTTATCAAGGTGTCCGAATTGTTGGAAGTAACTGCGTTTGCATTTACGCCCAATGCAGTGCAGTTTTTAGCCTACACCGAGTGACATGCGCTCGGTAAAGTTGGTAATGATAGATGGGAAGTAGTACCATATGTTAACGTCGAATAAAATGTGTTAGGTTACAATTCGTGATAATTTAAATTATTCCTTTTTTTTTTTTGCCCATTAGTGTGTAAAATGATTCCTTTTCTAATAAGTTCATGGTTTCACTTGACCGATGCATGAATAAAGTGATGAGGCCCATGGCAATGTTAATTTTAGATAAAATGTAATAATACACAACGTGCATACAAGTAGATCTTAAGCAGGGCTTTCAAAAGTGCTCAGTTTACCGTGAACAGCCTATATGTGTAAGTGGGTGTGTCTGTAGTGTGTCTGTGCGTGTCAGTGTCCCCTGCTTTCAATTTTTGAACGCGTGTACTGAATTTAACCAAATTTGTTACACATATAGTACTTAGTAAGGAAACCTGATTTTCATAGTTTTCGACCCGTTGGGAAATTATTTTCACAATGATGATCATTTTAAAATTTGGGGTGATAGGTCATATCTCGGGAATCATTCAACCTATTTACACCAAATTTTGTACTCTAGCAGAGTATTGTATAAGAAGTACTTTCTGAAATGGATTTTGTTGTTAGTCCACCATTTTGGAAATAGCACCAAATAAATAAATAAATAAAGATTTTTTTTATTATATCTCGAAAACTATTAAATCAATTCTCATCCAATTTGGCAGGTAAGTAATACTTACTATAAAAGGCCAAGTAAACGTAAGTGATTGAACTTTATTAGGTACTTACATTCAAAATGGCTGCCACGCAAACGTTTTAGGTATATTTGTATATCTGCCATGCCATTAAAAAATTTCCACCAAATGTTATATCCTGAAAGTATCTGTTAGGAGCATCATACATACCAACACATAACCACTTTTGTAGGTCATTTAGGAAGATAGCGCAACACGTATAAATAGTCATTATGTCATATCTCGGTAAATACTTAACTGATTCATACCAAATTTGGCAAACAAGTAGTACTGAGGCAGATGATGTTGAGTGGCAGGTTTTAGGCATTTCAGACACTTGTTTTCAAAATGGCGGCAATTTAGTTATTTTTAGCTTAGAATACTATATCGTCGAAATCGTGTAATCAATTGCAACTTAACTTTGTATGCTGGCAATACAACTATGAACTGTATCTACACCAACATATTTTGTCCTCCGTTTTGTAAGATAGCGACATGTGAACAAATAAATGTTTTATGTCATATCTCGATGAACAATTGACAGATTCCTACCAAATTTGGTAAACAAATAGTACAGCAGCAGGTGGTATAAACTGGTATGTCTTAGGTAGGTCGAGAACTTAATTTCAAAATGTTGGCTGTATAAATATTTTATCTCAGCATATTTTATCAATGAAATAAATGACAACTAGAGTTTGTATGCTGGCAGTGCCTATTACAGCCACCAAATATGTCTATGCAGAGACTTATTTATCTGACATTTGTATGAGAACTCCAGCAATAAAGAATGAAGTTTTTATCTCATGTTTCGGGAATCTATCAATCCATTCTTGCAGAATTTGGCGATGATGTACTTTGGTAGGCCATATTAATGTATGTATTTTTTTTTTTCAGAATGGCGTCTATAAAATCATTTTAGTTTGGTGTGCTATATCTACGAAAGATGTAATCTAATTCAACTTAACTTTGTATATTGGCAGTATACAATCATCGAATGTGCTACTGCATTACTTTTGTCCTCCGAGTCTGAAGTTAGCCATATGAAAATTATGGAGATTTGATGCAATTTATCGATGACCAATCAACCGACTCCCACGAAATGTTACACTGGAACATTTAAACTAATTTGTATCAAATTGTGCACACAATAATTGCTACAGAATTCTATGTAAACTTCATTATTTAAATGGTCGAGACAACGATGTTCAAAATTGCAGCATCATAAATAATTTAGGTGAATTTGTCACATATATTAAATAATTTAACCAAATTCTACCAAATGTTATATGTATACATTAAAGATTAGAAGCATCGTATATAGAGCCTCTTCTTTTGTTTGGAAATTTTGTATGACAGCAAAAAAATATGAAAATAAAGATTTTTATGGCAATTCTCAAAGCCAAACAACAGACTTCCGCAAAATTCTTCTCACAAGTAGGGCTATGGTAGGCCATGTAAACTTATAAGTTTTAAGTGACTCATTCACTTTTTTTTCAAAATTTTGGTCTCCTAAATATGTTGGTTTAGTAAACCATATAATTCGAAACACTAGACTGATTAAATCAGAAGTTGTAGATCCGAATCCAGCCTCCACAATGCAGTGCAAATTGGTTTCTGGGTTCAAGTCACGGGTAAGGAACGCATGTATTTGTAATTATCTCACTAATGTTGCATATATTTCTGGCTTCATTTCTAATGACATTGCTTTCAAAGAGAAATTATGACCTACTTACCAACTCAGATTTTAAGAACTTATTTGAAAATTAATCGCTCCCATATTTAGGAAAGTAGGATTATTATTAATATCAGTAATTTAATGTTAAATATGGTAGAGTTATAGACAACGAGCACAGAGTTAAAATTTCGCTAGACATTTAAGAAAGGCTCGATTAACCTCGAACCAGCTATAGTTTGACATATTCTTACTTGGTATAACTGGGCAGTACACTACACCGTTTACGTTTATATCGCCATTCTGCCTTTCATTTTAGTTGAACAGTAAATTTTTTTGGGTAGGAGAGAGGAATGTTTAGACGCTGTTCAAACTTGTTTCCTAGCAAATTACATGACCAGCTATGAAAATATTTTTGCACTGTTTTCTAAGTTTCATTTGAAAAATAAACATATCGTATTTCAGTTATACTGTTTTAGCAAGTGCTGAGAAATTTCGTCCACTTATTAGTTGAAATGATCTTCCTGTCTGCAATGGTTCGGATTTTATTACCACTTGGAAAATTTTGGCAAGGTATTAAGTAGTTCATATTTTCGTTGCTAGATACAAAGCCTTTTTGTTCCTTAAATAATACCCGTGGCGGATCTAAGGGGGGGGGGGGGAGAAGGAGGCTCAAGTCCTCCCTTCCTTGGTGCTGTATTTGGACGTGGATAAAATGAGATGAGTCTGGGAACATATCGCAATGTTGTTTATTCAATACCAATAGATGCATATAATTTAGAAATTCGAGAAGTTCGTTGTTGATAGCTCAGCCAGAGGCTGGTTGGCTTCCTGGCTAACATTGCTGAAATTGCGATTCGTGTGGAGGGGGAAGGGACGAATCCAGCAGCTTGATAGTTATCACACTGCGTTTGTGCCTGTAATTGCAGCTGAGGGCTTGCTACACTCGTAACGTCAGTTTCAGATCTCTTTCAGGTGTCGTGTTACTGGAAGCCTGTCCGAAGCTCTGCCTCGTTACAACTAAACTTGTGTCCACTGCGTTACTGTTTAAAATACTGATGTTTGCTTGAAATGTTACAATTTTAAAACAGGCATGGTCGGGGCCACGACCTTGAAAAAAATGGTTTGGGGGGGGGGGGGTGAGTAGGGAGACTCGGCACAGTAAGCAGAAGGCCCATTGTCACATGTCTACGGCTGTGGAATAAGTATGGCAACAGAGTAGTAAGTATTAGCTGCTCACCCTGCTTTTTCCGTAAAATGGCTGTTCCGGCCACCCCTTCCTCACCCTTAACTGGCGTTGCTGCCATTAGTTACACACTCTATCCGCTAGCGTGAGGTTGCCAAATGAGTATGGTGTATTGTATTCCAAGTATGTAACGACTGTTAACAGATTATTTTAGCAAAAGTGATAGCAACAAAGAAAAGACCTATGGCGAGCGTCCAGTCGCAAGTAAACAGTTATTCAAGTGTTATCCTCAGAGTTCTTCAAGTCAATCAAGTCCAACAGCATCTAATCAAAAGGTAGGTAAGACTAAAGCGGTACATTTTAAATTAGGCATGAAAAAATTATTAATTATTTTCGGACTTTGCAGAAAATAAAATTTAGTGATTTTTTAAATAAAATTTGAGAAGTATAATGTACTTTAAATTATTTATAATTTGCTATAATATGAGGAAGAACCATTCCGTCGCCAATGGCCTAATCACCACGTGAAATAATCTGGGACAATTCCTGTTTAAATCTAGAGCTTTGTTTAAGAATTAAATATGTCCAGCGAGTTTTCGCAGTCTCTAACCTCACAGAAAAAAATAAATAAAATAAAGCCACTGTGTCAAACCGGATGGGTTGAAAGAGACGACACTCTTATCACATTTAAGGAACCACTTATACAAATTATAACACTGCTTGATGAAATGGTTACGAGCAGTAAATTTGACTCGGAGACATCAACTAAGGCCTGCATGTACAGTTCTTCAATAATAAGAAGATACTTCATAATGACACTTGAAAAAAACAGCATACTGTCTTTCCCTAGCATTGAAACAGAGTGAAAAGCTACAGAGTACCAAACAAGATCTCTCAATTGCATTGCGTATGACAACTGATGTATTCAAAGTTTTTTTAAAATACCAGAAGAGAGGCAGATACAGAGTTAAGGATAGTATTTTTGAAGATGCAAGTAAGGTAGCTGAAGACATAGGAAGTCAAATCGCTCTTCCAAGAACTAGTGTGAAACAAGCGACAAGGAAAATTATTCCTGATCTAAATGCTAAAGAATATTTCAGGCGAGTTGTTTTTTTTCTTTACCGACAAATTATCATTTCATTTCTCAGATGAAATCTAGGTTTACCCATACTTTGCTGGCATCTTGCCTCTTCAAAGCCTTATACCTTCTTATCGTGAAATGCATAGCGATGACGACGTTATTAAAAGACTTCTGTTAAGTATGAACATTTTTAGATGACCCTTCACTAAGGTTAACATCGGAATTGAAGCTTTAGCGAAAAAAGTGAGATAGCAAGATAGAAACACGAGACAGCATACGAGGCTTTAAAATACAGCGACAGTTCGTTTTTCCCAAACATCGCAATACTGCATCAGATATTCGGAGCAATTCCAGTGAACACCAGTACAGCAGAAAGAAGCTTCTCAAGTTTAAGGTGGCTGAAGACATACTTAAGGAGCACAATGGGACATGCCCGACTGAATGGATTAGCACTGGCCAACATTAACAAAGAACGGGACATCAATTTTGTGACTGTTATTGATATATTTTGTAAAGTGAAGAAAATAATAATGATTATGTGTAACTGGAGTGAGGACAATGATTCTTTGAAAATAATGCTGCTGAGCACAGACATAACTCCTTAAGCAAAATTTTGTTGTGATGTCACACAGATGTACATAATGTGTTTTCATTTTGCCTTAGCAAATAAGTAACACTTTCCTCCCTTCATAGTATATATATATAGATACACACGCACTTCAGGTCATATTAATTATTAAAAGTATGACGACGAACCAGGATTGGGAATCTTGATTTAAAATGTAGATAGGAGTTTCGTGGTTAACGCATTTTCACAGTTAATTACTGTATCCATTCAGGGAGTAGTAAGTCCTAACAAGTACTTAATATTAATAAATAAAAACCGCATATGTAAACAAATTATTGCTTACGACTATTTTATTGCAGTTATTCTTAATATGTGCATTTTAAAGTAAAGTTAACCGTGGACAGTACACCCAATGTAAAAAAAAAATTGGTTAGCGTAAGAGCAAATTATACACCTTCGCCCACCCCCCCCCCCCCTTCTTCTTGATAGGTTTGCTAGATCCGTCACTGAATAATACATTTATTTTCTAACTCTAATTTACTCTGGCAAGTCTCAATTTATAAGCACCGAGTTGGAATTTTGTGGTTCGGAACCAACTTTAATCTTCGAGGCCACAAATGCCGTTGCTAATGTATCCTGCATTTAGAATTAAATAAAGCAAATAATACTTGCAATTGCCATGGGGACTGTTCTTTTTATTTCCAGTAAAAAAACTCGCAGACCACTTGATAATACAGTAAGCACTAGCCTCTAACATCTGAAGTCCCGGCCGGGAATTTTCCGTATCGTAATACTGCAATACGAAGCGTGCGTGAACTCCTGATAGATGGCGGTTGATGTGGCTGTACGGTCCATGATCATTGACACTCGCTCCAGATATCTCTGCACGTACTTGTTGTCACGACGGGTTAGTTGGCTTCCTGCGCGTAGCTCAGCTCGTCTCGCCTCGAACCACTGGCCCCATGTCCCGCCTCATCGCGGGCGCATTTCATCCAACGTGAGAACTCATTTCGCGGTAGGATGTCCCACAATCCCAACAGGCCACGACCACGGTTCATCCGCGGTCAAAGGCGGGAATCTGTTCACATGGTTGTCGTGTTCTTCAGCGCGGCGTGCTCACTCCGTCTGTGCTGTGTGCACACGAACTGAGGGGGAACACAACGCCACTATAGGCTGTTCACGGTAAAGTGAGCACTTTTTGAAGCCCTCTCATTTTGAATAATAGCCTATTAATCTGATTTATTATAGCCTTAAAAACTTTCGAGTACGGTGAAATATATACGCTGTGTTTATATTTACATGGCAATATTTATATTATAAAATGCCGGAAGGATAAAAAAAACCTCTGATAGGAAAAAAGTATCTAGTTCCTCAAAAGTGCTCATTTTACCGTGAACAGTCTATACCTCTCAGTGACTCCCCGACCATCCTTTATATACAGTTTATCATTGTCGTGACTGGCGCACAAGCTACGCCTCTCGGCCGAACAACTAATGACGTCATGCCCAAACGTGGTGCCCTTCAGGTTTGTCCTTATTGGTGTCGCAGTTTTAATGGCCATCAGTGTAATTTATTATGTACAAAATGTCTAAGTTTTTTATCTCAAGCACAAACGAAAGAAAAAATAATAAAATTACGTATTACTTCGTATCATCAGACACGGCAATTAATACCACACAGTAACAGTGCTTACCCATTCATTATACTTAATGGCCAGTCTGTAACAGCTTCTGGACTGACCTTAATTGACTGACTGATACTGATTTGAATTTAGAGTTTTAATAACTCGAAAAGAAATTAAATTTCTCAATGTGTTTACAAGGCATTACTTTCAGTCTGGCTGAAGATAAGAGCAGTTTTCAAACAGTTGCAATTTTCTTTGTCACAGAAAAAGCTTTGTTCTTATATTTTTTTTTTTCTCTGTGCCGTACAGTCATTGTGCATGATCAGTAGTTTGGCTTTACCTATGCGTTGCTCTGGTTTTATTAATTCATTCCCTCTTGTTATCTTCATGTATCTAGAAATACTGCACAGTTTTTAGTCTGGTCGTTTTCTATCTCGTTCAGTTTATAAGTACTGACTCATTACCTTCCATGGCGTTATGTGGGTATTATTATTTACACAGCTAGTGACAATAAATAATATCAGCTTATTTTTCGTGTTACGTTAAGTAACAGATAGCTTTACGGTGTTGTGAGTTCATAATAGCCATAGCAATATTTTATCAAATGCAGTATGACTTCTGAATTATACCCCCTGATTTTACACTTCCCTCCAATTCACACAGACTTTCTTTTGTCCCAGCGTCTGTTTTTACAGCATAAGTTTCCCTCATATTACACTTTCCTGCATTTTGCAACATTGTTTTCACCAGTCACTTGAAAAAGTGTAAAATAGGGGTTTCACTAATTCAGTTGCAAGTATCATTCAAAGAATATGGTTAGAAGTGCTTCACTGAAATTCAGTGGTGTCTTGCTGATCCTTTCGGCGATATCCACTGAATTCCACTAATTAAAAACGCTTGTATCCGGTGATTTTCATTGACATCATTCTGAGAAATAGTTTGCAAAATTGCCACTTGTGGATATACGCGTATCGACAAACCATGACTGGTTGAGTTTCGTTATCCTCCCGATACATCAATGACAAACTGCCTACAGTTATCCGCGATAACGCAATATGCGCAGCGAGAGAATCCCAAAATTGTACTGTAGCAACACTCACAATTAATATAATTGTATTGTGATATACAGCAAATTTCTGTAAGGGCCGCTGTGGTGTAGTAGGTAGACTACTCGCCTCCCATCTGAGCGAACCGAGAGTTCGATTCCCGGCGGGGTCGCTTCTGGATTTTTGCACGTGATAACCGTGCTGGACGATGCCGTTGGTCGGTGGGGTTTCTCGGGGATCTCCCGTTCCCCCGCCCTTGCATTCCGGCGCTGCTCCAAACTCACCTCACTTCACCCCAATCCGCTCTCAATACCTCGATGTTAAGAGCCACCAAACTCTTTCCTCTCCACCATCCACTCAAATTTCTGTACTACGTATATAATTACTTGTATTACATTACTGTTTGTCAGCTGTACTGGGTAAAAGATTTAGGTTAAGAGAAAAAAACGCCAAACTCTCGACGCGTTTTTTAGACCATCCTATTAAATTCCACATGTAGACTAATCACAGCAGGGGAATTGGATATGAGTCCAACTAGCCGTTCAGCGGTGGAGTTTACCTCAGGCGTGATAAAGCGTGGGTATTAAAAAAAAAATATCGGGTGCGAGCGGTGGGTGGCCTGGAGTGATCCATCGCGCGTGAGCGGGAATAAATACTGTCGGCGTATTTCGTTTGCTGGTAGAGGGGATGCTGGGGGTCATCATAGATCGACCGTAGCACCGTCGCGGCTCTTAGTGAAGGGATGTACGTCCGCCCATGCTCAATGCGCATCGTTCCGGAGGCTCGTGGAGGGACAAGTCTGCCACTCCTACTACAACCAACACTTAACGTTGAAGTAAAGCAACTGCCTATGGAGCACGGCACCCGACTATACAACGTGAAACACTCATAAAAAAAAGTAGTACAGACACCATGAAATTTGCCAGAAATGTCAGATTTGTGTTGAATATTTAAGAAGAATGTATATATTCAACATTATAAAATATTTTATTAAAATACACTTTTAAATGTAAAAAATTAATCGATCGATACAGTCCACATTTTTAACCAAATTTAAGCGCTTTTCCGTTTTGAATGCTTAGGAAAGCAGAGTTTGCAAGAAAAATATTCTGAAAAGAAAGATCGTCATAATTTTTACTATGATTATACGTAAGAAAATTGTAATAATAATGTAGCGTATCATTGTTATAATTGATTTTATGTGAATCTATTTGTTACATACATTTACGGCTGAAACTGACGTAAATAAAGTTTAATTGTGAAATCGATAGTATGATACATTATTACTATGATTTTATTATATACCACCGAAGTAAACAATATGTCAATCTTTCTTTTAAAAAGATTTTCTTGCAAATTCTGCTTTCCGAAACATCCAAAATGGAAATGTGCTTCGATTAGGCTAAAAATGCGGACTGTATCGACCGATTGTTTTTTTCACACTTAAAAAGTATATTTTAATAAAACATTTTATAATGTTGCAAAATATATACATCGTTCTTTCATATACAGCATAAGTCGCACTTTTCTAACAATTCTCATGGCGTCTGTACTACGTTTCGATGAGCTCTTCATGTTGTATAGTCTCATGCAGTGCTCCATAGGCAGTTGCTTTACTCCGACCTTAAGAGTGGGATGGACCACCGCATTTTTTTTTGTGAAATAGTTGTTCGCACGAATACGCGTATCTCGGTAAATAAATGTTCTGCAAATACGACTTTTTGCCAGAAAAGATTAAGAAAACAATTATCTATGCCCCTATCTTTTTACTTTTGTCAAAATAAGTGTATTCTAGCAGGAAAAAAAAATCGCGAAAAAGGTCAAATATCGCATTTTTAAAGCTCGTATACGTAGTTTTCTTAAACGGCAAAAGAAAAGTACAATGATACGGGCGTAGTTTAATCTGTAGGCTTTGATCGCGTGTAATAGAGTCCCACTGCTACTTATCTAATTTGCACAGTACATCGCCACGACGGTAACACTGCACGCCTTGCGCGTAGGAGCTATGAGGTACTAGGAGTGCGTGTTAGTGTCGCCCGTATCGCTACCTCGCTTCGTGACCTTGGACGCGTGGGTCCGTCCCACTCTTAAAGGGGCCCGCCCATAGACTAAAGATGAGGTGAACCGCTCATTCGCGCATTTACCCAACATTGACCTGCCCCAAAGGTACACAGTGGTCTAAGTTACATTGTCAACAGTGATGAAAGTGTTTGTTTGTATCATATTTTTCGAAAGAAAATCCCTATTATATGAAGAAACTACTTCCACCAGTTTGAATTTAATCTAACTGCATTACAAGTTGGTTAGGGGAAGTATACAAACATCTCAAAGCACTTGTTTACCAAATCCGATGCACGCCGGCTTCACTTCTCGTATTGTCAGAAAAGCACTTCAATTTTGGTGATACGGAGATTGGTTGTGTGCAGCCAGCAAGATCGGTCTACCTTATTGTTAGTATATGGACCCCTGCATCGCTTTTCTCTGGTTTTTTTTTTTTTTTTGGCCGAGAAGCGCGGAAGCTATAAGGGTTACCTCGGCACGAGCTACAAGAGCACCATCGCCCCTACGCGCAGGGCTCTGAGCTGGCGTGCAGGGTTCTCGTAGTGCTACATGTACCTATGGGAGTCTCAGTGGCGACCCTATCATTTTATCAATGGAAAGTCTGCAGCAAAGTTCAATACAGTTTGGCTCGAGTCCGGCTAGTATGTTTTAAGATACGGCAGTCTGGAAAAGCCGGGTTTAGCTATACCGGAGGTTTCAAAATAATATTTACATCATGCGTGGATAACTTTAAAGTACCACTCCTTCCTCGTTTGAGATATGATGGGTTTTCGTAGGTAAACATACTGGGGGTACGTTTAATAGTTTCCAAAAAAAAAAAAAAAAAAAAAAAAAAAACAGGATTTGAAGCACACTGCAACGCAGTTCAAGGCCAGGCAGGTGGAGCCCTTAACGGCCGTTTAACTGAGACAAAGCGACCATCACCTGCCCCTACGGTCGTTCATAGGGCAACCAGCTAGAAACTGAAGTCGCCCTAGAAACAGGGCACGAATTAAACATTTTGCTTAAGTGGAGTCTAGAATTGGGAGAGTTACTTGGTTTTTCATGTGTAGCCTCGTTTGTTTTCCTGTAACTATTTTCCGTCTGAAGTAAGCATCAAACTTTATACACGTCGACACGATACGTCTCGTCAGTCATTATGCATAATTACTCTTCAAGGAGCAATTCAGTTTCATTGTCTAGAAAATAATTTTGCTTACATGCATTCAGTTGTAAATGTGAAATCGGAATTAGCACCGGGGCAGCGGTGGCGCGGTGGTACGGGCCCCGTCACTCGGAGAGGGTTGCCTCACCCTGGGTTCACTCCCCACTCAAGGGGGTTTTTTTTTAAGCACCGACATAACCTCTTCATCTGATAATCAGATGCAGAGGTTCTGTTGATGGTAATTATTACGAGGAAATGTACACGTGCGCCCTATGTTGTTGGAATGTTATAATACTCCATGTTACAAAGGCGTTGCTCCAAATTCGTGGTGATACAAACAACACGTTGGACAATGTTTGCGAGCAGAACTGAACTGGAAACGTCGGGGTTGATAGCAATGGGTCCACCAGCGGGCGACAGTTGCCACATCTGAATGCTGCAGTGCAAACATATGTATTGTTGCGTTGGCGAAAATCTCCGTTCTGGACGACTACCGCTAGTTGTCGGTACTGAGCAGTTGCAAGCAGACTGACGACAGATCAACGACCCCAGTTGCTCCGTGCGAACGCTTCGATTTACTCCAACGGAAAAGAAGCTGGTCAGCTGTGAGTGAGTGAAGAGATTTGGACGGCTCTTAAGATAGAGGTCTTTGAGAGCCGATGAGGGTGAGCGATGCGAATACGAAGTAGCGCCGGAATGAAAGGGCCGGGAAAACGGGAGATTACCCGAGAAAACCCGTAGACCAACGGCATCGTCTGACACGATCCCACACGCGAAAATTCGGAGTGGCCCGGCCGGGGATTGAGCCCGGATCGCGGTGGTGGGAGGCGAGCAGTCTAACTGCTCGGCCACCGTGGCCCTCTGGGCAGGGTGATAATCGCCCCTTGTACAACCAAAAAATACAAATAACATTTAAATGTAGCCCAGCAGTTTTAATAACATATAGAATATTCATCAATTTAATATTAAAAATGTTTGTGACATGTATATTTTGCATTGCCATTCTAACGTGCATTTTTTGTGTGTATTCCTATAACAAATACCAAAGAAAACTACATAGCAGGAACTGAAATTAATATTATTATCGCAATGAAGGAGTCTACCGAATATTTTTCTCATAACCTTCAAAGTTTCGAAATATGTTTCGGCGGCCATATTTCTATCGTAAGCGGAGTTAAAGAAGTTAAACGGCAGAAAATTGGCTTTTAAACTTATATTCGGGTAAGTTAAAGTTAATCGCGTTTTGACAGTGATGATATGCAGTCGACCAGTAATCCTAGTTAATTTATTCTTAAACTCGGCTTAGTAAGTAAAACTTGTGTGGTGGAACCGGCCCTAAGCGCGTTCAGGTGCGAAATACAGTTTATATACCATTTCCGTGATATTACTTTCAAGAGGCCTCTGACGAATGTAGAAAATTCTTGGAAAATTAATTTACAAAAATTAATTGTACGCGATGTGGCAATTATTAATTTATTTGTTCAACTAAACAAATGCCTGGGGATTCTGTAGCGAAATAGCACTGCAATGGTGCAAGAATACAAAAATAAAATTTCCAGTTAATTACTCGCAGTACAGCAAACACTATACGTAACTCCTGAATTTCTTAATTAAACCTACGTCAGTGTGAACAAAAACTGCGAATATAAATTCTCCTCACGGTAGAGTGAGCACTTTTAAATTTTAAATATTCTGATATTTTTTAGGCATTTGTATAGGCTACCTTTTGAAGCTAAAAGCTCAGTAATATCTCATCTGTTTAATGAGCTATTGAAGAGTCCTTGGAAACTAATTTCTCGCCCTTTTTTCGCCTTCTTAGGAATCGAATTTCGATATTTCATTAATTTTTTATTTCTTCGTCCAGCGGTTTGGGCTGTGCGTTGATGAGTGTAGTTAGTCAATCGGTCCACTGGAAACTTAATTTCATACATAGAGATTATGGACTAATGTAATTAAAACGAACGCAACTACATGCGTCCTCGACTAGCAAAAAAGGAAATGAGTTTAAAAAATTACTTATCGAAACACTTTACAAATCGATAAAAATTATGTTTATGATGCACATACTTGATGAGTGAATGAAAGAACGAACGTTAAAAAAAATATGAACAACTATTTCCCTACAAATAAACTACACGAATCAAATACTAAGGAATCACAAACGAATTACAGAACCTATTTCTACGTGAAAACTCAATGACCGGCCGAGCTATCCTTGTGTTATAAAGAAAGCAAGCATTGAAGCCAATAAACTATTTGCCTACCAATATAATTTACGATAGAATAAAAGATTATTCCTACAACACAAGAACGCCGTATCCTACAACGAAGCCAAAAACTATTTCCCTAATAATTTAAGTTATGCCAAATTAAATATGAAGAAATCCCAAAAACTGTTTCACTTTACACACGAAAAGTATCAAATGAAATTTTAAACGCGTACAAAGAGAAATGAAATAAATATTTCCCACGAAAAAAAACTTACCCCATTTCGAAGCTTTAAAATAAATTATTTTTAACACAACTTCCGTTGAAGCCTAGCGAGGCTCGCATCGCGTAGTGGACGAAAAACTGCTACACTTTATCTAGACGTCGGTTAGCTCAAAAACGGAATTTACACACAGGTTTCCCTAAAAAATCGCATGTGATTTGTCGCAAAATTCATAAACGTACAAATCCTAGCCGAATAAAAGTCGCACGAATTATTTAAAAAAAATAATAGAGGCCCGTGAATGTATTTACGGAATCGCACGTGTTAACACAAATGACGTACCTACAAATACAATTTATCGATCCGAATAAGTTTCCCTATTGTGATAAAATTATTTAAACACAAATTCCATGGAAAAACTATCGCAATGAAAGATTAGCCAATCCCGTAGTGAAGACTCGTAAACTATCTTCAGAAACATAGTTCACACTCACTTTTTCCGATATGATAATTATTAACATTTTTAATAAGCTATAATTATTAACATGCGAAAACATATTAATTAACACATTTAATGTTACGAAGGATAGGAGCGAGGCCTGAACCCCGGTCAGGTAGCTGAAGGCCCGAGCTGAAGAAAGCGCCTAGTGAGACTCGCAGGTAGTCGCAGTATCCAGGCGTACAATTGGCGCAGGCAGGCCCAAACCTCGGTGACCGCTAACCGTACGCTGCAGCACGTGATGGCGCCAGATTCCAGTGGCGGTGAGGTGCTAGCCCCCTAACAAGGGTTGAGCGGTGGTGTGTGGAGCGAACGACCGACAGGTCTTCGAACGAGAGTCAACGTGATACTGCCACCCTCTCTGGACCACTGGCTAGTGGAACAGGTGGGGTTTGGAAGGGTCCATTACTACTCCCCTCCCCCTCCCAACATATTTGTCCGTCTTTTCAGCACTGTAGCAAGATGCTAGTGGCGATGACCTCGTTCTTTTTTTCACGTGGGAATGGATCACCCTGCTAGGCTGTAGAGCTATCTTCAAACAACCAGCGGACATCACCACCGTCTTGCTCCGGAGAAGGACTTGATACCACTGGCAGGGCATTATACTCAATGCTCCTGAGCACTCCCTAGACCAACATACTTCTTACCTGTAGGAAACCATCGTCAAACACATTTGGCTTCTGAATAAACACTAAATTATCTGAGTTACACAATAAGTGTGGCTATAGAGTAATTTGTATTTCTAGGAGTTCTAAATATCCAGTGAAAAACCATTCGCATGTTTGCTAAAACACGTTAACTACATTTTACATATGTCTTTAAACCCAGTATAGTATCAGTAAAATAGTATATTTTGACTTGTTTTCTGTGGGGCGCAAAAGCTAACAATAAGTGTTTGCTCTGTTGCAAATCTCCATAAACAAAAAACTTTACTATGTTAAATGTTAACGATTTCACTGCTGTAGTTGATATTCACACAAACTGATTTCACAGCGAGACAGTATTGCTCGCTGATACGGAATGTGGTCAGCCAAAATGATTCGCTAGTAGTTTTGAACACTCTCGTTAAACCGAATGAATGAAAAATTACGTATTGTGTTCACACCAAAATATTTCTGCTCACTGAAAACATATGAATTAACCAAGTTTTTTTTAAATTTCGATATGCTTTTGTCGAGATATATCTGTTAAAAAAAAGGTCATACCCACGAATAAATACATGTTCTTCACACAAACAATGCGTTAAATTATGACCCCTGATTGATAAAGTAATAAATTATATTTTATTTTTGTGTAAACATTGACTCACTCTTTCTCTAAGATATATGTTTATAAAATTCCAGATCTACAAACTGTTTGGAGGTAAATAATAATAAAAAAAGAAACAAACAATCAGTTTGAAATACATTTTAATATATCTCATTCTTACAACAACCACAATATTTATTTACATATACAAAAAACAATCAATCTTCTTTATAACATATTTGGTTAGGGTGCAGCAAGACGTTGCTCCCACATATGGGGACGATGATGATAACATTTACTTGATGTAGCAGGGAGACGAACTCGTTACTCTCTAACATGTGAGAAGTTTTTATTCACAGCGGATTCTAGATGAGGCATTGATTCGCTGACTGTTAAACTTTCAGATTATATGTTAGTTATTGTAAACCACTATCTGTCAGTTCATTGGCTCACTCTTGATACAGCTGGAATTTAGTTGACTCGAAGATGATATTGTGTCAGTTAACTAGCTCAATGGGGGGTGTTGCAGGTGGCAGGACTGAATTTATTATGGTATTGAGTGTAGTGTTGCGGGAAAAAATAGACAGGGATTCTATACAGCCCCACAGGATAAAGTTGATACGCCAGCCTTGCAACCTTGTATTGCGGCACTTCATTCAATTGGATGGCGGAGGAAATTTGATACACATGTAGTGGTAATTAAATTCATACAAGATTAGTTTGGAAAGATCAAGAATGACAACACCACTGTACAAATGTTTGTCAAATGTAACAGAGCTCTTTAACATCTCGATCAGGACCAGATTTCCATCGATTATTTGTCGCACCTGGAATGCAAGCCTTCTTATCGGCAATAAACTTGAACAACTTAAGTGTTCGAAACACCAACAGTAAATGGCCTATATTGTGAGATATGAACATTCATAAACGATATTAGTTGCAAAGTACACCCATTCCCACACGCACAAATTTCTTCAAGTCTGTTGGTTAAGTAAGGCATAATTGTCTCATTGTAAATTTCGCCAACATTGGATGAATGCAAGATGGGAAGGGATTTACTTTGAAAGTAAAAAGTCTCCGTAGCGCCTTCCTCTGCCGTGATGGATTTCAAGAACTTGTACGCTACTGTTACATTAATCATACTAGGCTAGGGTGATACTGTAGTTAAGTGTAAGAAAGGAACCCTGCACCTCATGGAAAATCTTTCAAAATCCACATCAATCCCTGACATTAACTACTCATACATCAGTTAATCTACCAGCGAACATGCTAGCCAGTATCACATCTGAGGTTGGATGATAAATCTTCACTTACAAAGAAGAGTCGGAAAGCGGATTACTTTCCAATCCTGACATTTTGGAGCAGATGGAGGAAATGCAGTATGTGGAGCAGGGAATTCTGTGGAGCGAACTACAGAGCTAACTGTGGTGCTGTTTGTGGTGCTGCCTCAGGATGTGGTGTTGATTATGGTGCTGTTTGTGGTGCTGCCTTAGGATGTGATGCAGGTTGTGGACTAAGTGGATATTGCATAGAATCAGTGTTGCATGTTTTACAATGTCTCTCTAAAGCATCATTCTGAGAAAACTGCTTCTGGCAAAAATCACACTGAAACTACTTTCTTGAATTTTTCATTCCACAGGTCCTTCTTTCATGTCGATGCGCGATGTACAGAGCTGTAAATGTTTTACCGCAAAAGCGACACAGCAAGGACACCATTGCTTCCGTAGTGTTCCAAGTCTAGAAAGAAAGTGAAAGGTGCACACCTTTTATAGTCAGCGATACTTAATTCTAAGAATTGTATACGTGAACAATAGGTAAAGTCTAGGAATTGTAAATTCGATTGCATGATTTGTTTTAAACACAATACGTTTAAATTCTAGAAGGTGTTAAATTTTTAAACATAAGATGTCTGAATCCTATAATGTATGTTTACATAGTTTTATGTTTTCAATCACTTTCAAATTACTAATATTTTATTTAATCAAAATCCTGTACACAAACCTTTGTGTGCCAACACATTTAAATTTTATAGTTAAATGCATGTAACCCAAGTTTACGTAGCATTTCATTGTCAGAATTAATTATATGTGAATATTACAATATTCATGCATTCATAAAGTCAGTAAAGCACAAATATATTTTCGAACCATTTATTTCATTACATTTTGCTTACAGAATACATTTTGCCAACACTAGGTGTTTACAAAAACACTTATTACATCATGTCTTTTCCATTCTCTCCTTGGAAATAAAAATACTTGTAGTCATCTCATCTGTTTGATTCTTAACATTTTTCGTGTATTCGGGTGTGTGTAATATTATACATTCTGGTCAATCAGGAAAAGATCCATAAAAGTGCGAATACACTTCTTTGGTGGCCACTGGTAGACTTGTATTCGAGCACATGGTATACAGGACATTTTTTCAGATTTGGAAAAGATTTTAAATCATTACATTTTTGACTCTTAAATGGAAATAGGATAGTTTTGAAATGAAAAGTCCTTTGCAAATCCCTCCAAAATGATGTAATATTCCGTTAGACAAACAAGAGTAATTCACAGTTGAGTTTTCAGGGGTGGCAGAGATGTAAATATCAGTTGCATGGAAGAAAGACATGTTTACAGTAGGTATGTCACAAAGATACTAAAACTATTTCTTTCCTAAACAACTTCTAAAAGGTTTACACCATCATGCAAATAACTTGCTGATATTAAATTTACATTTTGATTTCTGTATGCATGAGCATGAGATTTCATTATCTTGTCTGCCTTTACAAAATATTGATTTACATAAAACCAAATACTTTTTATACTAAATTCCACTCATTAGTCCACAATGTTCTTTTATAATACCAGATAATTCCATATTACTTGTATAACATCTACTGGAGACTCAGGAGGAGAATCATCGACTTGACCCTTGACAGTCATCAATTGACCAATTGAGCATTATTTAGAGTTTTCCTCTGCAGAGAAGAATGTCGATTTATATCCATATTTTTTATGTAATTGTTTGAACAATTGGCAATTATATTCTTTCTTAATATATTATTTTCCCATTCCACACACTTTCTAAAATGTGTTTATGCTCGACTCCACCTATGTATATTTCATAATTATTTAAGAATATCTTGCAAATATCTTCAATATCATCATACTCCATACATCCACTCTCCCAAGTTAAACTGTGGTGGTGTTTGGTAACCTAATTTTTTGTTCTCTTGTATTTAGGACTTCGATATTTCCCGTCGCATGGCGGTTTAAATCTGAATACCATCGTGTGTTCTTCCACATCAGTAATAGCCAATTCTTTAGTGATATATTTCTGGGATTGAAATCCTTGCACATTGAAAACATCTCATCAGAATTGTGGTTCATCGTATACTGACTCAAGTCATTATCTTCACCAGCCTATCTCTTACATTATAGCTTGCCAATCTATCGTGAATTATCAAAGTGCAAGCTTGCATATTTTCTGGATTGGGTGTATTTGCAAGTATTTTAATTTGTAAATGAATTAAATTTCTGCTACTGGTGTCATTTACAAATAACACTCCTCTAGTTTTAAATGCTTTGGGTACTAGTATCAGTGAGCTGATTTTGTTATGAAATGTTTCCTGAAGCTCTGAGTACATATCGTAGCAAATAAGGAATTTCCCACTGCCAAAGTTTATATTAAAATTTACATAGGGAAAAGCTTGACTGTAAGATACAGTTTAATATTTTGCATATCACAATTATCGAATAGTAATCTATCTGTTTTAAATTGTTTTTTTGAAATCAATTGACAACATATCTCGGCTTTTTGGACGAAAAACTTGATTTCACACCCCACATGACCTTTTGTGATGTTGGTAGTGTTGGAAAAGTCTCCAGACCACCATGATCTGAAAGCAATGTCTAAATTTTTCCCTTTTTCGATATATTTTAAAAACTTTACACATTCACGAGTTCTAATTTCAATAAGTGGCATCAATCATTCGACATGATTTAATCCAAATGTTACACCTTCCTTGGTATTAACTTTATCATATATGGTGTTCAAATGCGTATTACCCAAGAGAATAATTAATTCTTGTTTAGCATTTAATATGATGTGTTTATAGTCTTCAGAGAAGCCAACTACCATACTTAACACTATAACATCTTCATATATTCCGTCTGGGTTTATTTGTTGTGAATAATCACTAGCATTGCTCCACCCAGCCACATGCCCTGTATAAAGATTGTTTACACTTTGCAAGAGATAGTTATTTATCATGGAAGTAATTCCAACATCTTGTGTTTGATCGATCAATACAGAAATACATGTGTATGAGCTGTTCTGAGCAGGGCCAGACATTTTCCCTTTTGAAATACAGATTTATATACAAAATCATGATATTTACACATTACCCTCGAAATCAAGTCTAAGATTTAGAATATATTGATTTGCTTTTTTTTTAATGCAACCCAATGTGTTGCTCATTTTGTTTCGAAACTAAATTAACAATCATACGTTCACGAAGGTTTGGTAAATTGTTTCTCATATGCATGCCTCGGAAATAGGGGATGTCCAGTTTCTTTACAAATACAAGAATGTCTTTGTTTGTAAGTGCATGTTTTGGAAGATTATTTAGGACTTTCTGCATTTTTTCCCACATTTGGAGTTTTTTTGTCCTTGTCCGACTTTATATGGTTTAAGACACATTCCTTTACAACTTGATTTAACTGCTCTGCTGATTGCTGAAATGCCTCCAAGTAATGTTCCTAGATATGTTAATGCTGGAAAAATGAAAGGCAACAGTTTCCTTTCATGGTTTCATTTTTTTTTTGTCTTGCATTTGATGCCTATGCCTCTTTTCACTTTTGATCGCATCACTTTATCCACAATCCAAGTGCCGAGCTTTTCATCTGTTGATGTGGATGGATTCTTCCTAATATTTGCTGCTTTATCTGCGAGAAACGTATCTGCTATACACCTCTGATTCAAATTGTTTGTTCGATCATAAACTTTGCCATACTCTTTACAAGCATTATCTGAAGAATATATTCCATGATTGTTCCATGCAAAACGTTTTGAAGCTTAGTTCCGGGTCTGAAGTTATATTTCGGTAAATTCAATTCAAATGGTAATTTATTAATCAATGTATTCAATACACCACATCCTTTTTTGATATGATTAGCACGAACCAATATTTTCAACTGAACACGAACCTATATATAGACCCACAGTTATAGTTTTTACGTTAGTAAGTTATATTGTGTAGAAATGAAGGTTATAAAACCAAATGTATATCTTCTGGTAATTGTATCTATGAAAGAAAACATAATTGAACAAAAATATGGAATTATTTTTACCTCCAAATATACATTGTATAATAAGCAGTCCTTCATGAGGAAAAACGTGTGTTATTATGTCAATGTTTGAACATTAAAAAATTACTTTAGTTTGTAAATGTATATGTGTTTTCTAAAACAATACAACTAATGAAGAAGAAATTGTGCCTCTGAATGAAGCATTACGTAATTCTGTATTTATTTTTGAAGATGTTTGGTGTGAACCACAGGGTGAAATACAGCAATACTTTACTTTTGGTAGACATTCTAATGATGATTGTTTTTATCTATCACAAAGTTATGCGTGTATTCCAAAACATAATTTGTGCGATAAAGCAAATATGATAATTTTGTTTTAAATGGATAATATGGACCTCCAACATATTTACAATGATCGTATTTTAGGTGATATGACATTTACAAAGTCTAAAGATATGTGTGTTTAGTGTTGGAAAGAAAAATATAGTTTTTGGTGATTATACCAATATTTCCCCTATATAAAGGCAGATGTAGGTCTGGATTTGTCAGTTTTTTTACTTCCAGGCGAAGAACAATGAGTATTTCAAAATTTGGACATAGCAGTATAAAACACAATCATTACAATAGCTGTTTAAACAAAAATTGCGGTGGGAATTGTGATTTCAATGGGACATACACTATATAATATGGGCATGGCTGTGAAAGATAGTGATGTGATAAACAATCATTACGTGGAAGACTTAAACACAATTATGCTAAACATATCTAATTCGCAATCGACCGATATGCAAGAGAAATTAATAAAGTTCATTGATCGGAATGATAACGTTTATAAAAACACAAGAGTAATTGCAACATTTGAACCAATATTCAGAATGAGTTGCACAGTGATGAGCTTAAAATAGAAGAATGTTTAAATGGGTTAGTTAAGGATTTCAATGTTATGAGAAACACTATCCTTACAACAGAATTTAACAGCAATGCACTCTATGAAATAACAGTGTGACTGAAATGATTTTTAATAGTTCAGAAGACGAATTCACAGTATATATTTCTCAAAGACCCCATTCAGCTTAGAGATCTGTACATACAGACCAACTTTAAACTTTTGCTTTCTCTTGTCGAATAATTTTACGTAATGATATTCTATTTTCATAAATATATTTTCCAATACCTTTTCAGATGCCATATTGATAGTTCATTGATATCTTGAATTATTAAATTTAAGTGTTTCAGGCAAAAGTCTACCCAATCGTAAGTTACCCTTCAACATGAACTGTTTTGTATATTAGCTGTTTAATCGATTTGTGAATTTTTCTGCCACACATGCTTTAAGTTCGGAATATCTTGCACAATGATTGATTCCATATTTACCTATTAGTTTCTGGAACATTCCAGAAAAAACTCGGGTCCTTTATCGGTTTGGAGCAATTTGGCATTCTTTCTTGCAAAATGATTTTCATTGCATCGCTAACCTGTTTCCCAGTTTTGTGCTTTACAGACGTACCCCAAGCATATTTTGAATAAATGTCTATTATAGTTAGAATATACCAGTATCTCTTATTTTATTTCGAAAGTGATGTCAATTCACTCAAATCGGCTTGAAAAAGATCATTTAAACCATGAGTAATAACTCTTATGCTGGAAAACCTTATCCTTACAGGAGCATGTAGTTCCTGAGAAATCTTACTGAACTTCATTAGTAATATAAATTTCTTCCGTCAGTTCTTCAATAATAGAAACAATTTTGTTCATATGTGAATTATTCGCAGACTCTCTCGAAGTGATGAGAAGTTTAAACTGTTGACCAATTCATTAGTGTTGTTCCAATATACAGGAGAAAACTGAACACCAACTTCATCTTTATATATTCCACTTCCAGCAATATCACTTAATAAATGAAGTTTCGGGTGGTTTTCATCTCCTAAACGATTATTTGCCATCGTACGACGAATAAGTACTTTATATTTCTCCAAATTGGTATCAGGATATCCATTTGGAACATTTTAAAATAATAATTCAAACAATATTTCACTCACATCAGTTACATAATCACCGAGTTGAAATCTATTCTCAGGAATAATCCTAATTACCGAATCTCCCAGGAACCATAGGTTTCCATGTCGATAAGACACCAAATGTCGTATTGTAAGTATGTTTTAAAGCTAAATAACATTGTGTTAAATGGGAAATGTTTTGCTTTAGCTTCTTCAAAGATTCTTCCAATTTAATTTTCAATGGTGTTTCATTAGGCGAATTTAACACAGAATGTAATGTATCCTTTCTACTCATAACAGGTTTAAATATTTCTTCTTTTAAAACATTCAGATTCGTTTAGTTTGTAAATAATTCTCCTACACTGCAAATATAATGGTATGTAATTTCGAAGCAGAGACAGACATGTTTTGATTACGTTACATTAGCTTTAAAATATTTATATATAAATTAACTCATTGGTTTTCTAACTGTTGCACTAGGTCGACTAACTGCCACACTAGATAGAATAGTTTGTGCTTTTTCAATCTTATCGACTTTACTTAAAACAGCATCTAATTTACTTATAGTTTTAGCTCTCAAATCATGAATAAAATAATATTTTTAGTGTTTCCAGATCATTATTTTGTTTTCTCAGATCTGTTTGTATAACTAAATCATATGTTTTATAAATCAACTCAACACTTTGCATTTCAAGTTGTTTTATGATAACAGCAGATACCATTTAATTAATTACAACTCTTAGATTATCGTATATTACCTCGAAACCTACGATAGAGAACCCATAAAAGGCAGATTTTATGGACACAAATTGCAGAAAGTTACTTTTCCCAGTGAATATTGGGTTGATAAAATCATTAAATGGAAAAACATAGGTCCTTAGTTCGATGTAGAGGTTTCTCAAAATCCCACGATTCGCCAGTGAAGACTCAGGATCTTAAAAGATTGTAATACAATGTTTTGTTAATTTATGTTAATTGATTTTTTTTTTCAATTTAATAAGCTTACCGATATTGATAGGTTTTGGATATACACTTCCCTTCAGAATAAATGAGAGATGGAAAAAGTTTAAGTCCCCTTCAGCAATCTTCGACTTTAGACAAGCTGTATCTCCTTGGCTCTTAGGCAACCAGCATCAAAGAATTATCCGGCCAATCGTTCCACATTTTAACTGTGCCAAGAAACTGTTTAGCTTCTATTGGAGCATCATTCTGACATTGGTTTCTACAAGTGAATATAACACATTTTATTGGATGAAGCAACTCGCCCTGCGATTTATGAAGTTAATGAAAAAACATAATATCTCACATAAACTTCACACCCGAAGTCAGTGTCTCACGTGCAAAGAGGTAACACTTAGGGTAATAAACAACCAATTATAAAGGAGAGCTGAGCTACAGTGTTGTGCAACATAGTTTGTCCCGAGATATTTTAGTGGAATTACCTCACATGAATGTTCGTGAGTCATGTAAGCAGACAAGAAAGAAAGAAAACCAATCGTAAATAAGTGCTAAGAGACAGTGTATTGCAACATAGTTTGTCCCGGGATATTTTAGCAGAATTACCTCACATGAATGTTCGTGAGTCGTGCAAGCAGATAGCGGAAAGAAAAGCAGCCATAAATGCGTGCTAAGCGACAGTGTTGTGCAACATAGCTTGTCTAGAGGTATGTACATGACAAACGATGCTTCAAACAATGAAACAGCAAACATATGTGAAATAACTATAACTACAGAAAACTGTAAAAGAGAAATGCACAATTGCTCTGTTAGTAATTAAAATAAACCCTATTCTATGTGTGATGATAAATAGTTATAATATTTCTCTTTTATTATCGTTACACGGAAATGAATTTCCTGCTGCCGTATGCATTTGCGAAAACTGAATGTCACAATTTAGTGGAATATATGCCTATATTCATCAGTAAATAAAGCCACTGAACATTAATGAACAATCAGCACATGTTGCAGATGTAATTATTGTATCCGTACATCAAGAATGTTTCTCTTGCAACTAGCTGCTGTCTGCATGAAAAGCCACGTCCTATTTAACTGGGCCAATTTCCACGCTTCCAAATCAAATCATTACATAGGTTTCATATTAACTACTGTAACCAGCAGACATTTGTGGATATCTGAGCGCGTGGTGCATGTTAAGTGTTGCAAGGGGTCTGGCAAGGGGGTTGCAGGTCTGGCTGTACTATCGGCTATTCCACAAACATCAGTTACGGCGAGCTCACTATGTAGGGCAATGGAGGACAAAGGACGTTCGCAGAGGTACAGGGAATTTATCCTCAGTGTCACAAAATTGCACTAGACCATGATATTTAAATAAAACCACAGATCATAAAAAATGATACAAATAGAATACTACTTAGTTTTTAACATTCGGTGCAATTTCGCGTGAATAATTTATACATACAGTTTATCAAAGTATAACAAAACAGTAATTTCATACCAGTACTTTTCTTTTGAAACTATAGAAAATGCTACATATCATTATTTGCACAAAGTCGCGAAAATCAGTGTTTTTAATCATAGTAGACTGGTCCGCACCATAAATAATGCATAGCCTACACACAGTGTTTATAAAACAATAAATAAAATAATAAAATAATCTACAGCATAATGTTCATGTACTTCACAAATTCCACCCAATGAAGCTGCATGTAAGCAGTCTTGCCGTGCTAAACAGTAGTTTATGTAAAATTGTGGTCTCCATATGCTCGGGTGTTCAAATTAAAATGCTCACGAAATACACAGTAAACATTTTGAGTTTTTATAAAAAGGTGTTAATTATCTTGTCGGTTTATGTATTGTTTCTAGAATTCCGATTCACATGCAAAATTAATGCCACCTGTACAGATGTTTTTCCAAATAATTCTGGCTTTAGCATACAGTATATCTAATACAAAATATTGCTGTAGCATTTATGAAACAGTTAATTGTACTAACTTAATAGACCATAATAAATGTTTGTCTATAATCTATGCTAGTAAATGTAATTCAAAATGCAATGTTCATTAAGAGAAAATATTTTCTTCATTATGAAACAAAGAATGTGCAAATGTATAATCCTTATTGAAAAGCATTAAAAACAAAAACATTAACAATTTATAATGATATGCCTGACAAATTATTAGACAAACAGATTAGAAACTAATGCTATCATTATAGTAATAAGTAAATTATTTTGTTGTTCTTAAAATTAAGACCACATGTATTTGTTCAAGAAGTTTTATGCCCGATTTCTTATTGTAACCCATTTATTTAAATATAATATAAAATATGATATTTGTATTATATTTGTGGCATAAATAAATTTATGTTTCAAAGAGTGTTACGTATTAATTTAGATTCTCAATTTACAAATGTGACTGAATCACAAGTTTGACTGTAATGTTAAATATCTATATATTGCAAGCCCTCTTAGTAGAATAATATATTCATTACAAGAAAAGGCAAATATTGTTTTGGTTACTAGATTTCAAGGTTTTACTTGTAAAAGTACCCTAAAAGGCAAACACATTTCCAGATTTACAGCACTAAGGTTTTTATTATGTGACAACTTTTTTCCCGTAGTTTTCCTATTGGAAGTAATATTTCCCAAGAAAGGTTGACTCCTACGGACAAGCATAAATCACACCCTTGTTCTACCTGGGATTCGAAACCGAAACCGCTCTCACTCAACACTCAACGGACTGCGCCACAGGGAGCTGTTAATAGGTCAAACGGAACTCTGTCAGTGTTTATAAGAACTTATCTTACGTGAACAAAAAGCTGCTTATTTCATTGGAGATAATTTCTAAGTTACAATTTAAGTAATATAATAATTAATTGTTCCGCATTGTACCTATGATTCACTGCCACGTTGGTTGGTATTTGCTTGCCTATATTTGTGCTTAATTAAATGCAGAAACTGCAGGCAAAGTTTTGAACTTTGTTTTAAAACATTTATTGTTTAGCATAACCATCATACATCACTCTTTTCTTTGGAATAAAGAAATTGAAAATATATTTTTATTCTGTTCTCGGGTCTATTTTGTGTTATTTGTATAGCAGTGACTGTATTATATATTTATTTATCATTTAATAGAACATTGTTATAATATAAACATTTTTAAGTTTATTATTCATTATTATAATTAATTTATTTGCTGCCCCGTATTGTGATTGATGATTTCGACAAGAGAGACAATTCAACAATTCTATGTCATCAAATATATCGGGCCAACAAGAATGGATATGTTACGAAATTACATTCGGCATTGGCTAGATAGATGACAGCTCAGTGCGAATTTGTGCGTTATTATTTGCATGGTTTTAGGATTTTTTTTTAGAAGTAAAACTGCTATGCTGTAAAATGTGTTCAGGTTGTCTTAGCATTATGCTGTCTCAAGCCCTCAATGTATGCAAATTTCCTTAACAAATGATGTCTTGAATAATGCAATCACATTGAGATATTTCTTACGCCGTGCCATAAACCTTCAGATCAAATATTTATCTCTTTCACTCACCCCCATGTTAATGGTAAAAGATATGATGAAAAATGTGGAAAAGGAACATGTAATCTGTTGATGCATCAAACCACAGAAAGAATTCCATCTCCATCGTTGTTAATTTTATCTAACATGATTTTAATTCGATACTATTTAATATTCCATATTTGAACAGAAAAATTTGACTCAATAATAGAAAAGTAATTGAATTCCATCGAACAATACACACAGAAATTAAGAAATCCTCCAGCACACACTGTCACATGAGCACTACTACCTGTTGTCGCCAGTAAAAAGTCACCGTGTGGTTTTGCATTTTCTGTTACTCATGAAAAAATACCGAATATTTTTATGTCTGTGTGAATACTGCTGGGACGCAGTCTTGCCGCACACCTAGAGACCGGACCGTGCTGAGCCGCAGTCACAGAAGTAGATAAGTCTATATTGGTAGCCAATTTGGAAGACAAGCGCTACCTCAAATAAGATGCTTATATAGTATTTCTCAGAAATTGTTCAACTGATTTGGCATCAGTGAAAGTAATGGGAACATCAAAAAGCTGCATATAATTATATTTCTAATGTATTAATCATTAAGTACTGAATATTGATGCATCTCTTAAAGTAAAGCTTTGCATGATATAATGACTTAATAGTAGTATACAAATGGGCAATCTAAGAGAGGCTTGGAGCTGTGGACAAGGGAACTAGGCGACTCCATCTTTGTTGACGCCATGTGGGAAAAATGTCAATTTTTCCCATTTTTTCTCAAAAATTTTCCATTTTCCTTCACATCCTTGGTGGCCATCTTGGATCCCAACCTCCTGCTCTGTCAATCCGATGCCAGGGTGTTGGTACCCTTTCACATAGCATCCTGGTGGGTGCTGAGTCTCATGCTCTGTCATTCCTTTCAGGATCTATCGACCTAGCATCGCAATGTGGTTCTGAATACCATCATCGGCTTACACACTCACCAGACCTAAGTGCACATATAAGCATAGTTGTCTATAATTTCCGAACTATGTAAGATATAGTTGCCAAATTCGTAACATAGGCATCATCCACAATGGCGAGAAGAGTCGCGGGCCAAGTATAAATTAAGTCTGCTTACAAGCATAGTTGTTCCTAATTTCCAAACCACATAAGATATAGTTTGTAAATTCATAACATAGGCAACATCTATGACAACAAGAATGGTCACAGAGTCAAGTATACCCTATGTGTACTTATAAGTATAGTTGGCTGTAATTTCGGAACCATGCAAGATATAGTTGCCAAATTCATAACATAGGAATCACCCATGACGATGTGAAGGGTCGCAGGACCAAGAAGGCAGTCAATATTATCTGTAGGAAATCTACTTCTTCGTTTATTTTTGGTCCTTTGCAAATAAAACTACATTTTTCAGCTGTCTTATTCGTGTCTCATATAATAAATCAAAATATAATACAAGTTAACGTATTGACAAACAAAAGGGCAACTCTCACAAAAAATAACATGTCTGTGTTTTACTGTTCATATTCGTGTTTTTATACACCTCTGTGTTTGCACGGTCATGAGACAGGTAATGAAAGTAAACAGCATCAGATGATTGATGGTCGGTTTGGGTATTTAGCATGACTCTCCAAAGCCACAGAGTTTCTTCCTGATTGTGCATGTATTTGTAGACCTGAACTTCGTTACGTGATCAGTATAGAACCTTATTGCATTTTCGGACACGCCTTATGGCCTCCTTCCTTTTTAAACAGATGTCCTCTGACAACACACACACATTTCGCACACATTGGGTCCCCATTCGACTCTGGGCATGCGTACCTTCTATGTCAGAGGCGTATACAACCGATTTAGTACATGTTATTATGTAGCGATGTCTCGCCAGAGCCAGAAGGTTCAAGGAAGTGAAACGTCATTCTGTAGCGATGTCTCACCGCAGCCAATCGGTTTGGGAGAGAGTCATAGACCATGTTGAGGTGGCAGGATTAGCTGCCTCTGAAGCAGGCCGATGTTATGGTGTTCCACAGAATACTGCGAGGCCATAGGTATGACAGTTCCGGGACATGGGTGACATGACGTGTCGCAGAGAAACGGGTTCATGGAGGGTTTCGACGACAGCCGAGGACAATCGTCTTATTATCCAGGCACAGTTGATTCCGTTTTAGGAGCGCCAGTCAGCTAAAACGTGCCACACACTTTCCTGGTAGCTCGAGTACCGTTATTAGGTGCGTGATGGCGGCGGAACTAAAATCCCAGCGTGCTTCAAGGAAACAAAGGCTTACCGATGAGCACAGGATTTATAGACTCGCGTTTTCCGAGGAAATCATTGACAGTGACTGGTCAGGTGTTGTCTTCTCTGACAAGTGTGTTTTCCTCTGCTAATGATGGCCATTGCGTGTTTTCAGACCTCGTGGGACCCGACACAATCCGGAATATCTGGCAGAGTGCTTCTTCTATGGTCATGCATCTGTTGCGTGTTGGGGATGGATGAGTGCACACGGGATAGGCATATTGCATAGAACCGATGATCGAGATGCTGGGCAGTATTAGCATATTCTAGAGAATATTATGATTCCCTCGGTGCGAGTTTTGTATACCAATGGTGTGTTGTGCTTCCAGCAGGACCATTCTCCGATACACCCTTCTAGACGGTTCAATTATGGTCCGCAAGGCAAGACCGGCTAGAGATCGTAGATTGGCCACCTTACAGTGCCGATTTAAATACAGTTGAGAATGTTTGGTCGGAGACGAAGCACACGATGGCGGCAAACTGGCGTGATCCACAGCCAGCAAATAAAGATACTATCTGGGAGCTAGTAGCGGATGCCTGGGATGAAGTAGCTAGTAGCGAACACTATGCTAATTCTCTGGTCGCCTCTCTACCACGACGACTGCGGCAGGTGGCTGAGAATGAGAGATACTGGTCCTCTTATTGAGGTTACAACATCGGCCCTTTTCAGGGTCAAATAAACACTGACGTAAAAAATGTAACACAAAAAACCAATGGTATACCATGCGGCATAATGACCACATTGACATACAAACTGAAAGTGTGAGGTGGTTTCGAACCTGAAACTGAAGGCGTCAGAACCATACACGCGATACCATCTTTGTTTGTTACATGTGTTTTTCATATGGATGCAAACATATGCTTACAAATAAAATACATTACATAATAGTGTAACATTTTGTAGTACAACGAAATCAAATAATATAACCAGTAGGAATGAAATTCCAGGTCGAACTCCATAAACCTAATGTTATTGTGTGAAGGGGAAATGCCATTTCTTCGGCAAGTTCGGCAACCATGCTCACATTGGTATTAGCAGACATCTGGCAGCATGGACTGACAACATAATATCATTCCGGCTCAAGTTCAAGCCCAGCCCGAACTGATATTTATTTGTCCAATTCTGTTTTTCATTCCAGGTGAATTGAAATAACATTGAAACCTTTTCTGGAACTGTTATTCTCTACTGAGCGATTTTATTCAGTCTGACAAATAATGTTCTTACTCAAGTCCACGAATTGCCCTGAACTTTAGAAAATGTGCGATTTCATTTCCAGTTCGCTGCAGAGGAAATATGAATTAACTGTATCTCGAACTATATCTCGTACTTCATTGTGTCGTTCTAGACCGGCATTTATAATTCTAAGTGGGAAATTCCAATATATGTTTACTACCTGCCTTGAACTAACATAGTGTTTCATTATCCATGCAGAGTTCAGTAAATAGGAAACGTTAAAGAACTGTACCTCGAACTGTATTTTGTAGTTATTTATTTTGTTCCATTCCTACATTTTAATTCTGAGAATTCATAGAATCGTACAAATATATTATAAGTTCTGGTGCAAGATTCAGGAATTTTGATCGTGGAGTTAATTGACCACGGCTCATGTTCGAGCAATTTTTTTATACAATGGCCGTGGGGACTAAGCGGTTAGACTTCTCGCCTCCCACCTAGGCGAACCGGGTTCAATCCCCAGCTGGGTAACTTGATTTTCGCTTGTGGGGACCGTTCCGGTTGGTTTTCTCGGGGATCTCCCGTGTCCGCCCTTGAATTCCGACGCTGCTCAATTCTCACCTCATGTCGCCCTGATCGTTTCTCAAGAACTCGATGTTAAGAGCTGCCCAGATCTCTCAACTCAACTAAAACGGCCATTTTAATATTCTTAACCTTGATAGGTAGCCCTGGTCGCGACCCATCGCCTCATGTCGCCCTGATCGTTTCTCAAGAACTCGATGTTAAGAGCTGCCCAGATCTCTCAACTCAACTAAAACGGCCATTTTAATATTCTTAACCTTGATAGGTAGCCCTGGTCGCGACCCATCGATTATTTCCGCAAGCCGGCGACCATATGTGTTTTATATGCACATGGTTTACAAATTCGAAAAACTGTAGTTTCCCAGCCGATTTTAATGTTCCTATTTATTCGACAGTGTACTTGCATGTATAACATACAAGATTTAGACGTGCTATATATATATATATAAATATAAATATATATATATATAGATTATATATAATAGATTCTTCATTGGCAGTATTTAGTATCGATGGAACTAATTTGTTTTAATTTAGAAGTGTGCTAACGTGTAAAACAAGTGCGATGAGAACATTATGCTAACAATGCCTATTGTATCATAATTTAAATCAAATTGGTTTTGTTTTGAATAGAGAAACAATGGACAGATTAACTCATTGATATATTCTGCCTTATACATCTGCTTAATGTACTTCAAAGTGTTGAATGGTGTGACTAGTTGGCTACAGAACGATAAAAGGTCGCTAAGGGAAAGAAACGGCTGGGGAAACAAGACAAACCATTGTTTCATTGCATTGTAAAAACAAATACTATCCTGAAATTCCAAACATTCTTATACAAAGTCGTGTAATTTAGTGATTTAGAGAATTTAAAGCTTTAATAAACAGATCAAGATTAGGCCGCCCAGAAAATCTGGCCGACAGGGCAACACAGCAAGTGGATTTATTCACTTTGAATTTATGTACTATGTAATTAAAACACTCGTATATCTTTAATCCAATTTCAATGACAGATAACTTCTTGGATACCCCTTACAATTCTCTACGAAATTAGATGTAAATGGATACGATTTAGTGTGTAGTTGTCTAAGCATTTAACCAAAATTCTCAAAAATGTTATAAAACAAAACTAATTTTACACACACATTACATAGACACTGGAAACACATTTCAATAGAAAGAGATACTCCGAAAGTATAGTAATATGCAATGGTAATTGCACCTGGTGACAAAATGGAGACAAGAGAAATCGAAAATGAAATAATGGATGTCTGGTGGGAAGCCTCTATGATGATCAAGAATTATCAAGAATGATGCAAAAGTTAAGTCTTCTGCATTATACTCGAATATGCAAGAACAGTTTGGAAAACAAGTAACACCAAGAACAATATAACTATTAACGAAGAACACTGAGAAATGGGGTTTAGGAACCCAATAGTATAGCCGAATATCGAACGTTCTAATTATGACGGTAATATATCAACATGTTTGTATACTATACTACATTTATACTAGTGAAGTTCAATTATAATTGTTTGTTCCTAGAGTATATGAAATATTCTCCACACAAATTTGTCTTGCAGTGGCATAAAATTGAAACTGAAATTGAACAGGAAGATGTGGCCTTGATTACATCTTTTTGTCAAGCCTTCACTTTGAGCCCAGTGCTACACTCTAAATTCGGATCAGTGGTGAACTATTGATTCGTAGTGATGTTAAACCACTCGAATCAGTGCAAATGGCTCTACGTAAAATCAGTGGAAAACCACCGATTGTTTCAGTGAAAAACTTTCACTTATTGAAGTAGTGACATGAAACAATCTCACTGAGCGAAAAGTTGATGACCGAATGCAGTGGCGAATTAAATATTGATTTTATTGAATTTAGCGAAAAAAAAAAAAACGTGAAATAAACATACTTACGATAGTTTAGTACTTATATTGCGCGATTTACCGTAATTTAAAGAAGTAAAAACAATATCGGAGGTGGCCGGGATTGAACACATAACAACAGAACAACATAACAACATAAAAAACAGAAAAAAAAAAAAATATTTTAAATAATAAGAAATGATTACCTAACACTTTTTATTCGATGTTAAGATATGGAATTACTCTCCAGCAAAAACATGGAAAATACGGGAAAGAATCAGGCCGGTTAAAGCTAGCCGACATACTCCGGCCAGCCGATACCGGCCCGCGGTCTTATGCCGGAAGCAGCCCGATGGAAATATGGACTGGTGGCTGACTGTTTTCCGACAGTGCGAAAAATACACTGTACTGCTACGAGCAAGAAATAAAGAGGTATTACGGCCCAATATACACGAAAAGTACGGGTCAGACTCGGGCCTGTAAAAGCTTGTCGACAAACTCTGGCATGCCAATACCGGCCAACCGATACTGGCCCGCTGTCTTATTACGGAAGCGGCCCGATAGAAATAGGGACTGGCGGCTGTTGGCCGACAGTGTTGGGCCTGCAAAGGCTGGATGTCGTTATGATTCCGGGCCTGCGACGGCTGGAAATCGCTACGATGCATGGCCTGCGACAGCTGGATGTTGTTACGATGCGGGCCCTACGACGGCTGGATGTCGTCACGATGCCGGGCAAGCGATGGCTGGATGTTGTTACGATGCCGCGCCTGCAACGGCTGGATGTTGTTTCGGTTCCGGGCCAGCGTCGGATGGATGTTATTACGATGCCGAGCCTGCAACGGCTGGATGTCGCTACGATGCCGGGCCTGCAACTGTTTGATGTCCAAAAATAAGAAGTATAAAAATGAAAAAAAAACTGTAACTTATCGATTAGAAATGTTAGTAATAGTAATTTTCTCTTTACATATATTAATTTCATTGATATGAAAATCTTTCACCTGCGGAGTGTGGTATTCGAACCTAAGACCCTTGACTTGTCAGTCCAGTATGCTAACCTACACACCATAGGGTTTGTCGATGAAATTCTCCAGTAATTAAAAATATATCATGACACAAATTATTATAAAGGAATGTATCAATTTCATGACAATTTAACAAATACTTTTAAAACGCAGATTATTTAGAAACTATTTCTCCTGAGGCTTCCAAAAAAAATAGTTTTTGTAAATTTTTTGATATATCTGTCGGATGGTTGTACCAATGAAAAAAAAATCATAGTCAACAGATGCCATGGGCTACCACGTGACACACATAATCGCGAAAAATAACCTTGCTAACGGTTAACACACGGTCTCAAAAAAGACATCATGCCATTAACAGCTAGCTAACATCTTGCCTATTCGAAACACTTTCCGAATGTTGGTCGGCAAAAAGACATCATATTTATATATTTATTGTGATAAATAGCCTTTTCTCGAAAACGTTACCGGGCCATAATAAATAAGGCAATGGCTAGCTTACCGAAAAGACAAAGATGTTATATGTGAATCGGCTCTGAAACATTTTAAAGATGTTTGCAACATGTTTGCTCTGCGATATCATGCCGACATATTTCCTATGATATCCATCTGTTATCCTAAAAAATACAGCGGACCATTGACTTTTTTTCTAACGGCTTGCAATATGTCTCAAAAAAAAACATCACGCCGTTGTCAGATGGCTACCTTCTGGCATTGAAACGACAGTTGCTGACAGTACATATATCGGGCCGACAGTTTGCCGACAGTGCATATATCGGGCCGACAGTTTGCCGACAGGTTGTGTTGGCTGGGTTTCCATTCATCGTTGCCAACTTTATTGGACGCACGTCACTCAGGGTGCCCGTTAAAATATATGCAGGCAGGAGCAGTGACTTTTTCTAAGGTTGATTTCAAAAAGCTCACTTTATCGCGCTTATTTTATAGTTGTGGGATTGACAACGATTTATAACAAAAAATATATATAGAATGTTGGCCAATCATGTTTGTAATGACAATGTGACATATTACTAAACAAATGGTAGTTGTGTACGCCACAGTTGCTAGCATTTGCATAACATGGCGCCAAACACTGAGAGACCAATTGCTAGAAAGCACACTTACACATGTATTCACCAATCAGTTAGGGGGCTGGTCAGTGTGGCATTTTCCAGCCACCAAGTGTTTCAAATTGGGTTACTTAATATTACTAGCACGAATCGCCAATGGAGGTAGTTGGGTGAGAAACCACATCATGACAAAATACGTCGAGTTGAACTGTCCAGCTTAGATGTAACGGTACTATAGCCTGTTCGCGCCAAAGTGAACTCTTTACACTTTTCGTAATGGTGCTATAGCACACACATGGAACATGCAAGCACTTTTATTTAACTTCAGTTCGTGTATAATTGAAAATGAAAAATTGAGTTACGACTTAATACGTAATCTTTATTGACATTTGGGTGCATACATCCCTATATTAAATACAAGAGGCATCAAGAAGTGCTCACTTTAATGCAAAACATTTATTTAATGCGAATATTTTCCTTCGAAATACATCTAGTAGCTCGCTGCAAGTGTTCTATTTATGTTAGTACTTTTTTAAAGGTGAATATTTTGAGTATTTTTTAATTACCGTAGATCTTTCAAGAGACTATATATCACTCCTGCAGATAAAATTGTAGTAATTTCGTCTTATAATACTATAATAATCAATAACTATTTATTGTAATCCAAATCTGATTAAGACATGTCAGGTAATAATCACGGCGCATGCAAATAGGCTTTTACTTTATGAACGGAACAAAATTGTTTAACTTTTCCGCATTATCATCATATGGGACAGGAAAATTGGGCGGATAATTTTGAGGACAAGCTAAACTTTACATATTTATAGACGTAATCCACCTTTGCATTGGATTGCGGTTAACAAGGCTCGCTCAGGAATGTGTGAAGCAAATACAAAACTTGCAAGAAAATACGTTTGGGATCACGTGCTGTGTGTTTTGGAGTAATAGTGTCCACTCACTGGAGAAGCTCGCAGTGAATATACAGTAGTTTATCGAGTATTCATTGGACTGTGAAGTCTTAGACTTCAGACCGTTGATTCCGACACATTTCATGGTCTCAAATTATCTTACACATGAAAAAATTATTTTTTCGTAATGTATAATTTTATGTTTTCGTGGCGAAGGCTTAGAGGTGGTTCACCTCGGCTGCGTGCAGGCTTGATGGCGGAGGGTAGGTAGGGGCGAGCTGGACAAAGATGCGCTTTGGGGAGGTGGTAGTAATGGGACCTTCCAATCCTCCACCCGCTCCGCTTGCTTCACACCTTGTTCCAAGCGTCGTCATGTTAGTATTGCGGCAGAGTTTGACTTGAATGGATGGCACAGCTCCGGAGATGGAACGTAGTTGTACTTTCATATCCTATCCGTCGTAAAGTTAGCGGTCAGCGAGGTTCGGACCCGCCTTCGCCCACCGTACGCCTCGATGTTGCGACTACCCGCCCGTCTCAATAGGCGCTTTCTTCAGATCGGGCCTTCAGCTACCTGACCGGGGTTGAGGCCTCACTCCTATAAATCGTAACATTAAATGCGTTAATTAATACGTTTTTCTCATGTTAATAATTATAGGTTATTACGCATGTTAATAATGATCATATCGGAAAAAGTTATTGTGAACTTGCTTTCTAAAGATGGTCTACGAGTGTTCGCTCCGGGATTCACTAATCTTTCACTGCGATAGGTTTTCGATGGAAGGTGTGTTAAAATACTTCTATCACGATAGGGAAACTTATTCGGAACTATAACCTTTGTTTGTAGATACGTCGTTTGTGTTAAGACGTGTGATTCCGTAAAGACATTAAAGTGCCTCTATTTTTTTTTTCAAAATAAATCCTTCGATCTTCATTCGACTAGGATTTGTACATTTATCAATTTTGTGACAAATTATATGCGATTTTTCGGGAAACCTGTGAGTGAATTCTATTTTGAAGCTAACCTACGTCTAGATAAAGTGTTGCAGTTTTCCGTCCGCAACGTGACGCAAGCCTTGCTAGGTTTCAACTGAAGTTGTGTTAAATATCATTAATTTTAAAGCTTGGAAATGGGGTAAGATATTCTGTGCGATTACCTGATTGATTTTCTAGCTAATATTTCTTTGTACGTTGTACAGCTATTATGATTAGCTTGCACTGGAAATATAAACACGCGAATTCGTAAGAAGGGATAAATAATTTTAATTGTTTTGTGAAGTGTTTTAGTATACATTATTTTTAACTAGTTCCTTTTGTTTTTGTCGAGGAGTCACGTACGAGTCTCTCTTGTTTGTCATAAATTATATTCCTACCATACAGGACGGGTTAGTAAACTGTCTTTGTGGATATCACACTATTATTCAATCCGCCATGACCTGAGTCTATAATCAGACGGCGGCTGAAGCAGACGTATGGTTGCTCCCGACAACTCGCCCAGCCTATCATTCATCGCTAGTCCTGTACAGACTTTCCAATTCAATGGACGTGTTCCCCGTATTAAATTATGAGCTATACGTTGTAAGATACATGTCTAGTATTGTGTTTAGTTTCCATTGGAAATATAAACCGGTGAATTCGTAAGCAGGGATAAATCATTTTAATATCTCACCTTTGTTAATTATTTCAGAATGCGGCATTTTAGTGTTTAAGAATAGTCGTAAATTATATTGCTAGGAAAATAGTTTTTTTTGGCTTTGTTGTAGGTATAATTCTATTAACTCGTCGCTTTCTTTATAACACCAGGACAGCTGGGCCTGTCATTCATGTGGTAATAGGTCCTGTAATTATTTGTGATTCCTTAGTATTTCATTCGATGAGTCTGTCTTAAATTATATATGGGTAGGGAAAAAGTTCTTATTTTTTTAACGTTCATGTGATCCATTTGTTTGTTTCATTCATCTAGTATGTGCATCGTAAACATAATTTTTATTGATTTGTAAAGTGTTTCAATACGTAATTTTTTAACTCATTTCATTTTTGTGCTAGTCGATGAGTATTCAGGTCTCTTTTTGTTTAATTGATTTTCTATCAAATATGTATTCTTTCAATAGCTATTTCCTAATATCTTCTGTTTGTCGATGAGCCATGTGCGAATCTCTGTTGTTTGTCATAAATTATATTCCTACCATGCAGGACGGGTTAGTAAACTGACGTTATGGATTTCAGAATATTATTCAATAAAATACTTCGTTATTTTCATTTATTACACATTTCTGCCTTTTCGCATATGTAGAGCTCAGTCGATATTCAGACGCCGGCCAAAGCAGACGTGTCTTATCCCTCAGTCAGTACACTAAGAATAGCCCTTCGTTACCGGACTTATTAATTTGTAACTAAATATGTCATCTTTCATTATGTATTTCCTAATAATTTAGTTTTGCAGAAATACTATTCTTCGTTATTAAAATACGTATTTCTAACTTCCGCCATAACCTCAGTCGACATTCAGACGCCTACCTCGCTGTATATGTCTTATCCCTCAGTCGCCTGCCAGACGGGAAGGAACTCCTACCCCCCCCCCCTAATTCACCACCAGACTAACAAGGGCGAGGATCTACCATGCTGTTCCCCAAAGTATAACAATAAAGGACCCTAATATATTAATTTACATGAAACCTATATATACCCCTTCTCCAACACATCACACCTCAGTACAACACCAAACGTCCGAGGTTGAAGACTTATCGTGCCCCCCCCCCCCCCCCAAAAAAAAAAACGAAATCAAGAAAGACACTTGGCACACTCTTGTACCAAACTATACACTTATCAATTCACTCAAAATTCGAAAGAAAAAAAAGATTGAGTAATTCAATTAGATTAATTGGATCAATCAGTCTAATCTTATCGGGTTATCAATTTGCGGAGTTTTTTGATCGGGTAACGATCGGATTAAGGACTAATCCAATCAAACAATTTGATATCACATTTATAATCCGATTAATCAAAAGTGGGTTAGGATCGGCACAACCCTACTACTCTAGCTACACAGTAACCAATCTTTGTGTTGCAACATTTATTTGATTTCTTGCAAACATAACTGTCAGAACGAAAAACTTACAATCACCTAAAGAACCAGCTGAGATATCAGTGTGCTCTAAGCTACAATCACGTGTTATAACAGTAGCGAGGATATTTGTTTATTTTTGGTTTCCCAATATGTAAGCAAATAATATTTAACCTAATCTGAATACCATCAATACTAGAAATGATCAAAAGACGGGAATCGGTTTATACAACCTTTAGTCTATAGTTTTTGAGTGAAACAACAAATAATTTAAAAAAATAATTAATTTTATATAAGAATATGTTACGATGTTTGGACAACGTAAAAATATATAATAAATACTAAGCATACTTTGTTTAAGCTGTTCCAAGGGGTAGAAATGGAGTACAGATATGTGTACACAGTTGTAAAAATGGACAATGTTGTCCATTACCCTGTGTGTAATTCATCAACAGCAATTACCCTCCTGGCCTATTACTCCACAAGCTTCTCGTCAAGGTCGGGGCATCATTAATGTTTCTGCGAAACCCTGCAGTAGCACCAAGCTCCAAGCAAAGGCTTGGTAAGATGACTGGTATAGATTTGGGGGGTGACTGCTTCTCACGCGACAGCTATACTCTGTCCACTCCAAGATGGCAATTTGTATTAATCCGCCTGTTGTGCGCTTTGAATGTATTGGCTGTGTGGCCAGTCACCACTGCGTCCTCCATCTTGTACAACACTGGTAACTTACCCCGAAACCAAAGCAAATGAATTAAAATACTTTTAGACGAAAAATATTTTACGCTTGCATGCTCATTTAGTGTTGTAATTTGATAGAACATTGAAGAAAATAAATAATAATAATTAATGTCTCACATTTACCAAAATTGAAAAATACAATCGGAACCATTTTCTACAGCAATCGTAATGTGACTTGACCAGCCGGCCAATGGCTTTGAGTTGCTGACTGGCAATGTTTGTGCTGCCACCTTGGAATGGATGAAGTTTACGTGGCCTGCTCCAGAGTAAGGTCATCTATAGGCTGTTCACGGTAAAGTGAGAACTTTTGAGGCCCTAGGTACTTTTTCCCCATCATCCATTTTTTATCCTTGAACCACCATTTTAAATACATACTGGCATGTAAGTATTAAACTTAGTGTGTATATTCCACCGTACTCGGGAGTTAACACCCAAGGTTAAAATAAAAATATATTTACTAACTATTATTACAAATGAAAGGGCTTTCAAAAGTGCTCACTTTATCGTGAATAGCCTATAGCAACTGGTAATCCTGGCACCTGAGAGGTCCGTTGGTAAACTGAAGTAGTAGCTTATTCGTGCAGTACACGCGTGTGGAGCCGAGGACAGAAAGCAATAGGCTATTCACGGTAAAGTAAGCCCCTTTTTGAAACCCTCTCATTTGGGAAAATAGTCTATAAATTAATTTTATTGTAGCCTTAGACGTTAAGTATTGAGTCCTATGAAATATATACACTGTGTTTATTACTTACTTGGTAATATTTATTTTAAAAAGTGGCGGAAGGGTAAAAAAAATGGCTCATAGGGTTAAAAAAATCTAGGGCCTCAAAAGTCCTCACTTTAGTGTGAACAGCCTATATGTATAATCTACAGTATACATTTAGACGTGCAGGCGCCCAAGCTGCCTGCGAATCAATGCAAGTAATTGTAAGACTTGACGTATTGCAAATGCAATATATAAATAAATAATTACTGAGTTTATTATTATTTTTTAAACACATTAGGGTACAAACTTGCACATAAGTAACACATTTGCGTTTCTAACAGTGCCACTATTTCGTTTGGCGTGCACAAGAATAAAGTGATAAGGCCCATGGCAGTGCTGATTTTACATATGGCGGAAGAATACGAGAAGAAAATGAGACGATAAGCAGGGATATAATAATGACCTGTTAACAGCCTATAACGTCTATAAATGTTTTTTTTTTTTTTTTTTTTTTTAGACAGAAAACGTCCCCTTCGTATTTTACGTCGTGTAATCCAGTCACGGTTACTTTAGCCTTTTCTGAAGCCCTGCTAAAGTTCTACTTCCAGGATATTCCTCCGCCTCGTACAAACTAAGCTTAACTAAGTCTGAAAAATTACACCAGAGGATCAAAGAACCGCATTCGTGCACACTAAGTGTAGCAGTATTTCGTACAAGCACCATTTCTCACTAGGCGCTACCAACATACCATATTTTCTCCCTGTTTTAAATTCAGATTATTTATAAATGAAGCATTATAATTTATAGATAAAATAGGAGTAACACTTCAATTTAACAGAAGAAAAAAAAGTGATTTTTATGAACGCAAGTATAAAACACTTGTGATACATGGCATATGTTGGAAATAACTAAACACGTCATACATAGGGAGATTTTTCAAATGTTCTATTGAAAAAGGCTGAAGAACCACGAATAGACTATAGCTTCTACACTTGGACCAGTGGAGTTTGTTAAGAACGTTGCGAATAATGCTTCGAAAATAGAAATGGAAAGAGAGGATGCGTGTATCAACGTCTCGTCAACAGCGAGCGAGGGGCCGTTCGAGGCAGGAACTGTCGCTCACTCAGGGACGAGGTAGAGAACGGTCGCAGCCCGACATTTGGCAGGCGTGACTTCGCGAAAGCATGGGAAACGGAAAATCAAGATGACCGGACGAGGACTATAATCCAGGTGCTCACAAAGAAAAATAAAATTGAGTTAAAACTCCCTTACATGTAAGGGAAGCTTATTACCTCCACATGCGAGGTAAAATTACCTGTCAAATGTGGAGTAAATTTACATAACAAGTAAGGTACTAATCCCTAATCGTAAGGAAACGTACTTGACAAAAGTAGGGGGTGGGGGAACCCCATACAATCACTACCATGCACGTGAATTTTACTCCAGAGTGCAGTGATTTCACCTTATACACGAGGGAAAAAATTTTCTCCACACAAGTTTGCGAGTATTGCCTTACTCTTGTCAGTTAATTTTACCATTTTTTTTTTACAGTGCACGGATGCAAGTCCAGTCAGTCTGCTACAACTGCACCGAATAGCTCAATATAAAGTAATATTACTGCAGTACGCATGATAGCAATAACACGGTGCAAGCAGAATAATTTATTACTCCGGTAAATTAAATTTTTTAATTTGGATAGTTTCTGGCATATCGCAGCATTATTAACCTACAAGCTAAGCTAGCACATGGAAAATGATGGGGGGGGGGGGGGTGGCGGTCCGCGGAAGAAGTAGTGAGAGCAAGCAATTAAGAAACCAATTCAATTTTTTTTTTTTCGTGATCAACTCGTAAAGGGGTTGCGGTGGAATAATGGATAAAGAAAAAAAATGAATATAGAAGTGAAGATGTATATAAAAATGTAATGTAGAAGTGAAGATATATATAAAAATCTGAAATACTTCTTCACAAGTAGCCTAGTTACTGCCAAAACGAAATTTAAAGTGAAATTAATTCCTAGCCACTTTAAAACAGTAGACATTATTTAGGGCGCCCTGGAGCCCTTTCCCAAGTTTGGAAATGGGAAAGCTGGGCTCACAACATCCGTCGCATCCATCAGTCAGTCATCCGTCTGTTTTTTTTTCATCCGTCAGTGGAAAGCGATTCACAACACTCCGTTGTCCGTCAATTCTCCTGTGCTGCAAAATTGCAGTGTGACAACTTAACATCGTGATCTTTCTTTAGTTGGAGGTATATTTGTGTTGGGAATACATTTTCAAGAGAGAAAAATTTTAGGGAAAAAATATTTTTACGTGATAAGAATTTACCCTGAATTATTTACATTTTAAATTCCTGAATTTTCCACCAAAGAAAAATAAACACATATCCAATGCCTTTCATTTTATTTCAAAGCTCGTATTCGCGTCTACGGAATGTCATTAGAAGGCGGTGGCCCATCCGTCGGAATTTAAAGCTTGAGAAACATTTGCCGGTTTGACGGATATAAATAAGGTTGCCCTGCGATTGGTTGAAAATCACGCGCCATAGTAGTTTCACTGAAAAGTTTTATGGTTAAAATTCCATCGTAAGTGAAGTGATTAATAAATTACGCGGTTAAGCAGAGAATTTTCGGTAGTGTGTGAGACACTTACGTTCCTTTTACGTGCAGTGTTTTATGGCCGAGTGACATGGGCGAAATTACCAATATTCCGAGCGGCTAAGCGGGTCGCCCAAGGCGAGCGGAAGGGGGGTCGAAGCGGAGAGCGGCCAACTATGTAAGAGGAACGAGCAAGGCCATTGCTGACCCGCCATCGTCGAATCCACCAGCACGACGCCGCAGAGACGCAGTCCGGCATCGCCGCCTACCGACGCCGAGGTTCGAGCGCCGAGACGCCATCGCCAAGGGAGTGACGAGGGGCGCCTGTGTCCTTAGGATCTTCCCAGGGAGGAGGACCGGCTCGCCCGGTGTTTGAGGAGGTTATTACAGTGGCGAGTCTGCCTGATTGGCATGGGTAGCAGAGAGTTATCCTAAACCCCCGTTGCTGCTAGAGCGGCTTAAATAGAATTGTCCATTTGACGGAGGAATTAATATTGATTTAACTAGAGGATTTAATATAGAGTTAAACTATAACGTGAATATATTGTACTCTGAGCTGATCAATAAATACCTCAATTTATATATTTGCGGGTTATTAATATTAAGGATAATAGTAGAAATTAAACCCAATAACCCTAGAAGTATAAAAAGTGGCTGATAATGTTCCCTAAACTTTATTGACAAATATCTCGACAAGTTCGCATTAAGGACCTGCTGTAGCATTCGCTGGAAGAAACATAGAAAACACTGGGAGAAACCTGATCCCAGTGCAGCTGTATTACAACTATTTTTTTTAACAAATATATGTTATATGTGTATTCTTAAAACAGGCAATGACAGTAAGCGCTTAAGCCACTGATAAATATACAAACTGGTACCAAATGTTACGTTAAGAATGAAGGAAAATGCGTGCTGGGAAAATATACCTCAAATCATTCAAACGAAAGACTACTGTAATTTCATATAAGTAAGTACCAGAGGTTAAATAAACTAAATTATAAACCACAGGGAGTTAAATGAAAAAGATGAACTTGTATTTTAATTAAATGTATAAACACAAAAATTTCTGACAGTACTTAGGTAATATGATCGGAATTGCACAAAACTTAAATGAGTAGAAAAATCAACTTGTATAAATGAAACTGCGGAAAAATGGAACCACTTACAGCCAACCATTATATTCATTTTAATTACATTTACATTTTACGGTCATTTTACATTAGTGTCTTAATCATGATTAATTGAAATTTTTATAATCTACCAGTTCAAACTTTTTTTGAATTAATAAAATTACTTTTATTCCGTTACTTTAATAGTAATACTTTTTTTTTTTTCACTTCCGACTGTTTTACCAAATGTTCCGTCGTGCGGCACAAAATTATGAAGAAAAGAATTCCAAATAAACTAATAATTTTCCGAGGTAGTAGTAATTGAGTCAACTCAGCCTAGATCATTTCCGGATATCACAGGAAATGGAACCAATAATGTCGTGATCATCCCACTGATGAAAAGATAATCCGTTTTTGGAGCGCCCGAACGAAGTAAACATACGAAAATTAAAGTAAATAACCAAAAAAAATGAGAAGGAAAATAATCCTTCTGCAAACAGAGAAAAAAAAAGACAACTAATGACAGAACAAGAATGCTTACATAGATACGAAAATGCTGGCGAACTAACTGACCCATAGGAGGGTTCGGAGAAAACTTTGTAGAACGGCATCGTTGGCTGGTAACAAAAAAAAATTATCATAATCACTACCACACAATTTGCGCTACTCTACTCTGAAAATTAGCTAAACTGCATAATTAAAAAAAATTTGTCCATACACTTGGTGACTAGATTCATGTATGTAAATATTCATAGGATCAGCAGTATGTCACAGTGTTACGCTTTGATAACCTTCTACGTTATTTTTCAGAGTATTATTTGATTCCTGCTTACGGAATTGTTTTTGTCACCAGTGAAACCCTCCGACAAAAAGACTGTTGTTTTTACAAGCAAGTAAGACAAAATTTTAGATTATTTTTGTATTCTGGAAATATGAAATATAAACTGGATGCCATATTTGTTCTCTAGTAGTTATTTCCTCTTATCTTATTTTTTTTTGTAAAAACCTGATCGAATGCAACTGCTTCAATCTATTCATTTTTATTGGAATCTATTTATCTTGTTCCCAATCTTCACAAAGACGTGTTTATTTGATAGTCACTACATTCATACGCAGTCCTTGGTACAAGTGTCTATCATACTTCAAATACTTCAATTTTTACCGTCCCGGTTTCTTTGCTGTTTCATTTCAAGTGGTGTAATATTTCACACAAAACTCTAAAAAGCAATGACCTTACACTAAAGTTAACACTGAGTACGGTCAGCTGCTGCATTTTAGATTGCACACGCCATAAAAGAACATGGTATGCGACTGTAAACCTCTAGAGAAAATACTGAGATTTCGGAAAATTAATCAAGAACGTCGGTGGCCGGGAAAAAAGAATCACGTTACATTAACATCGCGAAATTATCGGGAAATATTTAAGCGTGTCACGCCAGTGGAATGTCACGGTCGATAACGAACACACATCCGAAGGGTGGGCGAATTTTTTTGCTATGAGAACTAAATGAGACGGATGCAAGTAGAAATCTTACAGCAAGGAAGCGTTTCTGCAGAAACATGTATGCAATTTTTTCAGCAGTTGCGTCTAATGTGTAACTAATTTTTCAAAGAATTTAAACCAGCGGCCCATTCACAAAGATCCTTCGTTGTTCGGTGCTAACTTTTTTAGACAGTAATCTCTCATCATTTTACTTTCTGCAATTATTTCTCGCGAGTTTTTCTTGTAAATGAAAATTTTTTGTATTTTTTTTTTGCAAGGCGAATGTAACGAAATTATGACCGGCATGGAATTATTCAAAACTTTGTGGAGACACCACTTTTATTTGATTTCTAACTTAATTTCATTAAAGTATAAAATAAGTGAAATATCGGCTAGTGGCTACGTAATGGCCTCATGGTTGGTTTTGATTGAATCCGTGGTAATAATCTGTCAAGTCTCGAATAAGTTCCACACGTCCGTCGAATTGAAGGAGGAAAGCTAAGCCAAAAAAAAAAAAAAAAAAAAAAAAAAAAAAAAAAAAAAAAAAAAAAAAAAAAAAAAAAAAAAAAAAAAAAAAAAAAAAAACGTGGTTTTTCATATGTTGGCCATTCAGGGTTACTTCACAATTTTCTGAAGCCCTGCTAAACTTCTACTTCCATAGGATATTTTTCCGCCTCATGCAAGCAAAGCTTAATCGAGTCTAGAGAATTACACCACAAGGTCAGCGCCCCGCATTCGTGCGCACTCATTGTAAAGAAATTTTGCATAAGAAACTGTCTCTTACTAGGCACTACCAACACACCTATTTTTTCCTTGTTCTTATTCATATTAATTATAAATGAAATATTGTAATTTGTAGATAAAAAATAAGTAAACGTTTAATTTGACCAAAAATAAGCTGTAGGATGTTCACGGTAAAATGAGCACTTTTGAAAGCCCTGCTTAAGATCTACTTGTATGCACGTTGTGTATTCTTCCGGCTTGTGGAAAATTAACATTGCCATGTGCCTCATCACTTTATACATGCGTCGGCCAAGGAAAACTGTGAAATTTTTTGGGAAAGTAAATATTTACCAAATATGCTCATTTTCACACTTCGAGGCATTAAAAGAAAGGAAAAAAAAAAAAAAAACAGAAATCGAAAGAAATACTTTATAAGTTAACGCAAATGGTTACCAAACACTTTTCAATTGACGTTAAGAAATGTTACTATTTTCTATCCATCGTTATCAACTTAACTGGGCAAATGTCACTCAGTGCGCCCATTAAAATATATGCGTTCAGGAGCAGTGACATTTTTCTATTGTTCATTTTAAAAGTGTTCACTTTATCGTGAACAACCATTACTTAACAAAAGTTTAAAACGCTGGTGATAAACGAAATGTATATGAAACAACCAAACACACCATACATGAGGTAATATTTCAAAGGTTTGTTTCAGACAGAGTGAAGAAATCGCAAATAGGCTTCACATACTATCGCACTTACTTAAGAGGGATTGATTCTCGCAATTTTGAAATTATGGCATTTCTCCGAAACCTGGCAGTAGAGAATGTGTTTTACAATTTGCGGGCAGACAAGGTTAAGGTTATAGCTAGGGCCACATGTTTTTCGCGAAAAAAAATTACGCAGAGGCTAGACTTTAATACCCTATGTGCACACCTGCAGACTTCCTTTGGCTATTAGCCGCTTGTCTTTGCGCGAAGAGAGTCTGTTACTTCAGTGAGCCAATCAGAATAGAGTTTCCCTGAAACTGACCGTCCGTGATTTGCGGGCAGTCAGATAAGACGCGACACAATTCAAACGATCCAATCATGAAAGTAGTTCTGAACTGAAGTGTTTTGGAACACAACTTGTCCTGAAATCTTTTCGCGAATAACAGGTGCCCTTGGGTATACCGTAGCAAACTTCCTGAAATATATTTAAAATACTTTCTCTTCTTGTTGTCACCTCTGTAGTTGTTCGCATAACACAATCACTTTTATCTTCTCAGCTGTTACCTGTTAGAAAATAACGGAGGCAGTGTAACTTCAACAAATTCAGAACGTTCGGATAACTATGATCTGTGCTCTATCGCACCAAAAAATTTTTGATTCGACCTCTGAAACAGAGAGGACACCGCGAGAAAACTGCCAAGTCCAAGGCGGAAGGGGTCTGGAGATCTCAGCATATTGTATTTACCTCCATTACTTAATTTCTAGACCCAATATTTGAAACCAATCTTGTCAAGGCACAGGGAACATCTTATCGATTAATTCGGAATCCAACCTACTTTTCTCTCGTGACTCGTTTCCCATCTATAACCGTCATCAAAGATGCCCTCATTATTTAGTAATTTCTGGCCCACGTGTGAAAGTATGGGCATGACTGAAACAGTACGAACTGTTATGTGTTCCTCTATGCCGTGCCAAGCTTTTATTTATAATGTCCGCTCATAAAATTTTATTACGAAGATCAGTAAACATTCTGAGATGCGCCTTAACCTTTTGAGGAGTATGCTCGTATATACTCGGGCAACGTTTATTCGAAAATGTCTTTGCTCTTGAAGACAAATTACACACTTGTATGGTTTTGCTGCTTCACTGTATTCTATGCGAAACTAAGCAAAAAATTACATCTAGCCAATCTTTAAATTCATAAGAATAAAACTCTTAATTTTCATAATTTCTCAAATTAAGACGATGGGTAGCGAAACATGTTACATCTGTCACGGCAAATTGATTGGCACATAGTCAACAAGCGGCTCCATTGGCCAATGGACAGATAACAAGAAACGTTGCGGAATATTGTAAGCGTGTCCGGCGTAGCCAGGACCAATAGGAAGAGGGTAATTAGAAATACAGAGACCAACACAACTCATATTGGTGTAGTGGAGAATATAGGCAGCTCACGTCAACCTTGCCTTCAGTGAGAGTAAATCTACGTCTTCCTAAAGGGTTAATAATGAGCGATAGTTTTTGACGCCGCTCGCTATCTCAGCAAAGTATTTCAGGAGCCTGCCACTGAGTTGTCTCTACCTGCACTCGGTGCCACTGTGCATTGTTGTGACTTCTGAATTACCGTACAATTTGTTGCTCCCTTTCGAATATAGATCAGCCCTTCCAGACATCACGCAAGCATGCCACGTGCATCAAACGATTCGTCGATCATTCATTTGAGAGAAGAGTGAATAGTATCGACAGCTGTCACGATCGGTTCGATACGAAGGGTTAGAATGCCGCCCTCTCGCGAGCAACGCGTGTGTTTCGACGGACGTGTTCGCGTGTCTACTACTTCGCAGAGAAATACTGCTTTCTGCCGAAGAGATGTGCCTTTGCCTCACAAAGGATCTAGAATTCACGGGTATGCGAAACGTTAGATCTGCGTTGCCGACAGCAAATAAATAAACCATATTTAGAGATGCTATAATTTTGCGCAATAATTGAGTAATTACGAAAATAGACAACATACAAGTATATGATATTCACGGTAAAGTGAGCACTTTCGAAGCCCTGTCATTTGGTATTATAGTCAATAAATATACTTTATTGTAGCCTTAGAAATTAACGTTCGAGTCTGGTGAAATATATGCACTGCGTTTATTAGTTACAATTCAATATTTATTTTTAAAAAGTGGTGGAATGATAAAAAATGACTTATAGGGAATTTGTACTTAGGGGCTCAAATGTTCTCACTTTACCGCGAACAGCCTATATATGTTAGTTTTACGTGTGGCATTGGACCTCCACTCATCCAACTCGTATCTACCTGTTTGACTCGAAACCAATAGTTAAAAATCAAACACACTGGTATATTCATTCGGTGTAGCTGGTTGGAAGAGGAGAAGCAGTTCTTCCTGTAGCGACAGCTAATGAAAAAAGTGACCTCTGTGGAGTCCATCTTGTTGGCATTTTACTACGAAAAATGACAGGGTCTCTAGTTATATTGAAGATTTGTAATCATATTAATTACACCGGCAAAAAAAAAAAACTTTCCAATCCCGAGAAAAACTACCTCAAAATAATCTTCACTAAACAAATGTTAGGCAATGGGGTGACGAAAAAAAAAAAAAAAACCAGGAGATCTTGAACCTACAAATAATAGTTTTTTCCTTCACAAGAGGTGCCTGACAACAGTGCTCTGGCCTAACACTTCCCAGACAACTACACCGGTGAAGGAAGTTCAACTCCATGACCTTTCGACTTGCAAGTGACCGCGCTGATAATTGAACCGACAACCCTGGGATCAAAACTAACTTTGCACTAGGACAAGCTCTTACTGCGTCATTCACAAGTAATACTTAACGGGTACTAAACGTACTTTGCTCTTGGCAGTAGCTATATCTGGGCAAACAAGGCATTTGTCTACGATCCATACACTGTAAACCTATGTCTTGTAAACTTCCAAAACTGCAGTGTGCGTTTTTAACGTCTAAATAGTTTGGAAATACCAGCACATAACATACTGCAAATACAGGAATGCTTAGCAGCATTACTACGGAAATTTAGGAACTTCCTCGGGCATTTCACTCTTCCCTGAGCAAATGTAGGAACGTCGACATGAATATATTGGCAAAAAAATATTGTTACGTGTCGCTGGTTTGCATCTCATTCCCTTGTCCGTTCTGCTCGCGAGAGCAAAGGAATGTCTGAAGTAGAGATTGTCGTTATTTAACGCAACGGTTATAGAGAACTGTTTCAATTTGGTAACACGTTACACAAGTAACACATTCCATTGTTTATACAATTATTTTTGGAACGTCTAGGATTGCGTGGACGCCTGGCTACCGTGCATGCGTAAAAGTTATTTTGTTTGGGACGCCTAGCTTTTATTACTTTTGTTCCTAACCTAACCTCGTATGTCAAAACTATATCTAAACAGATCATACTTTAAAGCCGATATTTTATATCAGAGAAGCTTATTTTTGTGAACAAATATAATCGTAAACATGAGCACGCATACGCCTTTTAGCTTTATTTATACTTACATTATTGTAAATAACAGTTTCATGCCAACAACTCAGACTGCCGTGATTGGTCGCTGCCGCAGAAGTTTCACTTACGTTTCGGCTGACACTTGTGAGTATGCGCATGCGTAAAAGTTCCTTTTTGGAACGTCTTGGTTTGCAACAGTACGCATGCGCGGTCTTCGTTTCTTGAAACGTCAAACTGTGGAACTTCGAACAACGTAATCGCTATAGCAGGAGCGTCGTCGGGACAGGCGAGAAATGTTTTACAGTAACCTGTTACAAAAACAACACGTTACTGGAACGTGTTACTTGGATGGAACTGGAACGACGGAACACGTTATACACGAAAGTAACTGTTCGGCCCAGCCCTAGTCTGAAGGTCAGAGTTGTACGTAAGAACAGCGGGCGGTGATTACAAAGGCCAGCTGCCGCGAGCCGCCGTGATCAGCATTTCGCAACGCGCGATTGCATTCCTGCATTTACCTGAAACAAATTTTCTGGATCATTCGCTTCGCCTCTCTCTCTCTCTCGCGCTCTTTCTCAGTGAGACATGGTGTGCGGGGGAACCTTCCAGATCGGGCGACTGAGATCATTAAGCGTGGCGCCTTCGACCCGACAGTTTTTCTGTAGCTGCGCGTCCAAGGTCAAGAAGCGATGTAGCGATACGGGTCACACTGAACATGCACGCCTAGCGCCCCATCGCTCCTAAGCGCAATGTTTCCATCCTAACGCTTTACCGTGTAAACTGGATCTGTAACTGTGGGGTTTTATTACACGCGATGAAAGTACACATATCAAACTACCTGCGTATAATTGTACTTTTGTCTCACCGCTTAAAGAAACTTCTTCATAGGCAAGCTTTAAAAATGCGACATTCGACCACTTTCACGAAATTTTTTCTCCATTAGTACAGTTAATATGATAAAAGTAAAAAGATAGCGGAATAGAGAATAGTTTTCTCTCCTTTCTGGCAAAACTTCGTATTTCCAGAACATTTATTTACCGAGACACTAGTTTATGCGCAAACAACGATTACAGAAAACGTTTCAGCACACAGGACCCATAAGTGACGGGTGTACGAATATGAGCGAAACGAAGTGCTAGCAGAGCGTAAAGAGTGACCAGCGGAAGTGAAGTTTGCGGACTGCGAGCCTCGCTACAGTGACGAGTGAGACTGGCAGGGCGGGACTACTGAACTAGGTGCGTGATTGTAAGACATTTCAAATGGTGGCAGCAGACAGATGAACATGCGTTAATTAGTGTGACTTTAACTAATTAACTGAAATTTAAAAAAAATCGAGTGGGTAGTGAACCCAGGACGGGACTACTGAACTAGGTGCGTGATTGTAAGACATTTCAAATGGTGGCAGCAGACAGATGAACATGCGTTAATTAGTGTGACTTTAACTAATTAACTGAAATTTAAAAAAAATCGAGTGGGTAGTGAACCCAGGACGAGGCAACACTCTCCGAGAGACGGGCTTTCCAGCTGGGACCCGTAGATGCCCGTCATCCCCGGACATGGCATGTAATGAGGCCCTAGGATCGAGCGGCGCTGGAATGCAAGGGTGGGGGAAACGGGATTACCCCAAGAAAACCCGCCGGCAAGCGGCATCGTCCAGCACGATTACCACATGCGAAAGCCTGGGAGTGAACCCGCCGGGGATCGAGCCTGGATCAACGCGGTGGGAGGCGAGCGCCCTAGCCACTGCGCCACTGCTGCCCCTAGAACTCAACTAGACATAATATATTACGCATACTGAAAATAATAATAGTATTGGTGGAGATATATAACTTAATATTGTAAATAATAGCTGTATGAATGTATTTAAAAAACAAATTTATTTCTTCTATTTTTATTAAGACATCCATCCCTCAAAAACTCGAATACGTCTTGTAACGATACGTACCACTGTTTCTCACTATTCTAATTCATTGAAGTAGTGAATTTTCGAATAATTTCATAGAATGCAGAGCAGGGTGAATGTTCAATCCCAACCGACATATTTCGGTTAAAGGTTCATTATCAGAAAATAATATGTTGAAAGCATATGCATGGCTTTTGGTAAAACATTGTTTCTATGGGCACTATATGGCTTTCTAAGGGAAGCTAAATCACAAGTTCAACACAAATATTAGAAAACGAAAATGGGGTGTGGAAAATGCTGAAATTAATCAAGACCTGCAGCCAGTGCATACTGTGCCGCTTCTTTCGAATTATTACACGGGAATAATTGGCGGTGCCATTGCGTTATTTTTCTGGGGCTGCGGTGGCCGAGCGGTTAGCCTGCCAGCCTCCCACCATTGCGAACCAGGTTCAATCCCCTGCCGGGTCACCGGATTTTAGCATGTGGGAATCGTGCCGGACGATGCCGTTGGTAGGCGAGTTCCCTCGGGGATCTCCCGTTTCCCCCACCCCTTCATTCCGGCGCTACTCACCCTCATCGGCTCTCAAGACCTCGCTGTTCAGAGCCACCCAAATCCCTTCACTCACGTTAGTTTTCTGCCGAAGAAGCCTAAACCAATAAAAAAAACTTTAATTATGTTAATACGCTAAATACTACTATTTTCGATGAATTCGTGCGTTTTTTTTTTTCGTTGTTGGCAATACCCGGCCCATGGACAACTCGCACTACACTCGGTGTGACGTGGTTTTCGAAGTCTTGAGGCAGCGTCTCCTCGCCGTGACAACGCCGGTGAGATTTCTTTTGATTTTGCAACAAACCTGAAACAACAACAGATGGAACATTGGTAGTCCTGTCTTTGGCATTAACTTTTAGTACATGAAGATAAGCAAATATTGAACAAATCATAACAGTTAGGTATCCATAACTGAAACAAATCAGGGCCACCAACTTAATTTGTGCTGTCGATGTGTTGGCAACAACAACCTTTATGAGAGCACTAATCGATGTATTATAACTAACTGAAAGGTCATTCTAGTGCAACATTTCCAGCCACGTCGGCTGCAAGGAAATTTCTCGCGGTGTTTGGAACCGAGAAAGTCAACAACCCGCATTGTAGTAAATGCGGCGCTCTAGGGGAGTGCTTCAAGCGCCAGTCAAATCAGTGATGCAGTCTGTCAGGACTCGGGGAATCATATAAATATTATTGCACGTGACTCGTTTCCGATCCAACAGTGAAGGAGGTAAAAGTGTTAATGAGGGGTCCTAGCGTACGTTCAACTTTGTTGGAAAATTAATTGCTAATACTATTTAAAAAAAATTGCATTAAATATGCCGCTCTCCGAACGTTTTTTAACGACTTTGAAGAAAAATTTTGTGCACAAATCTCCATTCCGTCCTAATAAGACCAAACTTCCGTTATTAACAAAAAAAAACTTCGTCGCTTTGTCCTCCGTCGTCATCACGGGAAATCTCGAGTAATCATTCGAGAACGAGCGCGCTGCACGCATATCTAAAGTCTGTTCACGATAAAGTGAGCACTTTTGAAATCAACCTTATAAAAAAGTCACTGCTCCTACCAGCATATATTTTAACGGGTGCACTGAGTGACATGCACTCAGTAAAGTTGGTCACGATAGATGGAAAGTAGTTCAATATAAACGTCGAAGAAAAAGTGTTATGTGTTATGTAACCATTTGTGACGACTTAAATTATTTATTTCACTTTTTTTTTTTTTTTTTTTATGCATCAAAGTGTAAACATGAGTAAATTTGAAAACTATTTACTTTTCTAATAATTCCACAATTTCACTGGGCCGATGCATTAATAAAGCGATCAGTCCCATTACAACGTTAATTTCATATAAAGCGTAAGACTACACAACGTGCATACAAGTAGAGCTTAAGCAGGGCTTTCAAAATTGCTCATTTTACCGTGAACAGCCTATAATAAAAGGACGGGGACATCACGTGTTGCTAGGGAATTGCTGGTGGTGCAAGATACGTATTGAAGCGGTCAGTCTCTTGTCACACCAAATAATATTCATAAACGGTTCGCAAAAAAAAAAAAAAAAAAAAAAAAAACAATAATCTACTAGACTGAACCTTATGGGGAATCATTGACTGCCGAATGCCAAGGAGGCTGATATTTTATATTTGCCAAAGACGTTTTTTTTAACCCACGAATGACTTGAATAGTTATCTAGGACGTCATGGCGACTATTTTCGACACTAGTAGTCTTCCAAATGAACTAATTCCCCCCACGTAAACACAGTTATACCAACATGTCTGGCAAAGAGGGCATTTACCAAACTGGTCTCGTCATTTGGTAGTACCGATGACTCATGTTCAAGAAACATTTTTTTGACAATACCATCGCAATATCGATTTTTTTTTCTACACGTGAATTTCCCGTTCACATTCCTTGAAAATGCCAGAACAATTACCTCACATGCGCTCTAAATTCATTGTTCGTTCAACTTAACCGCTGCAATCGACGAGAAGATGATTTATAATGTAACCGATCTTTCCTTCTGGACGAACGGCGTCGCAGTATGTTTGGAATACAAATTTTTGCCAGTCAAACAATTATCAAATGCAGTCACACTCAACATCTGCTACGGAATGTAACTTCGAGGACGTCAAGGAAATAGAAAAACATTTATTTATACTCTTCTACATACCAAACGTTATTTCTACACTGCTACGTCTTAAATTGTTCCAGATTAACATCGTGTTTAGAGAACTGCATCGACATTTTAAACATACTTAACCACTAATAGAATGATGTCACTGCGAAAAAAAAAAATCTTCTCAGCGGGTCACACACTAATTTATTGCCTTGGGGGTAGAGGCGAATGTGCATGAAAACGTGTGTCAGTATCACCCTTATCGCTTCTTTCCACCCGGGTCTTATACAAACGACATAATCTCCAGGAAGCTGGTATGTTTAAAGCCTGTTCAAATAAAAATTATAAAAATGACAGTATCCCTAAAATATTATAGGATTATTACGTGGGATTTTGCGGCAAACATTTGTCGGCGTGCACCCCTAACATCTTTTGAACCCCTAGAGCAATTTCTACCTAATAGAATATACTTAATGTTCTACGAAATTCAACTTCTACACATTTCGACGATGCAGATGCTTCTTTACAAAATGGCGGCCACTTAAAAGTTGTGGGTGCAGTGCCATTTCTCAGAAACCATTTAACCGATTTGAAACATCTGTTTTGATGAGAGTCCTTAGCGCTAGCACAGACTTCAGAAAATAGCGTTGTCCTTGGTCCACCATTCTGGAAGAAAGTGCAATCTGAGAAATAAAGCTATTGTTTATTCGTAGGTTGTTTACGATTTTTGAATTAAACCTATGAAAAATCATCTCATGTACGATGTGTGTGGTTCTTTCCTTATAGTATTATGAATCACGAGCGTATTTACTTGTGTTAACAAGAAATATTATACAATTACCTTATTTCTGTTTCAATTGAAATTATATATGTTTCAATCAATAAATTGTAATGTTTCTTTTATATTAATATAAATTAAGACAGTGCGAAAATAGGTCGGTTAGTAATGCCTAGTAATAAATAGTTCTTAAGCAAAATATTACACTGGATGTGCACGAATGTGGTTCGTTTTCCCCATTAGTGCAATTTTTAGACTAGGTTACGCTTTGTGGGGGAGGAATATCCTGGAAGTAGAACTTCAGAAGGGCTTCAGATAATTTGGAAGTAACCGTAAATGGACTAGTGCATAATTTGACGGAATCGCAACTGTTAAACAACATATGTACCAGGCTTTCAATTGTAGAAAAATTGGCCTTCTCGTTTCTCTATACCAGATTTTAATGTTTTTTGGGGCACTTAAATTTACTTTATTATTGAAAATTATCTACGGTTTGAATAAAAAAATACTGAAAGTCCTGCTAACTTGCACTTTCCGGCGAGAAACTTACCTTAGCCTCACTGTTTTTTTTTAAATTAGCATTACTTCACCCGTACAAGTATCCATGCGCGGTTAAGAAATATTATGAAATTTGTGTAAAAGTACGTATGTCACAAATACTTCAGTTCTTGTTATAACGCATATAAAACAACTTATTTTGGTGGGCATTAATGTAAACAATACAATTTTAATAACATATTAAAATCATAATTACTTTATTCTTGTATTTTGTTGTCAGCCTACCTGATGTTTTCCAGTGGACATTTTTTTTTTAAACATAACCAGTTACAGCCAGGTATTTAATTTTTCCTTTTCTTATTTAATTAATATAAATATGATTTCAACAACAAATGCTATATTTGATCAGTCAAAAACAACAATAAAAACATAAGTTTTCATTGAAATACAGAAGACATGTAAACATGTTGGTTTCTTGTACAAAGGTAACAGGCATTGTAAAAAAAAAAAAAAACTCTGTGTAAGATATATAGCATAAATTATAACAAACTTTTGAAGCAGATAAATTTGTTTATACACATACGCCAGTTATAATAACATGGGCAACTACTGTTTGAATAAATCATCTGTTGGAAAATATGTAATTTGTATTGAATAATTCTTTAGATGAGTTATAATTTTGCTATTTAGAATTGTTGTTAAGGTGATTTCATAATTTGGTGAACAGTTTCAGTGCAATAAAAATTATTTATTCGTTCTATATTTACTTGTCTTGTGAGAAGGGAAACTAATCTTTGCTATGATTTCTGGTACGGTAACTATGCACGCCAAGGTTTTTTGAGTAATCAAAGAGAATGGCGAAATAAATATATACAAGGCTTGCTAATCATTAAGAGATTATTTTCCACCCTATAAATCTGTATTATTGTTCCTGTTAACATGTTTGCCAATCTTTAGACTGAGTAACTGAGGTGTGATTTTTGCTGATTTGAAAATATTTCGGATATTTACGATTCAGCCATGGGATGAAAGTAGTGGACGCGAAGGCGAAACATCATGAGATGTGGCATGTGGAGTTAGACCTTACTATCGCCTTTCTCAGCCGACGAGATAAGAGCCCTTTGAAGACGTCTCAGCTGTCAAAGCGGATCCCCTTGTGACGGAATTTTGGAGCATCTGTTTGGAAAACTCGCGTGCGCTTTTATTTTATTTTTTTACTACGTTGGCTCCACGTACGTCTTCTCCGGCGGCGAGCTCGCTGAAACTCGAATCTCGTGCTTACTGAGTTCCTTTTCGGCGGAAAGAAGTCCTGCGATCCGGATTAAGGGAGTGGGTAGTTCCTTACTTTCGCTGGAGAAATTCGGCGAGAACGAAATACTTGTGACACCCCCCTCTCGTCCAGGCCAAACTCCACCCCCGCCCGTCAATACAAAACCAACGAAACTTCCCCCGAGCTCTCGTTCCGACAACTGCTCCAACTCTCGGCAATTTCATCTCACTGGTGCTGCACTCGTGAACTACTTCGCAACTCCGCGGACTAGAAACAAGTCGCGCGAGAGAGAAGTCTTAAACATGCAAAAAAATCTTTCCTTCGAGACCAATCGAATCACCCCCTTTTTTACGAGCTAAATTGGATTGCCGTTTCAACGCTGTTAGACGTCAAGACGAGTAACAAAGTGCTGGGAACGGTAAGCGTGATCATGCATATACACACCTCGGGTGAAGAGATGTCTGGGAGAAGGAACTTTATACTTTCTTAAAATACAATCAAGAATATCCGAGGATAACTTGAAACTTCTGGGGGTGAAGGAGGAAACTGAAACGAATGTTTTTTTTCCTCCAAGTAGCCTTTGGTCTGAAATTAAAATGCGTCAGGACGATAAATTATAAATTGAGGAGGCGAATGGATGTGATGGTTGACGAAACAGCGTCGAATGTTGTACTTCACTTAAATTGTACCGAAAACTGTTCAAAATTGTGGCCTCCTGCATAAATACACGTTCTGAAACGATGTGTCGGTGACCGTGTGAAAAGTTCAAAGTTTTTGCACGCAGTTCGCTTTGAGAGTTGGTAGCTGCATTATTCGCCATTCCAAGCACCGTGAATGAAGTAACTGTAAGTCTGTTCGTATCACCCCATTTCTCTGCATTCTGTGCACGAATTACACAACAAAAGACATAAACATGGCAGTTGTTTGTGACGGCGTGTTGAGAGTAAAGCGATGGAACGCCACACGTGGGTGGAATAGACATGCAGTTGTTTCATGCCGCGTGTAGTGGTAATCTGATAGTTTTACAGTTACTTGTGAGTTTGCCTAAGTGTATACTCACGGTCAGATGTCAAACATCCCCGCTTTCATTCTATACACTATACGTAGAGACCTTCAAAATTCGTATTATTATTTGGCATCAGGTTAAACTTCACAGTGCTGTATATACTGTAGCCGGCGTCGTTTCTCCATTGGCTGCTGCGTAACTGTGAAGACACTCGCTTTCTGACTAGACTGCACGTTATTGAACTAATCAATTGTGAAGTGTTCATTTATTGGCGCAGAGCTACCCAGGACGTATTAAATAAAGTACGGCCCAATGAAAAAACTTATTGAAAAGGTACATGTGTCTTCGAGTTTAACGTAACCCCAAATAATAACGCGAATTTTGTAGGTCCATAATTATAAGTATTTGTTGGCCGCACACGCTCGTCTTGGGCCACCAGCGCGCAATGAGGTGGACGACTCGGACCGTATACGTCGATATATTCGTGACATGTTTCCACTAGTTGAATGCTGACCACAAGGTTATTCGTTGTTCGGGTTGTGTGGCGTGAACAACTGCAGCCATTTCATCTACCCAAGGTACCTGCTCTAATGTCTTCCAACACGACGACTACCCTCGTGGGGTTGCATTTGCCCAGAGGTACCTGAGAAATGCGTTGTCGAGCCTTACTTTTCTACGTGTCTTTGGGTTACTGGGGAAAAAAAAAAAAAAAAAAAAAAAAAAAAAAAGCCTTTTTCTCGCCAGATAGAGTGGGCAGGTTCCTCAATCAACAACTGTTGGGAAGACGAAAATCCTGACGCAAGCGAAGTCAGCATGCATGCACTCTAAGAAATTATTCGCAAATTTACGATATGAATCTATACGAAGAGTGAGAAAGTGCGAATGGTAGAGGTATTTCCCATACGTTCATGCTAGCGTTCCTACATCTGCTCAGGAAACAGTCAAATGCGTGGTATTGTGGTCGGCCTATCCAGCGACCAGCGTTGCTACCGTATACTTATCAGGACTGGTGACTCCACCAAGTCCTTATGACCTAAGGCCACCACACCTTTGGGGCAAGGGTTGTAGCTACTAAACAATTATATAAGATGAGCAACACAACGTTTAATTGTAACAGCAACGTTAATCGTAACGGGGCGCTATCAAAATAATGTTAATTAATTATTATTATATTTATATTTAAATTGTTATTTAACCCACGCCTTCTGGAGTTAATTTATTGGAAAGTCCCCACCTGAACTTAATATCGGAGACTGTGCGACTCTCGACGGCGGCACACCCAATGCAGCGACCTCCTCTGGTCATTAGCCCGTCGTGGGGCTCCTCCTGACCCACCACTCTCATCCGCACCCTCCGCCTCACTCTGCCGTTGCCTTGCCTGGTAGTTCACTGGCCGCCTTCCGCGCCGGTCGAGAGGGTTTGTGCTACGTCGACACTCCAATACGTATTCGCTCTGCTCTGAAGTGTACTGCCGGGGTTGTACAAGGATGTGCATAATCGTATATTAAGGCCCACTTCAACTTGCCCGCAACAGTGGGAAACTTCCCAATGCCGTACAGTAGCGACGCTGAATATTCCATATTTGTAGTCAGATGTGTGGTATTATTTCCGTATGATACATGGGTTAAAAACTTCCAATTCAGTTGAGATGATTTGTTTGTGCCGTACTTTTTCTCTCCTAGTTTCAGTGCTAACATTTATGTACAGTTCCCGCGAGGCACGTTATCTGCACAGCTCAAGTATATTCCCTTCGACAATTGAGTTATCATGTGGATTGAACTTGATGGCGCACTCACCCATTTTTTCGTCACGGTCCGACACATTTGAATCGTACATTCAGTGAGTATTGGATCGACGTACATGTCCACATGGCCTTTCCTTACTTAATTATATTTTCCGCCCCCTCGAATAATGAAAACCAACTCACTTACCGAAATTATATAATTCAAACTAAAATGAAATACCATGATTTTCTTCAAAAATTTTTTTAAGAAATCACGCAAGGGAATTTTCTTCACACGTTTTAAAATTTGCTCGAAATAAGGACATTTTAAAATATATTTAATTCATAGCGCAGTCTATGCGTTTTTGTAGAATATATTTTGTCTAGCATATCTTAGAAAGAATTAAGACACAATCCTCAAGTCCTCCTTGTTCAATTTTCTGTAAATGATCTCGTTCGTTATATTTGTACGTTCTAAAAATCACTAAAGTTATGATTTTGACTTGCAAATATGCAAGAAATATACGGTGACTTTTTTTTTTAAATTTCATGAATTAATACTTGTAATTAATGTATTCACGTTGAGCAATTTTTCTTACAAATGTAAATTAATGAAAATTTTCGTGGCTAGCTTAGCTTCCGTAAAAGCCAAGCGTACGAAATGCTAGCAGAAACGAGGGACGATCTGATCATGCAGAAGCTAGCTCTGTACGTGGAGTGCCTGGTATCAACGATTCATGCCGCACAGCTTTGCTTTAACACAGGCGGCCACGATACTGCTCTTTTCCTGAAGTAATATTACAATTCATTCCATACGAATGTTACTTCCTTCAAACTGTTATTTCTAGCGATTAGATAAACATCGTAATTACTATGATTAAACTTCGAAAGAAAATGTGCCAAAATTCGTTCTTTCACGTATTAAATTGAACTGAAATGTTGCAATCACTGTAATATTTTGCCGTGCGCATCCAACGTTCGAAAAAATAAACCTTGCCGATTCAATTAAAAACTATCTTACGAGACATTTTAGTATTAAATATGATGGTTAATTCATTTTATCGGGTTCCTTCATCAATAAAAATACTAGGGATAAAATTTTCTGAGTGTTAACGTACAGGTAGCTAGATTACCGTACATTTGTTATAGATCGTATAATAACTTAAATTGTTCATATATTAATGTACCGCCGTCAATAATATGTATTGTTTACTACCACAATGATATCACTGAATTTTTCTGTTTTACTAATATTCATTTTTCAAGTTTCGTCATTCTCCTAGTAGTACGTAGTTATTTTCCTTCCATTAAATATTGTTATAAAGAAATCTGTTTGTGTGTTGTAGCTCCTGCTTGTTTGTGCCATCACACAACTGTTTGGTTGACACTTGGTTTAATGACGCAAAAAGAACACGCGAAGATGCGGGCTGGAGTGGAGATGCCCTTTGTGCTAGGGAGGGCGGTAAATGTGTTAACCGAGGGGCATCCGCGGCCAAGGGAAACCCCGGCGATGCAGGGGTCCGTTTCATATGCGAAATTCAGCTCACGCAACGAAGGCCGCGCGGACCACATCATGTATCAACATGAGTGCCCTTGTCCCTGAGGGGGTGGGGGGGGGGGAGGAGGAAGTCGAGTCCTGAATAATTCAAGTTCCCGCCAGACTCCCAAGTCGCGTAACAGAGCTGCACGTCCTTCGAGTAAGGGCTGGCGAGCCGTAAAACATAAATCCCTACTCAATATCCGTACTTAAGGTTGAAGTAATGTAATTTCCCATGGAGCCCTGCACCTGACTGTACAATGTGATGAACTCATAAAAAATTAGCACGGACACCATGAAAAATGTCACAAAAATTAATGCTGTATATGCAACAAGAATATATATATTTTGCAACATTATAGAATATTTTACTAATTTACACTTTTTAAATATAAAAAATTTGTCGATCGATAGTCCTCATGTTTAACCAAATTTGGATGCTTCGGAAAGCAGAATTTACAAGAGAATCGTCTTCAAGAAAGATCGTCATAATATTTACTGCGATCATGTGTAGTAAAATTATAGTAATAAGACATATCATTTCTGTAATTAACTTTATTTACGTCAGTTTCAGCCATAAATTTTTATGACAAATGGACGCATATAAAATCAATTATAAAAAATGATTTCTTACATTATTATTACAATTTTCTTACACACAGTGATAGTAAACATTATGACAATATTCCATGGCGAAGATTTTTTTGCGAATTCTGCTTTCTGAGACATCAAGAATGGAAATATGCTTAAATTTTGTTAAAAATACAGACTATTTCAATGGATTATTTTTTTACATTTAAAACGTATATTTTAGTAAGATATTTTTTTAATTTTGCAAAATATATAAATTCTTCTGTCATGTTCAGCACAAATCGCATATTTCTGACAATTTTTATGGTGTCTGTACTTCTATTTTTACGAGTTTTTCACGTTGTAGTGTTCCATAGGCAGTTGCTCTACTTCAACCTTAAGTACGGAAATTTAGTAGGGATTCTACAGTTAGTATATACACATAATAATAATACTTAAATAATAAAAAAATGTCAACAACACAGTAACATCATAATAAATAAACGTAATAATAAATAATAAATATTAAAAAAAATTCCCTTCATAAATGTTTTGAAATGTACTAACACTTTAAAGGTTCTTGCTTAAAATGTAGCGTCCTTTATTTTTTTCTGTTCTTTGACATCGTAGTACGGTACAAATGAATCTTAATTCTCTCACCGAATTCCGCGCAAGTACAGTTTTCCACATGTTTCGTGTTAAACATTTTTAAAACAATTTTTAAATCTGCGTATATTTACAAGCATCCAAGAGAAGTTATAAGTGAGTCAGCTATATCCACCGCTGCAGGAAGACCAGTTCTTATTGTCCCGGTATTCCCACTTATCACCATCTCACTGTTCTACACCTTGAGACAGTTACTGTGCTGAACACGTTCGTTATTGACTTGTCTTTATCCTTTGGAGTGCCGAATTGATTTGACACCAATTAAACGCTCTTCACTATGTAAAATGATTTACAATCAATAGGCCTCAATTTTTTTAGGTGATATATATAATATTTTTGTATATGGAAGCAAATTATTTTTGCTGGGTCGTAGTGCTGTTGTAATATCCTGTAAAACGCTGGAGTTTTGTTTTCAACGACCAAAAACAATTTCAAATTATTAAAAGCAATTTCATGTCACGGTTGAACGAGCAATGTTCAAACATTCAAATGTAGAGGTAGGTTTGTCAAAATAAACGTTGTTTACGTTTATTTGAGCACTTTAGGATTCAACCTTTGAAAAATATCACTGATCCTAACTGCACATATTTTAACGGACACGCTTATGGTATGTGCCCGGAAAAGTTGGTAACGATGGAAATAAATTAGCTCCATGTCTTAATGTTGAATAAAAGGTGTTAGGTAAACATTTTCGAGTACTGAAATTATTTATTTTGCATACGTTTTTTTAACGCGTATATGTGCAAGAATGAGCAGATATGTAATTTGTTAGCTTTTCTTATTATTTCACAGGTGATTGACCGACGCATGAAGAAAGTGCTCAGACATATGACGATATAAATTCCGCATATGGTGGAAGGATACACTATATAATGGTCCTGAACTAGAAGTACAAACGCTGTAGAGCAAAATGGGATAGAAAACATTACATTAACAATATCGTACAGTAACTCATAAGGGAGGTAGTCACCCTTGAAAATATGGAAACCTACATGAGATGAAAGTGCCATTCTGTGAATAATGTTTTCTTTAATTAAGACCTGAATCCTGCTTACAGTTTTGACGTACTATCATCCCCGTACAGTGAGACCCTAGGGGTTGGTAAGTTATTATCCCACCAATGTGTGTGTAACCCTCGGGTATTTTGTAAAAATATCATAATCATACATTACTGCGCGTTATTTGTGCATTAACGTATTGTGCTCTTAAAGAAATACCCATGAATTACACACACATTGGTAGAATATTAACATGTGTCTCATAGAGGGGATGATAGTACACCACAACTGTTCGCAGGCTTCAAGTCTTGGCTAAAGACAACACCACGCACAGAATTGCTCTTCCATCTCACGTAGGTATTATTATTTTCAGTTAAAACCGCTTGACATATCTAATTGCAACCGTGGCTTCTTTTCTTGCGAGTTACTGTACGACATAGTTCGTATAATTTTTTCTATCCCATTTCGCATAGGGAACCACCTCGCAGCGTTTGTATCGGTAGTTCGGAACCATCCTGTATACACACAAAAGCAGGGATTCCAAAAGTGCTCATTTTATAGTGAACATCGTATAGTAACATGTAGGCCTACTATGTGGCCACTTACCATACATCCGTTTGCTGCCAATAAACTTGGTTATATACTGCTCACTGTAAAATGAGCACTTTTGAAAGTCCTGCTTAAGATCTACTTGTATGCACGTTGTGTCTTCTTCCGCCTTATGTAAAATTAACATTGCCAGAGGCCTCAGCACTTTATTAATATGCCGGAAGTGTGAAACTGTAAAATTATTAGGAAAGTAAATATTTTAAAAATCTGCTCATTTTTACACTTATATGCATTAAAAAAGCAGAAAGGGAAAGAAATAATTTCAGTTATCACAAATGGTTACCTAATACTTTTTATTCGACGTTAAGGTATGGAACTACTTTCTAACCTTCGATACCAATTTTACTGGCCGCATGTCACTCAGTGGACCCGTTAAAATGTATGCAGATTAGGGCCAGTAACTTTTTTCTAAGGTTGATTTTAAAAGTGCTCATTTTATCGTGAACAGGCTTTAGTAGGATGCTATGCAAGCGACGGCATAGACAATTGAACACCATACGCGTGTTTGCTGTCATAATGAGTCTACAGAGTAAGTTCAGTGAGTTCGAATGAGGAAGAATGCAGGGGGCCATAAATTTGGGATTCCCGTCAGAGGAACTTCTGGGAAGTTAAACTTGCCTCGGTCATCTTATAGCATGTATTTCCAAGTGGAGACATCATGGACTCATTGACCACTATCTTTGCTCTGGTAATATCTTATTAATAGGGACTGTTGGACTCTGATGCGTGTTGTGTAGACTAGTTAGACGGCAATGAGGACGACTTGCGGAGCACTTCAGTCGTAACTCTAACAGGACTTCTTGCTGGGAGGCGATAGAACTTTGTTTTCATGGCTGTAGCGCAGCGTGGAAGTCGCTGATCACGTTGTTTAGAGTGGCGCAAACAACAGCGTCATTGGACAGAGGAGCAGCATTGGAGAACATCTAGTTGAGTGATTTATCTCGGTATAGGTTCTGGTATTCGGCAGGACGTGTGTGATATTGGCGAGCGGTGTATACCTGAGTGTGTTGTAGCGGCAGTGAATTTTGGTGGCGGTAAAGTAATGGCCTGGAGCTGTTTGCTTTTGTTTTTTGGCAATTGGTTTTAATACATGGCTCAAAAACCTTTAGCATGTACCACAACATTTCATGCTTCTCACAATATGATTTCATCAAAACGAGTTTATCTGCTTCGTGGTCTGAAGGCAGTAGATGTATATAGCGGATATTAGCTCAGAGAAATAATTTTTGGTCTAAAAATCGAGTAAATTGATCATTTTCAAGATACTTGTCCAAATATTTTGGAGACATAATTTATCTTTTCAATTTTATTCTCAAAATCAAGCAAATTAAGGTCAAAATCAAGCTAATTCAATCCAAATCTGCAATCTAAATCACGCAGTTTTTTTTTTTAACATGCTGAGAAGGGTCTTTTTCCAGTCAAAATAAACTAAATTTAATCTAAATCTGCAAGCCAAATCAATCAGCAAAATAAATGACAAAATTTGATTCAAATTCTTAAGAGAATTCTAGATCATGCAGAAATACCATGCTCAAGGAGTCCGAAATATGTTAAAATTTTCTTTGATTTTGGCCTTAAATGTTCTCTATTTTGAGCTACAATTTGAAAGATTTTACTGGAAAAGAGAGATTTACTTGATTTTGGATTTAATTTGCTTGAATTTGATCTAATTTAGTTCGTTGCGCTTATATCCGCAATACACGTCTACTGAATTTATAAAATAAATGAATTTTAAGCATATTTGCCCTTTTCAAAAAATGCTCAAATAAAATTGATACTAGGAGTAAAATCTCATTCGGGTTTAACAAAATGATTTCTTATTCATTAAACAAATCAACTATACATCTAAAATTTGTGACGTTTGAAAAAAATTAACTAAACGTCTTAACATTTTAAAAAGTTGTAAACGATGTAACCATATAACTGGGCATCTTAAACTTTCTTTTAAACTATCGGAACAATTTGTCGATTCCTCCATTTAATGAAATTAAAATTTTATATATCTTCAATAATTCTCTCTTTCAAATAATCATAAATAAAATTCCTTTGGCTAATTAAAATAACATTACAAATCGTACCTGCTCCTACAGTCTTATCAGTATCAACACTAATTTTTATATTTGTTTTTTTTACTACAGTACTACTATACTACTGTAAACAATCAATAATATACAATGGTCTTCGACCCCAAAATGCATACTGAATAATAATAGGTAGAACCATCATAGTTTAGAGTCGGCTTAAAAACAAAGTTCGTTATTTCTAGATACAGAATCTAGTTTTGTTTTAGAATTTCTACAATCGTCATCAGCAAGAAACGTTTTATCACAAAAATTATTGCCAATATCTAGATTCCAATTTTCTTATGGAAAAATCTCATTTATTCCGTTTTTAACATTACAGTGATCAAATATAGAGGCGTGAACTTCCTAATTAGCATGACGTTTACGATTAGTTTGAAATCCTACAATTACAAAATCGGCTATGTCAAGTTGTAAATTATTAAATTGGTCTTTTATATCAAAGTCTAAAATAGTTGATCCAGTTGGAACTTCTTTTTCTAAAAATCGCCAATAATTAAAAATAGTATGTATTTTAGGGTTTTTGTATATTTTTCTTTGATTGCAATGGCTGTGTTAGGTTCATATTCAACAACAGGCCACATAATTTCTAACGTTTAAATAACGATTTTAACTGGATCAGCATACTCTCTTTCAAGTGAACCATTGTCTTTATTTTTTTGATAAACAAGTAAACAATTATTGTCAGACGAATTTCGAATAAAATTAATTTTATAGCCACCTTTCCAATAAATTTCATTGTTATCATGAATAAAACCAAACAGATATCTAAGAGGATAGATTATTTCGTTTGGTTTAACACTATGAGTAGCTTTTACCGGATAATCATCATCAACATAACTTAATTCTAAATTACTTTGTTCACCTGGATATCTTAACAAAGTATTCATCACTTTTGATATTATTCCTGGATTATCAACAGCTTCAATAATATGTCCATATTTTGAAATTTCTACTCTAGAAAATTGAAATGGAAAAATGTTAGAACAAAAATCAATATTATCTACTTTCTCATATTTTGACTCATTTCCTTCTTTATCCCTCGTTAGTAAACGAAATTGCTCATAAACATAAGCATCATTTGGAAAAGAAAAAACCCATCTCCTATAGGAGTATCAAATTAAATTATATTATTGTAAACATTTAAATTCCCTCTAGTTTGATCAGTTGGGGGAAAAGTTTGTTTAGCAAAGCTCTCAATACTTTTATAACTCCTTAAAAAGAAAAAAAATTATATATAAATGAAATCTTCAAAGAACGTTTCTCGACGTAAATTGCTCATTGATAGATAATGATAATATAAAAAGAATCATGAGACAGAATATGAAAAAAAATAAGAAGAAATATCTTCCTCTAATTGACGAGTTACACAATATTGGTAAAAAGGTATAATATATAAGTGAAGAAAATAAAAATTTAATAAATACGCTAGTTCCAGTAGCAGCTAAAAATTTTAGATTATCCACCAACACCACAAGAAACATCATTTGAAAAAGTATTGTTCTCAAAATCTCCTCATTTAGAAGAGCGCATGGGACTTGTGCTCATAAAAAATTTGACGCAGCGCGCGCCTGATTTTATTTTAAACCTCGGAAAAGAAATTTCAAGCAGAATAAATGTTGTTAAAGTACAATATGGTTTACGTAGAGAGGAGCATAATTTTTTCATCGCAGATACAGAAGTAAGGATAAATAATGATAAACTATTTGTTAACAATAAATATTATAAATTAACAGAAGGGATTTCTAATTTGCTAACAAAAAATACACAAGCAGACCTTGAAGATAAATTCACTGATAATGACTATGAAATCACACACCCAAACAACGATTTCTCCAAGAAATCCTAGATCTGGAGAAGGTATAAAAATACAATATTTTTCCAAAAGAATATATTTGTATGGACGATGTTAGAAACCTGGTCGACAGATTGTTAGTTATTCATGGTGAAGAAAATGCTGGAAATAAAAATTTTTACAATAAGAAAGTAAACATAATAAATATGTTAAAAAATAAATTTCCTGATTTTGTTATTAACAATCCAAAAGGAATTCCATATCTTATAAGAGTTTTGAATGTAATTCCACATTCATTTTTGAATTCTGAACATCATGGAAAAGGCGTTATAAATTGGGCTTTAAACAAATTAAATTTACCTAAATGCATTTGCCTGGTTATAATCATTGTGGTCCTTTCACAAAATTAAACGAAATACTAGAAAGAGGTGCCATAGCAATAAGCAAATTAGGCGAACCCTGTAAATATCACGATATTGCTTATAGAGACATGAAGCTGATAAAATATTACAAAAGGAAGCAAATGAAATTATGTTAGATAAATATACCACAATTGGTGAAAAAATTGTTTCTGCAGCCGTTGGTTCAGCTATGTTCACAAAAATAGAATTCTGTTAGGGTATTAAAATGTTTAATTAATTATATAATTTTTCTTGTAAATTAAGATAACAAATATAACTTTTGATATACCCATTGATCAATTAAGAGATTTGGGTATGTATGATTTTTTTAAACAAAAGATCAAATTGATAGAAAAATAAAAAATTGAAAGAAGGAAAAGCTTTGGAAATTAACTTTATCAATACCAACAATCAAACAATAATGAGGAAAGGAAAAACAGGAAAGGGTTCACTTCATGGAGGGTTTTTATCAAGTTTATTTGCAACTTTAGGAGCAGTTGGTGCAATAGCTGATGGAGCTACAGCAATTTATAGTTCTGTTGAACAAACTAGAAAAAATAAATAAGAATTAGAAGAACAACAGAGACATAATTTCCATTGCTAAATGGAAATTATGTCTCTGATAACATTGCTAAATTGTATCAGGAAGAGGTTTAGTTGC